>CM064507.1:36937335-36958917 GCA_032716605.1 Paralithodes platypus
TATGCCCTTTCAGGGATAGATACTTGTTTTACGCTCTGGATCTTATTTAGGCATGAAAATGATCACGTAAACAGCCCTATTTTGGCTAAAAACACCCCGCTGGGCGGTACATATAAATAGACCGCCTAGCCCGCTAATAAGGTGTTAATACACCTCATAATTCGATTTGCCATATAAAAAAAATAACTGATGAATATACATGTCTCGTACTTATAAAGCCAGATTGGGATCCCCGTGTATTTATATCTACTGTATATTTGTATCTATATCTTCCATTTCCTTTACCTGCACAGACACCGACCAAGTCATATTATAGGTTTGATTCCCGGAGGGAAGCAATGAAAACCTAATATTTAGTAGGGGCCCCGTAATCATTGACGATCTGCCTATTAATATAATAGTCTCCATTCAACACCCGCGCCAGCCGTTTTGAATATACCGCCGCGGAGATGAACAGAGTATTCCTCATAAGTGTAACGCAACTTCTCTTATGGAGTCGTCTATAGATCGGGTACCCACTACGAAAAAACTTGGTAAAAGAGGAGAATTTTGTTTAACTTAAACACTGTTATAACACGCTTTCCCCTTTCGGTGGATTTCGTGCGTTGTGGCAACCCAGCCGCTCCTTGCCAGGTGGCCATATCTCCTCCTTTACTGCTATACCAAGATAACAACCAAGATATTTCAGCGAATGGGAAGGGGATGAATGGGAGGGCCCTACATCGTCAATGATTACGGGGCCCCTACTAAATATTAGGTTTTCATTACTTCCCTCCGGGAATCAAACCTATAATTTAATAGTGGCCCCTCCATCATTGACAATCTGCCTGAATTCCCAAGCTGGAGGGGGACATTCGTAATAATATCCTAACCTCAGAACCATAAGGTAAAGTCAAGAATTTGTATAACAGAATAAGTCTTTATTGTTAGCATACAAAATAAAATATATAGAAATATAAAAGTTATGGGAGCAGTGCGTTACTTCGAAGAAGATCTGCTCCCTAGAAAACGTAATCTCAAATCGAGATTCTATTTGATAGTGATTTGACAAGGCATTCCTGGCTCCCTTATCATTAGATTATAAATAGTTTATTATCTGTCATGAAACTGACATTTTCTTACCAGATTCATACTCAATCAGACTTCGTATAGTTGTTTGTGACTATTAAAGAAGAATGTTCTTAAATACAACTAAAATTATACACCGGCTTTAACATAGCCTTTCATTTTACCTAATGATAGCAAAAGAAAAACTAACATGTGAGCTTTCATTCAGCTCCATATCAGCCACGCCGGAGGAGTTTGTTACCGGCGGAGAGGTTTTGAGGGTATATTGTGATACTGTCACCCCCCTCCCACCCCCCTCTTTTTCGTCCCCTAAGGGATTAAACTAATATCACAATAACCAGTAGCTCCTCAGCCGTAAGGAACCTCCTGAAGCGCCTGTAAATGGCTATCGTCACGAAAAGGTAGATGCCCAACAATCTTTCTTGAGCCAATAATAAAGGGGGAAGAAACCCCGCGACACATACTTATATCTGATACAAATTATGGTAGGAGAGGGGTACTCTTTTCGTGATGGAAACCACTGCTGTAGGGTAATCCTAAGTAGGGTACATAAATGGGGGAGTTAACAAGTAGCCATTGTAGACTCTATCCTATAGCACCCAAGGATCCGCCTGCCCACCCACTAACCGGGGGTGGAACGTAAATACATGTTTTGGTCAATCACCAATAGGTTTGAGGTACTTAATGCTATTACCTGCTCGGGCAGCTCTTTGGGTGTCGTATCCTTTCGGGGCGGCGAAACACTGTACCCGGCCGGGGACCCACAAGGAAAGCACACGTTAAAAGGGGGGGGGGGGGGTCTTAATCCGTTCCCCTGGAGCCGAGTCTGCCTAAGCATAGGTATGATGTCTTACCAATAACCAATTACCATGCCTGTGGCATGGGCAGCCTGAGCTATGGAAGAGCCGAGGACTGAAGCATCCGTTGTTAATGTAAACCACCATGGTGTGGTCCAAAACTGGAATATAGGTTAATTTACTTAAGTCACACAGATCGAATTCCATCGGTCTTGGGTTAATTATTTAAGTCACGTAAATCTAAGGCCATCGTTCCTGTGGCTCCGGTCGGGCGTATTCTGACACTTAGAACAGGCTAGCTGGAAGCTCCTTGTTAGTGAGAAGGCTTTATTGATTTGGACAAGGAAAAGACCCTAGTCGGGGCCTTGCTTATCCCGGCCAATTGCCGTTAACATGGTCAGTAAGATTGCAGCGTATGGAAAAAAACTCCGGCTACAGAGTGGACCAATAGCCTATGAACCACCGGGCATCCTGGTGACCTTCATACCTTATTAGCTGTCTTCTAAATCTATTACTGACGTGACTGCTGACGACCGGGAAAACCGGCGGGAATGTATAGTTGAGCTTCATCTGACTAGGCTTGCAACGTAGGTTGCTGCCAGTGCTATCGAAGAAGGGTCCTTACGGAACCACAAGAACGTGTGATGGGAAGAAAAGCTAACCACGAGGGTGGAGCATTGACAAGTGTGACTGAGGTGACTAATGTGATCTTCCTTTACTGTTATACTTGTCCTCAATGGTTCTCAGCGCCTAAGCTACTCATGCCACGGCAGGAGAAATTAGACAAGTTTTGGTCACCCCCCCCCCCCCCAGCGGGTGGAGGGAACCAGATGAGAATAACACGGAATAAATTCGGAGGCATAGCAAGAGTGTTCAGACCCCCTGACAACTGTAGGGTGGAAGAGGTCGGCATGGTAATCAAGATTACCGGCGTTCTCATACGACCTAAAGGTGTTACTCGAGCCGACTTTTATGTGTATCCTCGAAGAAGTTAACCTTCTTAACCGCCATTGTACTCCGAGGTGAGAACTGAACCAGATACCGTGCCACCTGTGATCAAGACCTGCCGCGTACCAGAGTGTCGTCCAGGTCTTGCTATGCATCATGGAGAAGTTAAAAGAAAACCTTCGTTGAATGAAGTAGGGGAGGTGTGGTGGAGTGGTCTTGCCACTGGCCTGGTAATCCAAAGGTCCCGGGTTCAAATCCCGATGTATCAATGGGAAGATATTATTGGGATGGAATTTGTGCTGTACCTAGTATCAGTGCATTACCACAAGCCCACCGAAACGACAATAAAATACCCTCATTGTTCCCTGATTAAATAGCACTGTATGAATATTCCCATATTCAAAATATGCTACAGGGGTGCAATGCCTGGTGAGTTATCTGCTCAACAGGTGGCGTTGTGTGTGTGTAAGTGTGAGAGTCCGAGTGTAGGGGTGAGACAGTGAAGCACGGGAACGAGGTGGCTTCAGAGATGGGGTCGTTTCGGGCCATGAGTGAGCACCGTGCCTCATGTGAAGGCAAGATGGCAGGTGCTCGTTGTACTCTACGTGCTTCACATGTCTCACTCCCTAGACTGGAACAAGACCTCACGGGCTTCACTGTTCATTGTAAAGCGGTGAATGTTAAGGCTCTCAGCCTATGCCCGAGAGAAAGTAAGTTGGAATATAGAAAAAAAAAAAAAACTTGTTTGTGTTAGGGGCACAGGGCTCCATGACGTCTTGTGACGATATTACCTAGGATGTGCCCTGATTTGCTCATTTGTTGAAACAACTAGGTGACTAGATGCCCATGGAGAATAACTGCAATTGTACCTTGGTGGAAACCTGTTTCACTCAATGAGTTGCTAGACATCATACAGTAGAGTATTCGGAGAGCTTGTGGCCAACGACCGGCGAGAGTCTTAAGCTCGTGATAATAAAAAAAAAAAAACCAGTCCGCAGGACGACTACCTGTAGCATCCCTCACATTGTGAGTGCCTCCTACATTGGTTATACTGTCCTTTGGCCGGCTGTGGAGCCGAAAGACCCCGACCGTAGTAGGGTCCGGGGAAGTAAACAAAACACCCTCCAGTGTTGCTGACCAGGGCTTCCTGCTTGCGGTTGGTGTGACGTGTCACGGGTGCTGGAGAATATTCAACACCTGTCATTGTTAAGGTAGGTTACCGCCGGAGCAAAGGCGTAAAAACCAGTCTACTGTGTTGGGACGCGGTCCGGAAACGTAGCACTGACCCCTGGCGCGGCCTGGGTGTTCATGTAAGGACAATGGAGACCTCGGAACCCTGGACCAGAGCGTGGTGTAGGGGGAGAGATCTACAAACAGGGGTTTTCTTGGAGCGAGGTAGTCTTCTAGAAGCTGGGAGGAAAACCCAAAAAACCAACAAGAGGGTATTACAGTGTGATAACCGGGAGTTCCGCAAGTCGTTGGCCATTATCGTGTCCGTAGCTTAATACAACCTAGTGTGATGCCACCCTCACCACCATATTTACATCTCTCAGAGTCTGTGGAATCCATCATAGATGCTGTTAGGATTGGGGAAAAAATGACCCTATATATAATAAATATTCTCGGACAACCCCTGCACCATATGGAGTCTGAGAAGCTGTCTAGCTCGGACTGCCTCAAACAAGGCTGTTCGGATATCCCTAAGTGAACCCGCTGGGTTCGGCAGGAGGTACTGTTGAAAAGCTCTAACAGTTTCCTCCCGACGTCCCGGCGGATTGGGCATTGGTTTAGCAATGGCCTGAGCTGTGTCTCTAGTGAGCAGAAAACCAATAAACTTCCGGTGGGCGTTATCCCTTACTAGGAACTCCCGTTGGAGTTCAATAGAGTCTGGAGTTAAGAAAGGAGCTGGGAAGTGTTTAGCTTCTAATTGAGGGGCGATGAGGAACTCAAATATAGCTTGTGGGACTCTGCCTGGCTGTGGCCTCAGCAAGTCAAACTCCATGTGGCACGGGGATGGGATTGGTAGGGAAACATTGGTCGTTATGTCAATAGCAAACTGTTGGACTTCCTGATCCCAGAGCACCCATGGGCCATGTCCCACCTCTCCCAGATCTAATTCCCTTTGCTCAGGTTGTGAACGAGTAAATGTTAGCCGTGGTTCAATCAACCTCGGAAAGTGATCGTTATTGTTGGCATGAGGGCTAGTGGCATCACTAGAAAGATCGTTATCGTCGGTCCAAGAGCCAGCAGAGCAACTAGGAACATCTGGGGGAGGAGGAGCAAGTCGCCTTGGCTCATATACAAAATACTGATAACTAGTAGAGTTAGGTATTGCTATAATAGGGACCCCTATGACTTTTCCCTGGGCGTATTTGACCCGGAAAGTTTTATGTCTCCTCAATGGTCCAATCCGGCGGTACTGGTATCTCACCATCAGCGGATCTGTGCCTGTCCCCTGCTGAAGATGAGGTAACCGGGAGCCACAGCTGATCCTGATCTCTCGTTTGTGACTGAGCTGGGGGAAGTGGAGCAATGGGGACAGAACCAAAAAGTATGACGGGATCCGGCGGAGGCTTCAAGAGTTCCGCCGCCGAATGACTCGTTATAGTAATTTTGGAGGTACAGGTTTTAGGTCATGTGCCCGAAACTGTCTGAGTTTCCGTCACGCTACCTGCCAGATTGCTAGTCTGTGACAAAGGAATGGCACTGTTGACACCTGGTTGGGTCCCCTTGACCTCTTTCGGTGTAACTCCGGACCCGGCCTGTAAGTCCGCCGCGCGATTACTATCGCCGGTGATTCTTAAGTTAGACAATTCCGCAGCTGTTGGCATATCAGGGTCCGGAATCACATTAATTGTTGTCGGTGACAGGGGATGGAGAGGTCCGTGGACCGGTAAAATGTTAGAGGTTTGTGACTGGGGATTGGGGGAACCGAATGCAAAATTACAACCTCATCGTCCGGCGAGGCGACAGGCACAGATCCCTGTGGTGGGGTGACCGTTACTTCAGTAAACTCCTCAGGGCGCTTGGATATAGCACATTGTTGTAGGACTCTGTGCAATAACTCATCTAACTGTTGCGCCGTAACACATAGGGGTCTTTGTCGCTTAAGGGGAGCGTCCGGCTTTTACTCTAGAACGTGTCAGTGGATTTTGTCTGTATTTCATAATATTTGGTACACGTATAGGGGACCTAAAAACTAAGAAATTTCCAAAATTTTAATTCTCTAGGACAATTATTTTTTGAGTTAGGTGAGAATTAGTGTGTAAATTTATGACTTTGTTTAAAATCAACATCTCATTTAAATGTTGTTGCTTAATTGTTTCAATGCATTGGGGGTACTAACAATAGGTGTAGTTTCAATTGTCCGTGTCTACTTTTTCCATTTTGTATCTAATTGTAGAATGAGGGCATTTAAAATTAGGTACAAATTAGGTGACAAATGTCTCGGGGTGGTGTGTCGAAATGGGAAAGAAATAAAAAAAAAGGGCAACGTAGAGTTGTAGAGAATTTCATGCCCTTTCCAATGACACCCGAATCATTGTTGTAGCATGTTTGGTTACGTCAGAATAACGCCGACGAGTGAACTTTCTTACGTGAGGTACTAAGGCGGGAGAGCGGTGGCAAACCAGCCAGCCAGCCGCACCCTACCTGTCACGCGGCAAGCAGCACACTGTTCTTTCTCCACCACCACCACCACACCCTCGGTGTTACCAGGATAGAGATAGCAGATACTGCTAGGGAAAATATCTACGAATGTCATATTTTCACCAAAAATTTATGGTTTTCGTTTTGTTTTTTTGCAGATCCGAAACCCATAATGCATTTTCTACGCGTCTGCGCGACCCGCGACCCGCGAAAGTTTGAAACTAGCCCAGAAATAATATGCTTCCAGACGGAATATTGCCTCAGGATTTTAACTGAAGACAGAGGGATGGGTGATGATGCCATATATCGGGTTGCGCAATATTGCCGTTTTGAGCACTTTTCCGAGTCAAACCGGACGCTCTCCTTAAGGGACCTAGAATTTACTCTTAAGAGCCCCTGTTGGTCCCTTTACCTCTACCCTTGGACTTGATTCTGTGAGTTCCTTACCTGCATCCTGTCGAGTGGGTGGGGGCAGAACTACTTCTGGTGTCCCTACCATGTGCGTCCCTGACGCTTGAGTATCACGAGAGGATTTGAGAACCTTGTCCCGTGGAACTGTACTTAACCCAGATTTCACCCTAGTATGGATTGCAGGGGCAGACTCTGACTGGCATGTAGGAGCGATGCTGCTCATGTTACTTGTTTTCGGCCTAGTGGACAAACCTGTGTCGTCTATCGTCGGCGTGACTCCTCTCGCCGCTGTATCATTACCTTGGGCCATGTCAGACGCCGGAGCCATATGGAGCCCAATCTTACCTCCTGGTAAAGTCGTCTGCGATAGCACTAACTTAGACCCCTGTAGTCTTACCTTAACTCTTGGTCTAACCCTCATCGCCGGTGGGAGTTGTTCGGCACCAGCTCCGCCGGAGCCGGGGACAACCACCGGCGCCGTCGGAGCAGGTGTCGAGGGAACCGGTGGCGACGCTGACTTACACATCTGGATGAGGAGGCTATCCTGGATGTCTGATGCCTCGTCGGTGTGCTGCGGACTGGACAACTTGCGCACCTTAGCCGGTGGATGTTCCACACTGGACGCCTTCTGACGCAGTCGTTGGGGTGAGTCCAGTTGCGTAGAATTTACCATCTCCGGCGATTCAGAGCGAGCTCTTTTAGTGTTGGGAGGGGATTGACAGACAGAGGATTCAGATGAATGGGGCGGAGCAAGGTTTGAGTTGGGTGGAGATGAGACTGGAGCCTGACAGACTAAGGGATTATCAAAGGAGTATAGGTTTATAATCCTTAGTAACTCAGGTGTGTCACAGAATAATTCAGTATTCGCCACCCTTGCAGCGTCAGATTCAAATTTAGTCTTAATCTCAATTAAAGTTAATAAGCAAGACATGTCTTGGTTGTCAAGCCATTCATCGAAAAGGTCCGAGCACACCGGACACTTACTAGCCGTCCATGAAAAGGTCGTCTTGTCCAAACATCTGACACAGCAGATACACAACCTGTGCGCCGCTATTGGGACAGACAAACAAGTTGGTGTAGAGCAAATCCAAAAGTTAGGCATGGTTACTG
The DNA here is from genome assembly GCA_032716605.1 of Paralithodes platypus. Taxonomy (NCBI): domain Eukaryota; kingdom Metazoa; phylum Arthropoda; class Malacostraca; order Decapoda; family Lithodidae; genus Paralithodes; species Paralithodes platypus. The sequence continues at coordinate 36,945,318 of CM064507.1, forward strand.
ACTCCCCTCCCCGCCGGGGACAGTACCTCCTCAGCTGAGCTGTTCCGGATATGAAGAGTCTGGAAATAGAAATTTCCAAGAATCAATGCTCATAAGGATAACCTGAGAGGTGATAATAGCATCCTACTCCCTGCCCGGCGAAGAGAACACTAGTGAGCGACAGCCCACCCATCTTCTCACCGCCGGGCAGTTGTTGTGGACAACCCGCTGCCCTTTTCAATCGGGGGGAAGTCACGCGTGACTGCTTACCAATGACGCGAGTCACTGGTCCTAAGTGGACACCTAGCGCGTGTCGTCCTGCAGCGGCATGCTAGTTAGACACTGCTAAATCCTATACCCAACTGTGCCGCCGAGCGTATTGGGAGGGGGAAAAAAAACAAGCAAGTCAATCCTTCCCAACTGGGCCGCCGGGCCGGCGGGGTAAACTGGTTCGTCACAGGGCGAGTCGAACAAGGGTGACGGTTGCAAGCCGTCTTCCCTCCGCCGGGCCGTGCACGAGCGCCAGTAGGAGGGGTAGTGGTACAATACTAGTCAAACAGAGGGGAACAAGGAGGCCCAAGCACGCCAGCACGGCGGTAGCCGGACCGAGTACGAACACTAGGGGCCGGCGGGCCAAGGAACAAGATAAAAAACAGTCAATAGCACAAGACCACTAAAACCTGAACCACACGAAAAAAACCCACATAATGACTCCGGGAACTCGAGGACTGAGATGAAAACTCGAGCCTGAGAACACAGGGTAAAAGGTGGAAGAGCATAATAAAGTATCATATAATAACAATGCACTCCTAAACCCTAAGAAGAAACAAACCCCAACGTGGCTGACCACTCGGTAACAGTAATCCTTACCTTTGGAAAGAAAGACTAAACCCTGAAGATGAAGCGGCCACAGCACGAGGAGAAGAGGCCCACGAGAGGGGCCAGGGAGCAGGCTCGAACACCAGAAGTTCCCACACCACGTGTGACAATCCTTATACTGGAGCGTCTGCACAGATTGAAGAAAACATATGGCCCCTCGGCCCAACACACTGGACTGAAGACCTACTGCGATGAAAACTAGCCTGGTAACTAGAACTAATCAACAGCTAAGGCGCGTAAAACAAGAACAAACTCACACGTGGCGACTGGCTTGGAGAACACATAAGCGCCTGACGTACCCTAATTTAACACTCCTTGCGGGCACCCAATGGATAGCCTGTGCTAGCTAATCCTAGACCCTGTTCAATACAACTCAGATATATACAAATGAGTAAGGACTCACGACAACTGAGTGAACGACGAATGAAGCAGCTCAGGCGAGACACGTCCGACTTGGGTGCGCGCGGGGAGAAGAAGGAGGAGATATGGCCGCCTGGCGAGGAGCGGCCGTGTTGCCACAACGCACGAAATCCACCGAAAGGGGAAAGCGTGTTATAACAGTGTTTAAGTTAAAACAATTCTTCTCTTTTTACTAAGTGTTTTCGTAGTGGGTACCCGATCTATAGACGACTCCATAAGCGAAGTTGCATTACACTTATGAGGAATACTCTGTTCATCCCCGCGGCGGTATATTCAAAACAGCTGACGCGGGTGTTGAATGGAGACTATTATATTAATAGGCAGATCGTCAATGATGGAGGGGCCACTAGTAAATAGTCTGGTTGAGGTAACATTATCATAATTGGCAATTGTTTATTAAGGGGGGGATGGCCCGGTTTTCTGGCTCCGCTTCTCCCTCGTGTTTAGCCCCATTTGTTTTTAGATTTTAAGACGTTCGGCCCATAAGTTTGGCAATTTTAAGACTTTACGCCCCATTTCTTTGCCAATATTTAGACCTTTCGTGCCATTTAGGTGTCGATATTTTCCTGGGGAGCGATAGGGAGCCTGTAATTTTAAGAGAAATCGGCCTTCGGCCGGGACATTATTCTACCAAAAATGTACAAATTTATCTTTGAATGGGGGTGGGTCTATGGGTTGTATTTTTTACAGCTTGATGGAGGTCTACGGAGGAAACTTAGAAAAATAAAATAAAAAAATAAGTAAATAAATACGCTTATCTTATGATTTATTCATAAGCTACTAGACCCAAGATGGAAAAAAAAAAAAAAAAAAAAAAAAAAAAAAAAAAAAAAAAAGAGAAAACAAATATTTCCGGGGAGAGAGTAACCCAAGCGTTTTTTCTGACACACTGTATATTCTGGGCCACAATTCATCATCGTTACTCGTCCCTTATACTTATCATTACATTTCCCACCGTACTACCATTACCATAACTTTCATATTCCTTATAAATTGATCGAAAAATAACAAGAGATGGTTCAGATTCCAGTAAGATCGAACACACTTTTGCAGGATTGGGTACGCAGATTTCTTGGGTGGTAAAACATATACCGATACTTTTCTATGGTCCATGTCGTTATATCGGGCACAAATCAGTTCAGTATATAAACAATTAATGCAGAAAAATACCATGTCTTATACACATAAAAAATTACAGCTCGGCATTTCAAAATACACGGTTACAAGTCAATTTTGTCTTGTTTACAGCCGACCTCTGATCCTTAAGAAGATGTACAACACAAATGACAACAAAGGCGACCATTCAGAGACCTTCATCTTCGACAAGGATAAAAAGGGTATCATTTAATTAAAAAAGTGAAATCCATTTCAAGTAACAACCCGTTCTTAACATTAATCATCAATTACAAACCCCAATGTACTTGAATAAACTAATAAAAACATATGATTCTCCCGGGGTTCGAACTCGGGACACCGCACCCAGAACATAAACATCTAAACCATTACACCACCAACACAGTTAATATGTATACACTATATAGTATATATAAAATAAATAACTAAGCAAAAAAAAAAAAAAAAAAAAAAAAAAAAAAAATAATAATAATAATAATAATAATAATAATAAAGAAAATAGAATAAATATAAAAACAGCTGTGTGCCAGCTATATTGTATACTGAACTGTATATTATATAATTATGGTAATGTTACGTTGCGTTTGATTGGCTATCTACATCCGTACAATATATACCTCTCCGATTTTCTTTGTTGTTATTGATTTATTAATTCATTAGATGTATATAGATACAGAATGGTCTGGAGTACATAGAATAAGTTAGCCAAGATTAGTTTGATCATAGATATTTCCAAAACCTCGAGGGATTTGAACTGGGTTGCAAACTGTATGAAGGTGGTGTTACATGAGCGCTCTTTCCGTCAATGTTTACGAGCAATTGTAATCTGGCAGCTTCAAAATCTCTAATTTATCAGAATTCAGCCACCATATACAATCTAAATTCAGCCACCATATACAATCTATTCATATTCTTTGGACCCCCTTATCCCTCATGTTTAGCATGTAAGTTTTGAGATTATAAGACGTTCGTTCCGTTAGTTTGGCGATTTTGAGACTTTTCGCCCCATTTCTTTGTCAATATTAAGACCTTTTGTGCCATATACTGTAGGTGTCGATTTTGTCCTGGCGAGCCGTAGCGAGCCTGTAATTCTAGTTTCAAATTCCAATGCGAATAAGACTCAAACTATTACGAGAAAAAACTTGCTCATCGAAAATTGCCGGAAAATTTGATCGTGTGTCATCGCCATAACTAACTCGTCCCACGTCCAGTAGAAGAAAGTGGCTGGCGTCTAACCATAGGGAAAGTGGTCACAAAAAATACTGAACGAGTGAGAGAGATGAAATGGAATGATGTAGGTGGACCGCTTGACCATTGACATCTATTGGGGGAATTATGACACCTACGCGTGTTATGGTAACATTTAACCCCTTCTGTACCGGTGCCGTCCTTTTTAACCCTTTTTACTAACACCAATCCTTCTTAAACTGCACAAAATCGTCTAAATATAGCTAGAATAAAATTAAAAAGACGTCGCCGGTACAGAAGGGGTTCGTCCATAACCCTAATGAACAATTACGTCAAGATTAGGGTAAGGTAAATTAACTATTGCAGCATGATTAAACTCCTTTTATTCGTAATTTAGCAAACAGTTGGATACTTGTTAAGCTTAAGGGGAGAAGGGTGTTTTTCTTTTCCTCCTTCTTCCTCATGTTTAGCCCCATTAGTTTGTCGATTTTAAGACGTTTGCCACATTAGTTTGTCGATTTTAAAAACTTTCGTCCCATTTTTATATCAATATCAAGACCTTGCAAGCCATTTAGGTGTCGAATTTTCCTGGTGAGCGATAGCGAACCTGTAATATTAAAAAAAACAAAAAACGGCCTTCGGCCGGAACATGTACATATTCATCTTGAAGGGGGAGTCTAGCGAGGAAACTCCCTCGTGTTAAGCCCCATTTGTTTTGAAATTATAAGACGCTCAGCCCATTAGTTTGGCGATTTTAACATGTCTCGCCCCATTTCGTTGTCAATTTTAAGACCTTTCATGACATTTAGGTGTCGATTTTTTCATGGCGAGCGGTAGCGAGCCTGAAATTTTAAGAGGAATCGGCCTTCGGCCGGGACATTTTCTATCGAAAAATGTACAATTTATCTTGAAGGGGGATCTAGTTTTTTTTTTCTAAGCTTGATAGAGAAATAGCGAGGAAACTAAGAAATAAAGGAATAAATGAATGAATATACCAAAACATCGGTCCATCTCCCCTTAACATGGCGGATACTATAAAAAGGTGTGTTGATAGTTCCCATACGCTGGATCCGACCAGACTGGAATATTAAAAAGAGACGATTCACACAGGAGCTATTTCAATAACCTTTGATGGGCCATTTTGTTTTGGCAACATCTCTCTCTCTCCCTCTCTCTCTCTCTCTTTTCCCGTTTATAAAGACCCCCCCCCCCCCCCAGCAGCCCATATACCCTCTACGCCGCCCTGCAACCCACGGACATTAGGACCCTTACTTTCTACTACTTGTTTTTTCCTATATCTGAAATGGTTTCCTTGATGGGATGGTGAAAGAGATAGCAATACAAATAACTACTAGAGCTAAAGCCTGCCGTTTTCTTTCGTTTAGTCGTCATCATTATTTGTATCATTATTATTATTATTATTATTATTATTATTATTATTATTAAAGATATAAAAATACATAATTAAAACAGAATAAAACATGAGTAATAAAAACAACACATGTAAATCACCATTAACATAATATGCAATAAGTATATAATATATAGTTATTGTATATACTGTATTAATGGTGATGTACATGTGTTGTTTTTAATATACAGTACCTCTCTTCATGCCTTTGATTTGTGCAGTACAATATAGCTCAAACCAAATGAAAGTGACACCATCCTACTAAAGGGGTAACTAATACCTGGTACCTACATCACTGACCGAGGTAATAAAAGGTTGTGAAAGTCAGTGGATGGGAAACATATATAAAACAGGGAAGAGGGGGGGAGGGAGGGAGGGGGGGGGGGGGTTTACACTGGCGATTATATAGGCAATATTCAATAAGTATAAAAAAAATCGGGCATTATTCTAGGGATCTTTTTACATTCGATGTCGGCAGTTTTATTTTTGTATATATTAATATTTTATTGTATTTATTTATTTATTGTATTTGTTTTGAACTGACATCTTGTCTTGTCCACATCTTGTTTACTTAGCTAACACGAAGTTATATGTTGTTAATTGTAGAAACTTTGCATTAATATGGTGCTAAGACTTACTAGCTTCAGAGTATCAATAAATAAAGTACTAGAGGATCACATTTTCCTCCGGGCAAGATAAGAAAGGCTAGAGACAGATTGATAGTATATTATTACAGTTGGCCAAAATCTTCTAAAACTTGAATTCAGTAGCTTCCCAAATCAGAGTTGCCGAGAAATTATGCCAGAAAATAGACTGGTGTGACTCTGCCTACACACGAACTAACCATTCGGCATCAGTGTCTCCAGAGCTATTTATCAGACACTTTTTTCAGGCGACATTCGATAGGCATCATTATTTATGGCGGCATCTCGAAGCTATTTTACGCACGGTACCCGCAAGTATATCCAAGGTATATAATTACAATATACAAGGTTTATATACTTTGTGTGAATATACTTTGTAGGTATATAAACTTTGAGTATACTGACGCTAGATTACTGTAGATAGCTGATTATTATTATTAGTATTTATAATTTATTCACATTTATTATATCATATTTTTATATTTTGTTTTGTTAAATAATGCCTGAATCCAGAAGCTTCCACACCAAGGTTGCCAACGTATTTACCGATAAAAAGTGATATTGCATGACTGTGACGAATAATTCATTAATTTTACATTCTCAGTACCAATATATATAGCTAAGGGTGGTGTTTACCCCAATTCAATTTTATTCCATCTAATGATTTATCTTTAACTTCTAACAGATACTTTAACTCAGGCCTCCTGAAGTCATGAGATTAACCCGTTCAGTACCAGTTCCATTATTTCATACTGGCTACTAATAGACCATTTTATTTAGCTTAAGAAGGGCCTCCAGCAATTATCTGGCTTCGAACTATATTATTTAACCCTTTTTACTACCACAGATTGTTTTTAAGCATAACAAAATCTCTAAATATAGCTAGATTAAATTAAAAAGACGTCGCCGGTACAGAAGGGTTAATATAGGAGAAGCTAAGGAAGCTCTCATGCTGGAAGTTCCAAGGACTTCTCTGACGCCTCTGTCCTATCTCTGTCTCCTCTGTCCTATCTCTGTCTCCTCTGTCCTATCTCTGACGCCTCTGTCCTATCTGTCTCCTCTGTCCTATCTCTGTCACCTCTGCCCTATCTCTGACGCCTCTGTCCTATCTCTGACGCCTCTGTCCTATCTCTGTCACCTCTGTCCTATCTCTGACGCCTCTGTCCTATCTCTGACGCCTCTGTCCTATCTCTGTCTCCTCTGTCCTATCTCTGTCTCCTCTGTTCTATCTCTGTCTCCTCTGTACTATCTCTGTCTCCTCTGTCCTATCTCTGTCCTATCTCTGATGCCTCTGTCCTATCTCTGTCTCCTCTGTCCTATCCCTGATGCCTCTGTCCTATCTCTGTCTCCTCTGTCTTATCTCTGTCCTATCTCTGACGCCTCTGTCATATCTCTGTCCTATCTCTGAGGGCCTCTGTCCTATCTCTGTCTCCTGTGACCTATCTCTGACGCCTCTGTCCTATCTCTGTCTCCTCTGTTCTATCTCTGTCTCCTCTGTTCTATCTCTGTCTCCTCTGTCCTATCTCTGTCTCCTCTGTCCTATCTCTGTCTCCTCTGTTCTATCTCTGTCTCCTCTGTCCTATCTCTGTCTCCTCTGTCCTATCTCTGACGCCTCTGTCCTTTCTCTGTCTCCTCTGTCCTATCTCTGACCCCTCTGTCCTATCTCTGTCTCCTGTGTCCTATCTCTGTCTCCTCTGTCCTATCTCTGTCTCCTCTGTTCTATCTCTGACGCCTCTGTTCTATCTCTGACGCCTCTGTCCTATCTCTGACGCCTCTGTCCTATCTCTGACGCTTCTGTCCTATCTCTGTCTCCTCTGTCCTATCTCTGTCTCCTCTGTCCTATCTCTGTCTCATGTGTCCTATCTCTGTCTCCTGTGTCCTATCTCTGTCTCCTCTGTCCTATCTCTGTCTCCTCTGTCCTATCTCTGTCTCCTCTGTCCTATCTCCGTCGCCTCTGTCCTATCTCTGTCGCCTCTGTCCTATCTCTGTCGCCTCTGTCCTGTCTCTGTCTCCTGTGTCCTATTTCTGTCCTTCCTCTGTCCTATTTCAGTCTCCTCTGTCCTATCCTATCTCTGTCTCCTCTGTCCTATCCTATCTCTGTCTCCTCTGTCCTATCTCTGTCTCCTCTGTCCTATATCTGTCTCCTCTGTCCTATCTCTGTCTCCTCTGTCCTATCTCTGACGCCTCTGTCCTTTCTCTGTCTCCTCTGTCCTATCTCTGACCCCTCTGTCCTATCTCTGTCTCCTGTGTCCTATCTCTGTCTCCTCTGTCCTATCTCTGTCTCCTCTGTTCTATCTCTGACGCCTCTGTCCTATCTCTGACGCCTCTGTCCTATCTCTGACGCTTCTGTCCTATCTCTGTCTCCTCTGTCCTATCTCTGTCTCCTCTGTCCTATCTCTGTCTCCTCTGTTCTATCTCTGACGCCTCTGTCCTATCTCTGACGCCTCTGTCCTATCTCTGACGCTTCTGTCCTATCTCTGTCTCCTCTGTCCTATCTCTGTCTCCTCTGTCCTATCTCTGTCTCCTGTGTCCTATCTCTGTCTCCTGTGTCCTATCTCTGTCTCCTCTGTCCTATCTCTGTCTCCTCTGTCCTATCTCTGTCTCCTCTGTCCTATCTCTGTCTCCTCTGTCCTATCTCCGTCGCCTCTGTCCTATCTCTGTCGCCTCTGTCCTATCTCTGTCGCCTCTGTCCTGTCTATGTCTCCTGTGTCCTATTTCTGTCCTTCCTCTGTCCTATTTCAGTCTCCTCTGTCCTATCCTATCTCTGTCTCCTCTGTCCTATCCTATCTCTGTCTCCTCTGTCCTATCTCTGTCTCCTCTGTCCTATATCTGTCTCCTCTGTCCTATCTCTGACGCCTCTGTCCTTTCTCTGTCTCCTCTGTCCTATCTCTGACCCCTCTGTCCTATCTCTGTCTCCTGTGTCCTATCTCTGTCTCCTCTGTCCTATCTCTGTCTCCTCTGTTCTATCTCTGACGCCTCTGTCCTATCTCTGACGCCTCTGTCCTATCTCTGACGCCTCTGTCCTATCTCTGACGCTTCTGTCCTATCTCTGTCTCCTCTGTCCTATCTCTGTCTCCTCTGTCCTATCTCTGTCTCATGTGTCCTATCTCTGTCTCCTGTGTCCTATCTCTGTCTCCTCTGTCCTATCTCTGTCTCCTCTGTCCTATCTCTGTCTCCTCTGTCCTATCTCCGTCGCCTCTGTCCTATCTCTGTCGCCTCTGTCCTATCTCTGTCGCCTCTGTCCTGTCTCTGTCTCCTGTGTCCTATTTCTGTCCTTCCTCTGTCCTATTTCAGTCTCCTCTGTCCTATCCTATCTCTGTCTCCTCTGTCCTATCCTATCTCTGTCTCCTCTGTCCTATCTCTGTCTCCTCTGTCCTATCTCTGTCTCCTCTGTCCTATCTCTGTCTCCTCTGTCCTATCCTATCTCTGTCTCTTCTGTCCTATATCTGTCTCCTCTGTCCTATTAGTAGGGTCATTTGCTTGGAATCCGTGACCATTTTGTTCCTACCTTTTTCTCTCGATGGATTTGACAACCTGAACCATTTTAAAGGAAAATTAGCTCCTATGCCCCTCTGAAAAATTACGGCTAACTCTGCTAGAGCCCAATATTCAAAATGGCCGCCAACGCCATCTTGAAAAACATGAAATGTAATATCCCTGGCATCATGTGAGCTACAAGGACGAATGAGGTGTCCTTTTTCACTAATTCTGGCATTACAAATCCACTGGAATGGTTATTGTATTGTATTGTATTGTATTGTATTGTTATTGTATTGTATTATACTAATTGTACATACTAATCTGCCACTTCACTGTCACTACATGATTCACTGTATGAGCCACTATCAGAATCACTGTCCTCACTTTCGCTGCTATCATCACTGTTGTTCTCTGCCTGTGGTGTATATCTAATATTACTTTTTTACTGTTTCAGATGGATCGCATGCCCATCTGATGAAAATCGCAGACTTGTGAAGTGACCGAAATAATGGATAATAGAAGAGAGAGTGAAGAGTTACCAGACAAGACATTACATAAATACGAGTGCATTTTACTTTGTGGTAAGCGATGTACCGCAGATGATCGTTTGGAAAACATTACACCTGAGAAGTGAGAATACATCCGGGAAAAGTCTTTACAATGGAAAGAACTTGATAAGTTTCAACATCCTACATTATCCATACGAAGAAACGTTGCATCCCTTGCATTATTCTACAGATATTTTCACAGCAATTGTTCCGAGGAACTTGCTTCAATTGTGCCGCCTCTCCACATCTTTCCCCGTAGAACTAGGGCAGCTGAGAGCGCCCATGAATTTACACTTTCTCCTCCACAATGCAGAACTTCTGCTCATCAAAATTCATTTATCCCTAGAACTACTACTCTTTGGAATTCACTTCCCTCGAGTTGCTTTCCACAAACTTACAATCTACAAAAGTTTGAGTCCAGTTGTTACAAACATTTTATGAATGGAGGATGCCTTTAGGCACATGGACCTTTTAGATTTATCTGTGTTTTTCCTTCCTCCATTCATTATCTCTTGTAAAAAAAAAAAAAAAAAAAAAAAAACATGAAAATGTGGATTGGGAGAAAGGACCAAAGGGTCACCACATGCATAGAACTTGTTACGCATCATTATCCAGCAAGCGCAAGCTCTCTCAAGCCGAAAAACGCAAACACAAATCCGAGGAACGTCTTGAAAGAGATGAAGCATCAGATCAACAAGACCCTTCCCCAGAGGCCAGTGCACCTAAAAGGCTCTGCTCCAGTATGGGTGTCCTTCACGATAAGACTCTATGTGTGTGGTGCATGAAAGGGGCATACAAGAGTAGTGATCGTGACAAGCAGATTTTACTCCTATCAACAGTAGATGCCTGGACAAAATTCAAGTTACATACTGTCCGTCTCGAAGATGAGGTCATGAGATTGAGACTTGACACTCTGATTGCATCCATCCCAGATAGTCAAACAGCATTTGGGTTGGAAATATGCTACCATCGTGCGTGCTGGCGCAAATATGTAAGCGACCACAAGCCCCTTTCAGATGAAAGCACTCAACATCTGCAGCGTGTAAACCTCCGAGAGGCCCAACCTCTCTTCTTTCATCATATTCGTCAAGTCATCTTCAAGGACCATGAAATTCGCACACTGCAAGGCCTGCTGCAGGACTATAAGCGCATTATCTCAAATCACGGACATAACTCAGTAGTAAAATCCAGTTTTTAAAGGAAATTCTCGTCAATGAATTTGGGGAAGACATCGGATTTCATGAACGCATTCAAAAGAATGTGAGTGAACTGGTATATGATACAACAGCATCAGGTACATACATCGAGGCGGCAATATCTTCATTGGGTGTCAGCAATGATCAGTTGGTGATGAATGTTGCGGCACGACTCAAAGAGCAAGTCATCAGGACAAATACTATTCCCTGGCTCCCATATATACACGAGTTGGAAAGAGAAGAAGACCTCAGTTAGCTCCTGCTGAAGCTGCTCACATGGCTGAAACACCCAAATAAGTCTGCAATTGATGACAGTCCATCCGTCCGATCGATTGCATGTATCCTCACAAGCTACATCACTGGAAAACGCACTGCATTTGAGATAAATCTCTCTGTCTTGCTACATGGACTGACCAAGAATAGGGAGATAGTCGACATAATGCACAAAGATGGACTGGGCATCAGTTACAATGACATACTAATGCTGCGAGATTTTTGGGTGGTCAATGACCTCAAGTGCTCATCTGATTGCCCCTTCGAACTAGCTGAGGGTAAGCCTGCTATTGCTATAGTCGACAACGATGACTTCAAGAGCGACACACTGACCGGTGCTGGCCAGTCACACCGCACTAATGTCATGTTTGTGCAGCCAGAATAATTTGATACAGAAATTCCTTCCGAGAATCACGAGGATAGACCAGTTCCCGGTGCCAACTTTGCATCAAACCTCTCGACAACTCTCAAAGAGCTCGGAAGTGAAATGCAAAAAGTCAACGAAGCGTGGGGAACCACCTCTCAGGAAGCCACCAGCTGATCAAAGTACTCCTCCTCCGACACATCGGTGCAAAGAATTCGTGGTGTGATCCATGCATTGGCCAGGGCGCAAGATGACCGAACGAGACCTAAGCCAGAAGAACAGACTGTGCCTGGGTTTTCAGGGTTTCACGCCAGCATGTCAAATGCAGATGAGAAGAGTCGAGCAATATACCACATGACCTATCCCAACCCACCCAGTAAGACAATTCTCAATGATGTGATGTGTAAGCTTGCAAAATCAATCGAAGAAAAAAAGATACCTTTTGCAATAATTGTTGGTGATCATCCTGTCTACGTGCTCATGCTAGAGTTGAAAAGTGAGAATGCTGAGCTGTTCAGCAAAATCTTACCATTCATGGCACCCTTCCACATCCAACTGTCGTTCATCTACACTATATACAAGAGGTTTAAGGGATCTGGCATCTCAGATGTGTTTGTGGCAGCTGGTGTTATAGCAGACGTGTCTGTTGATCAGGCCCTTCGTGGAAAACATGTTAAGCGTGGGGTTCGCTGCTTGCGACTATTCTACGAGACTCTGGTCCACCATGTCATAGACAAACGTTTGGAAGATTCCCCTCTATCTGAAGAAGTAAAGGCATCCCTTGCCAAGCTTCGACATCCGATTGATGCACAGGAACTTGCAGATGAACATGCAGAGCTAGAGAGAAATGCTGAGCTGAAGGACCTCGTTGATGCTCTCTTCAAGGACTTTGAGGGTGCCCCACAAGCAGAATACTGGATGTCATTCATGGAAATGGTTGAGGTTCTAACTCAAATATCCATGCAATCATAACAAGCAACTGGACTGAGTTCAAGTCCTCACTCAAGCTCATGCTTCCTTTGATGCAAATCTATGATAATGACAAGTATGGTCGGCATCTCCCCGATTTCACCGCAGTGCTTGATACCCTTCCTGTCGATCAGGCTGCATTCATGGAGAGTGTATGTTTGCACAGTCAATGACAGGAAAACCATATTCGTGTGTCGCCCTCGACATATGGATAGAGTCAACAATGAACACGGGCTCTAAGCTTAAGTCTGGTTGGTTGGCCATTCTGAACAATGAAAAGCAGCTCCTTTCAAACACTCGGAATGTGAATAACATCAATCGGGTGAGAACAAAGGTCCATCGCCATGCTAATCGCAAGAAACAAGGAAAAGGGAAGCATGCTGATTGCTCGTCGAGTAAAATGAAGAAGGATGAACAAGCTGTACAGGATATAAGTGCATGTCTCACTGAATTCAAGTGTGATCCATTTGACCATACAAACAAGACACTTCGATCCCTACAGTCAGGAATCCCAGCCTCAGACGCTCTCGCTGCCGACTTGAAATCGGCAAAGGAGGATGGCACAAGCAAACTGAAGCAGTTCTTGAATGAGAGAGTGTATTCCAAGACCAAGTCTCTCAACGACAGAGTTCCCCGTAGCAAGCGTTTGAACTTTTCAACTCAGGAATTGAAGAAAGCAGATGGTGAGAACCTGAAGGGAAAGACTGAGGAAATGGAGCGTAATGCCTTGGCCTCTGTTCTCGGACTGGTTGAAACGAGTGGTGCCCTCAACTTCAAGAAGTCCTGCAGCATCGTGTTACAGCCGAGTGCCTTTCCATCTTCAACTTCAATGGAACATCTGTAAGGCACAGAAAAACAAGCTTCAACAAAAACTAACTATGACTGTCATTCCAGAGCCTGATGTATACACGTCTATTATTGATATGGGCTTCATCTGGCGCCTAACAACTCCTACCATTGAAGACAGAGAGAAGGGAGACAGTACCAAGTATACCTGGGGAGATTATGCAGAGAAGTTGGTGCACTTCGTTCTAACGAGACACAAGCATGCTGAGCGCATCATTTGCGTCAATGATTCATATGATCAGAATTACACGATCAAGGACAGTGAGAGA
>CM064507.1:36959017-37026517 GCA_032716605.1 Paralithodes platypus
AGTATAATCTAACAGTATGGTTTGACGGCATGGACAATATACAGTATGTTGACGGCATGGCACAATATACCGGGTAATGTTGGACGGCATAGGCAATAAATAAATTAATCAAAAACTATTCGATTGAGTTAGGCATTTCGACTTCTCGTTGTTCAGACTGTGTATCAACATGTCTTTTTACAATCTTCCGTGCAGTTAGTTAAACAGAACAAAGTGGATCGCAGTAGGTGGGTGATTATTTCTGTACCTTCTATATAATTATACAGTATATAGATTCATGTTTTTGTTTTTTTACAAAATTTAATGAACATATAATTAATAATTTCGAGTTTTTTGTCTTCCAGAGGCTATTAACTCCACAGCCAATGTATTGTAAAAAAAAAATGCATATGGAGCACACACACACACCACACACACCTCACAACACACACACACCACACACACCACAGCCACACTGCCTAAATCAGCGACAAAACACACAGCACATCCCTCACCCGCCCACACTGCCCAATAGCACAAACACGAATACCACACCAACAACAATTGAAAAATGTACCTGAATAATTAACACAATATTACTAAAATCTACACGGACACACACACACACAACTAGTAAAATCAAAAAACATACGCAACCTCCGATTCCCAGCAACCCCTAATCACCACTTCCTAGTCCCTTTACTCGCATGAATCACGAAAGTTCCCGGCTATTTGATCACGTATTTCGTCATTCGATCACGCGTCTTGTCACTTTCGTCACATATTTCGTACCACTCCATTTACATTAGACTCTGATCACTTATTATTTCTGCCATCCCCAATTCGTCACTTCTTGTCACGTGTCACATATTTTCGTACACTCTCCATATTCATTAACTCTTGTCACGTATTTGCCCTATACGTTCATTTCTTGTCACTTGTCACATATTTCATCAGCCTGTGTCACGTTACACAATTTTGATAAGCATCGTCTCAACGCTTCCTTTTTCATACGTTAAACTACCTCGTCACTTGCTTGCGCTAATTACTCGGCAGATATAATTGTTTATAACATTTGTCGATAAACTTAAGTACAGACAGGTTTTTTTACTTGCTGTGTACTGCTTGTGTTCTGTTTTTTTTTTTGTTTTTTTTTTACCCCTCCTATCTCCGTCATGTTTTAAGGGGAGGTTCACAACCTTTATTTCTTTATATTTATGGACGTATTGTCGATTTTAAAACTTATTTTGACTTCATACTTTGTAAATTTTACAGTGACCTAATCGCTTCCTGGCGCACAATAACGAGCTCTGTATTTTAGGAGGAATTGGCCTTCGGCTGGGACAATTTCTATCTCTACTTAAAAAAACGGAAAAATGTACACATTTATCCTGAAGGAGGGATCTTGGGAATATGTGTTTTAAACTTGATCGAACATGAAACTGGAGCTCCTAATATTTGTTCAAAGAAATGGGGGCGGAATGGTAGGCTGACCTTAAAAATTGTAACCACCAAATGGGGGGCGATACGCTCGTCAGGACTATCAAAAACTAATGGGCTAAGCATGAAAGGGGATAGGGAGTCCAGAAAAAAATAATCTGCCCAATGATCTCCATGCCGACTATCGTTTCCCCTCTTCCAGTCACAGTTGAGATAGTGTTGAAGTGAATTGGTGTGTTTAGGCCAATTGACCTTGGAGAGAGAGGTAGCGGGGGGAAGTATTGTAACGAAGAACTGCAACAAGACGAAGTGTTGTGAAGCGAGAGTGACTCTAATGGAGAGACGGTGGTGATGATCGACCGAAGTAGTGTTTGCAGCGAAGTCCGTGTACTATACACGGAAAGGTGGTGGGTATTGAAGAGAAGTCTGAAGTAGTCTTGCAGCGCAACGTGGACGTGGACCATTTTAAGGAAAGAGCGGTGGTATTGAGGGGTCGAAGACTATGCGTGTTGCACGTGTAAGTGGACCATTAAGGAAAGGTGGTGGGTATTGAAGGGAAATAGTGTTTGCAGGGGGGGGGGGGGGGGGGGGGGGGGGGGGGGGCAGCGAAGTGACCATTAAGGAAAGGCGGTGGTATTGAAGGGAAATAGTGTTGCAGCGAAGTGACCATTAAGGAAAGGCGGTGGTATTGAAGGGAAATAGTGTTGCAGCGAAGTGACCATTAAGGAAAGGTGGTGGTATTGAAGAGAAGTAGTGTTGCAGCGAAGTGACCCTAAAGGAAAGGCGGTGGAGGGGTGACATTCAGAGGGAAGGCAGGAATGTGTGGACTTCCCTCCATCACTCCCCGGATGTTGGGTGTGTGTGTTCGTGTGTGTGTATACTGTATGTGGGTGTGTGTATACTGTATTTCTGTGTCTGTATACTCTATGTGTGTGTGTGTGTTCGTGTGTCTGTATATACTGTATGTGTGTGTTAGTGTGTCTGTATACTGTATGTGTGTGTGTGTCTGTATACCGTATTTGTGCGTGTCTGTATACCGTATATGTGCGTTCGTGTGTCTGTATATACTGTATGTGTGTTAGTGTGTCTGTATATACTATATGTGTGTGTTAGTGTGTCTGTATATACTATATGTGTGTGTCTGTATACTGTATGTGTGTGTGTGTTCGTGGGTCTGTATATACTGTGTGTGTGTGTGTGTGTTCGTGTGTCTGTATATACTGTATGTGTGTGTTAGTGTGTCTGTATATACTGTATGTTTTTTTTGTTTTTTTTTTGTTTTTAAGAGACAATGAACGGAGGAAGGAAAAACACAGATAAAACAAAAAGGTCCATGTGCCTAAAGGCATCCTCCATTCATAAAATGTTTGCAACAACTGGATTTAAACATTTGTAGATTGTAAGTTTGTGGAAAGCAATTCGAGGGAAGTGAATTCCAAAGAGTAGTAGCTCTGGGGATAAATGAATTCTGATAAGCAGAAGTTCTGCATTGTGGAGGAGAAAGTGTAAATTCATGGGTGCTCTCAGCTGCCCTAGTTCTACGGGGAAAGATGTGGAGATGCGGCATCAATTGAAGCAAGTTCCTCGGAACATTGCTGTGAAAATATCTGTAGAATAATGCAAGGGATGCAACGTTTCTTCGTATGGATAATGTAGGAAGGTCCTGTGTGATTGCAGGGTTATTGATTAATCTAATAGCTTTATTTTGAATTTTGTCCAACACCTCAATGCAACCACTCCCCTTCCACCCCACAGAGGTGAACAGTAATCCATCTGAGAACGCACATGACTTTTATATATTACGGCCAACTGCTCGTCAGTGAAGAATTCTCGAACTCTGTACAGGAGTCCCGGTTTTTTAGAGGCATTCTTAGCAATGCTTCTAACATAATGTGTCCAGCTCAAGTTAGTAGTTAATGTTACACCAAGAATGTCAATACTAGGGAAGTGGGAATATTTTCATCATTAAAAAATATATGGGAGTCAGTGAGACTCTGTCGGTCAGAAAATTGCATGTACCTGGTTTTCTGTGCATTACAGGAGACTAGACTCTCTTGTCCCCATTCATTAATTCTAGACAGGTCCTGGTTCAGAGAAATTGCAGTGCTTATTTTGAATTTATACGATCGGGTTGGGTGAAAAGAATTGCTACATGTGAAGGAACTGTGGAGTGTTGAGTCATCTGCGTAGGAATGTATTGGATTATGAGTGGTAGATATGAGATCATTGATATGAATGAGGAACAGAGTTGGGGCCAAAACTGATCCCTGGGGAACACCAGCATTTATTGAGTGAAATTGAGAATAAAGGCCATCTACCATTACACATATTTTTCTGTTATGAAGATAAGACGAAATTAGTGGAACTAATGCTGCAAGGCCGTAGTGTGACATCTTCGACAATAAGGGATTGATGCAAGACTCTATCAAATGCCTTTGATATATCCAGTGCTATTGTATGTGTTTCACCATGTTGGTCTGTAGCTTGGTTGATTTGATGCGTAAGAAGGCAAAGAATGTCTGCAGTTGATCGACATCGTCTACAACCATATTGCCTATCACTGATTAATTTATTATTCTCCAGATGCTTAATTATGTGATTATTTAATATAATTTCAAAGACTTTGCCAAGAGTGGAAGTTATAGCTATTGGTCTGTAGTTTGATGGATCTGAAGAGTCACCTTTTTTAGGAACTGGATGGATGTTTGCTTCTTTCCAGGGTACTGGCAACCATGAGGTATGAGTACACAGACGGAAAAATTTTTGCCAATACAGGAGCGAGCCACCAAGAAGCAATTCTTAAGTACTATTGGAGGAATTTCATCTGGACCAGGAGCCTTATCTACTGAGAGATTCTGCAAAATAGTTTTGACATGTCTGGTGTGGATCTTAAGTGAGGGAATTTCAGGCGAATTAAAATTAAGTACAGGGACATCTTGATTTATTTCATCTAAGGTTGAGTTGGTGAGAAAATATCCGCAAGAAGGTTAGCTTTACCTCGTGGGTCACTTACAAGATTGCCAGTCGGAGATTTTAATGTGGAATGGATGAAGCAGTAGTGAAGGTGGATTTGAATGAGTTAAGAGTAGACCAAAATATTTTGTTATCATTTGGATTATTTAGAAGTTTATTTGCCTGCTTATGAAGAAAGTTTGATTTAGTTAGGTTTAATACAGTTTTGGCATGATTTCTGATGTTTTTAAAGTCATTACAGGCTTCATGTGTTTTTGATCTTGTGTATGCATTGTAGGCTATTGCTTTTTGTTCAGTTACTCTAGCACAATTATGGTCAAACCATTTAGGTGAATTAGATCTTTAACTGTACTTTTGATGAGGAATAAAAGTTTCCATTCCAATTTTTACAAAATCTTGTATGTGGCTCAAGGTGGAGTGTGCATCATTAGAAAAGAAAGAGGTCCAGGGAATATCAATAAAGAAACCTTGAAGACCCTCCCAGTCTGCCCTATAGTAATGCCATTTAGTCACCAAAACAGGTTCAGAGTGGGAAGGTGTGGTAGGTGATAGACAGGTGGCCTGTATCAGACAGTGATCAGAAGATCCAAGCGGGGACCTCACTGTAACATCATAAATTTCTGAACTTGGTGTTAAAAATAAGTCCAGCAGGTGGGAATTATGATTAGGATTATCTGGTACACGGGTGGGTTGGTTGACTCGTTGAGTGAGATTAAATGATTCTGCAAATAGCTCACATTCAAGACCATCATAATCGTCCTGGCTGAATGAGTGAGCCATTCAACATTATGGACATTAAAATCACCCAACACAGTGATTTCAGAAGAAGCATTTAAGTTGAGGACACTGAGTTGTGAGGACAGAGAATCAAAAAGACTTTGCTCTGGAGGAGTATTTGGGGAACGGTAGATGCAACATATGTATTTAAATTTACCAGCAGAAATTAATTTGTATATAGAATAATCAAAATAGGGACAATTGAAACTAGTAACCTCCTCGGAGGCCAATTCCAGATTTTGCGTAGCAACATACACCACTTTAGGTCTGAAATTTTGGAGCAGTTGATAACCTGGAAAATTAAATCTAGATATGTCAGATGTGGATGTTACTTGAGTCTCTGTCAAAAAAAGGAGAGTAGGGGATTCTGCTTGAAGGAATTGGTGTACAGAATTGATGTTAGAGTGAAGTCCCCTTATATTACTAAAGAAAAAGCTGCACTGACAAGCAGCTTTGGGACGTTGCAATGCTCTTGTGTGTGTTAGTGTGTCTGTATACTGTATGTACTTACTCTAGTTGTATTGCGGGAGTGAGCATGCTCGTTATTTCCCGCCTCCTATATGTGTAGGTGTTATATGTATCGTTGGAATGGCTGTGGATGTGTGTGTAGTCTGTATTTTTAGCCAATTGGCGACATCGGAAACGAAAGGCTTAGGGTGGATCTGTATGGTACCATTCTCACTATAGACGGTACCGTCTCGCCCGAAGGCTTAGGTAGCCATCAGCTTAGGTGAACCATATGATACCCATCTCGCCTTGTACCATTTTTGCCAACCCCAGATGGGACGTCACAACATCGTCCACTTATTCCAGGTACCTATTTACAGCTAGGTGAACTGAGGCTAACACATGAAAGGAGACAAGCCCAATTTGTCTCCGCCCGGCCGGGGATTGAACCCCCGACCCCTCGTGTGTGAGACGAGAGCGCTACCTACTAGGCTACGGGCTGTGTGTGTGTGTGTTCGTGTGTCTGTATATACTGTATGTGTGTGTTAGTGTGTCTGTATACTGTATGTGTGTGTTAGTGTGTCTGTATACTGTATGTGTGTGTGTGTCTGTATATACTGTATGTGTGTGTTAGTGTGTCTGTATACTGTATAATAATAATAATAATAAACGGTTTATTAAAGAATGGCAGCCTCATGAGCTGAAAATACACATTTTACAATTTAGTGGATGAACATGAGATGTACAGATATGAGGATGGTAAGCTCAGTTTACAAACAAAAATAAATAAATACAATAATGATGCATGTGCAGAATACAAATTATCATAAAAAAACCATGAGAGTAAGTGATATACAGTACATATACACATTTATTTACTTACTCATATACAGAACATACGTATATACATGTACGTGCGCCCATACATATACATACATATATAGGAACATAAGAACATGCAGTAAGTGTGCACATGTCCGTATACACAAACGCTCACGTATGCACACAAACATACATACATACAGAAACTGTTTTGGTATGGTCAGGGTGAAGAGTAGAAGGGTAAAGAGGGTGCAGCAATTCAAGTCCGTATATGGTCCGTATGGTCAGGTACGCCTACTACAATGGGAGGTTAATCCTTCGTAGTGTGGTGTGTGTGTGTGGTGTGTGTGTGTGTGTGTGTGTGTGTGACAGAAGGCGAAATATGAAGAGCTGGGCGTTCTATTGTTAAGGGTGGAAATACATGGATGAAGATACGCGAACACTTTTTTTTTTTTTTTTTTTTTTTCTATATTCCAACTTACTTCCTCTCGGGCATAGGCTGAGAGCCTTAACATTCACCGCTTTACAATGAACAGTGAAGCCCGTGAGGTCTTGTTCCAGTCTAGGGAGTGAGACATGTGAAGCCCGTAGAGTTCAACGAGCACCTGCCATCTTGCCTTCACATGAGACACGGTGCTCACTCATGGCCCGAAACGACCCCATCTCTGAAGCCATCTCGTTTCCGTGCTTCACTGTTTCACCCCCTACACTCGGACTCTCACACTTACACACACACAACGCCACCTGTTGAGCAGATAACTCACCAGGCATTGCACCCCTATAGCATATTTTGCATATGGGAATATTCATACACTGCTATTTAATCAGGGAACAATGATGTATTTTATTGACGTTTCGGTGGGCTTTGTGGTAATGCACTGGTACTCTAGCTACAGCACAAATTCCATCCCAATCATATCTTCTCATTGATATATCGGGATTAGAACCCGGGACCATTTGATTACCAGACCAGTGGCAAGACCACTCCACCACACCTACTCCCCAAACTTAATAATAGATAATGCTTATCAATAGATTTATAATCAGAAGTTGCGCTAGTGAGCAATATGTTCTCGCTCATATGTACGAGTATTTACATACATATGTGTATATGACCATATAAATACACGTACAGTTACATATATATATTATATACCTTATATTCTCAACCGGGCTCGAACCATTGACAGCACATACACACAGACATACATATACATAAATATATGCACATTACAGGCATATATGCTCTTCTCTTATCCTACCTGATACTCTCAGCCGGGCTCGAACCACAAACAGTGTACACTATAGACACATACACATATACATACATAACGCATACATACATACACATATACGCACACATGCATACACATATACTGCACATACATAGATACATATATACACATATACATAAACAAACTCAAGCAAATACATACATAATTATATTCTAATACACACACGCACACACACTTATGCATATATTATTAAAGGTGGGCGCGTATATATGGTGTGAGAGAGCGTTATTACACATTATTAATAATATTTAACAATGGTGGGATAGGACTATTTTTATATCTGTCAGTTCTTGCTCTTATTGGTTGGAGTGTGTTGAAATGACGAGCTGCACGTGTAGGTCTAGGGGCGTCTGTTGGAAGTAAGTTTCTGTGTCGTGGGTGAACAAGCAGCTTAGATGCAAACTGTTTGAGTGTGTTGTAGTGGTGGGTTGAAAGTGCAGGTATGCTAAGGGTGGTGAGAGCTTCCTCGTACCCTGGATATGTGCCACCCAGGATGATCCTGCATGCCCTCCTCTGAACTCTCTGTGTATGTGTGTGTTAGTGTGTCTGTATACTGTATGTGTGTGTGTGTGTTCGTGTGTCTGTATATACTGTATGTGTGTGTGTGTGTTCGTGTGTCTGTATATACTGTATGTGTGTGTGTGTGTTCGTGTGTCTGTATTAACTGTATGTGTGTGTTCGTGTGTCTGTATATACTGTGTGTGTGTGTTAGTGTGTCTGTAAATACTGTATGTGTGTGTTAGTGTGTCTGTATATACTGTATGTGTGTGTTAGTGTGTCTGTATATACTGTATGTGTGTGTGTTAAGACCGACTGTAGGGAAGAACTGAAAATGAGAGTTGAGATGGCACAAGACACGGGGGCTTCAAATTGGCTCACTTCATTACCAATAAAGGAGAAAGGCTTCAGCTTAAATAAACAAGAATTCAATGATGCCGTAGCCTTGAGGTATGGTTGGCCAGTTTCGAACCTGCCGCTGAAATGTGCATGCGGTGAAATAAACAACTCAGACCACTGTATGACTTGTAAGAAAGGAGGATTCATCTGTATCCGGCATGATGAAGTACGAGACATCACTGCACAAATGCTGGACGAGGTGTGCCATGATGTCAGAATCGAACCGGAATTTCTGCCTATGGACGGACAGCGCTTGGCTCACAATACTGCAAATACTTCAAATGAAGCAAGAGTGGACATAAGTGCTCGAGGTTTTTGGACGAGGGGACAACGGGCTTTTTTCGACATCAGAATCTTCAACCCAAGAGCACAAACATATCGCGAGCGAGGACTCCAGGCGGCATACTTGAGAAACGAAAGTGAGAAAAAATGCGCTTATGAAGAAAGAATTTTGAACAGGGATCAAGGAATCTTTACTCCTATGGTCTTCTCATCGTCGGGAGGTATGGGACCTTCTGCAAGTGTCTTCTATGCCAGATTAGCTGAACAAATATTGGAGAAAAAGCGCCAGCATAGAAGCCAAGTCATAACTTGGATGAGATGCCGGCTCTCTTTCTCTCTTCTCAGGTCTGCACTCCTATGTCTCAGGGGTACAAGGTCCTCCCCGCTACAGAGGACAAGAGTGAGAGACTTGGACTTTGAAATGGTCGTGGCGGAGGGCCGAAGCGGGGAACAACTAGGTTGATTGTAGGGAGGTACTGGTACAATAAGATAAACTACAATGTAACTAGAATAATAATAAGATAGATCTTACACCACTTTTTAACGGTCACCTAATAATAAAAAAACTGTAGGCCTACGTGTGGGTTACACGTAAGTCCAGCGCTCGGCGGCCCATACTCAGCCAGTATTGTCCGTGTTGGTGTGTCTGTATATACTGTATGTGTGTGTGTGTGTGCTAGTGTGTCTATATATACTGTATGTGTGTTAGTGTGTATGTATATACTGTATGTGTGTGTGTGTGTGTGTTAGTGTGTCTGTATATACTGTATGTGTGTGTGTGTGTGTTAGTGTGTCTATATATACTGTATGTGTGTTAGTGTGTATGTATATACTGTATGTGTGTGTGTGTGTTAGTGTGTCTGTATATACTGTATGTGTGTGTGTGTGTGCTAGTGTGTCTATATATACTGTATGTGTGTTAGTGTGTATGTATATACTGTATGTGTGTGTGTGTGTGTTAGTGTGTCTGTATGTGTGTGTGTGTGTGTTAGTGTGTCTATATATACTGTATGTGTGTTAGTGTGTATGTATATACTGTATGTGTGTGTGTGTGTTAGTGTGTCTGTATATACTGTATGTGTGTGTGTGTATTACTGTGTCTGTATATACTGTATGTGTGTGTTAGAGTGTCTATATACTGTATGTGTGTGTTAGTGTGTCTGTATACTGTATGTGTGTGTGTGTGTGTTAGTGTGTCTGTATATACTGTATGTGTGTGTTAGTGTGTCTGTATATACTGTATGTGTGTGTTAGTGTGTCTGTATATACTGTGTGTGTGTGTTAGTGTGTCTGTATATACTGTATGTGTGTGTTAGTGTGTCTGTATATACTGTATGTGTGTGTGTGTGTGTTAGTGTGTCTGTATATGCTGTATGTGTGTGTTAGTGTGTCTGTATATACTGTATGTGTGTGTTAGTGTGTCTGTATATACTGCATGTGTGTGTGTGTGTCTGTATATACTGTATGTGTGTGTGTGTGTGTGTGTTAGTGTGTCTGTATATACTGTATGTGTGTGTGTGTTAGTGTGTCTGTATATACTGTATGTGTGTGTGTGTGTATTAGTGTGTCTGTATATACTGTATGTGTGTGTGTTGGTGTGTCTGTATATACTGTATGTGTGTGTGTGTTAGTGTGTCTGTATATACTGTATGTGTGTGTGATGTGTATTAGTGTGGTCTGTATATACTGTATGTGTGTGGTGTGGTGTGTCTGTATATACTGTATGTGTGTGTGTGTGTTTTATGTGTGTCTGTATACACTGTATGTGTGTGTGTGTGTGCCTGTATATACTGTATGTGTGTGTTAGTGTGTCTGTATATACTGTGTGTGTGTGTGTGTATTAGTGTGTCTGTATATACTGTATGTGTGTGTTAGTGTGTCTGTATATACTGTATGTGTGTGTGTGTATTAGTGTGTCTGTATATACTGTATGTGTGTGCTAGTGTGTCTGTATATACTGTATGTGTGTGTTAGTGTGTCTGTATATACTGTATGTGTGTGTTAGTGTGTCTGTATATACTGTATGTGTGTGTGTGTGTGTCTGTATATACTGTATGTGTGTGTGTTAGTGATGGTCTGTATATACTGTATGTGTGTGTGTGTGTTAGTGTGTCTGTATATACTGTATGTGTGTGTGTGTGTGTGTCTGTATATACTGTATGTGTGTGTGTGTGTGTGTGTCTGTATATACTGTATGTGTGTGTGTGTGTGTCTGTATATACTGTATGTGTGTGTTAGTGTGTCTGTATATACTGTATGTGTGTGTGTGTGTTAGTGTGTCTGTATATACTGTATGTGTGTGTGTTAGTGTCTGTATACACTGTATGTGTGTGTTAGTGTGTCTGTATATACTGTATGTGTGTCTGTATACACTGTATGTGTGTGTTAGTGTGTCTGTATATACTGTATGTATGTGTGTGTGTGTGTGTGTATGTTAGAGTATATACTGTATGTGTGTGTGTGTGTGTGTGTGTCTGTATATACTGTATGTGTGTGTGTGTGTTAGTGTGCCTGTATATACTGTATGTGTGTGTGTGTGTGTGTGTGTGTCTGTATATACTGTATGTGTGTGTTAGTGTGTCTGTATATACTGTATGTGTGTGTGTGTGTGTTAGTGTGTCTGTATATACTGTATGTGTGTGTGTGTGTCTGTATATACTGTATGTGTGTGTGTGTGTTAGTGTGTCTGTATATACTGTATGTGTGTGTGTGTGTGTGTCTGTATATACTGTATGTGTGTGTGTGTGTGTGTCTGTGTCTGTATACTGTATGTGTGTGTGTGTGTTCGTGTGTCTGTATATACTGTATGTGTGTGTTAGTGTGTCTGTATATACTGTATGTGTGTGTGTGTGTGTCTGTATATACTGTATGTGTGTGTGTGTTAGTGTGTCTGTATATACTGTATGTGTGTGTGTGTGTGTCTGTATATACTGTATGTGTGTGTTGGTGTGTCTGTATATACTGTATGTGTGTGTGTTCGTGTGTCTGTATATACTGTATGTGTGTGTGTGTGTTAGTGTGTGTATATACTGTATGTGTGTGTGTGTGTGTTAGTGTGTCTGTATATACTGTATGTGTGTGTTAGTGTGTCTGTATATACTGTATGTGTGTGTGTGTGTGTGTTAGTGTGTCTGTATATACTGTATGTGTGTGTGTGTGTGTTCGTGTGTCTGTATATACTGTGTGTGTGTGTTAGTGTGTCTGTATATACTGTATGTGTGTGTTAGTGTGTCTGTATATACTGTATGTGTGTGTGTGTGTGTTAGTGTGTCTGTATATACTGTATGTGTGTGTGTGTGTGTTCGTGTGTCTGTATATACTGTATGTGTGTGTTAGTGTGTCTGTATATATTGTATGTGTGTGTGTGTTAGTGTGTCTGTATATACTGTATGTGTGTGTGTGTGTTAGTGTGTCTGTATATACTGTATGTGTATGTGTGTGTGTGTGTTAGTGTGTCTGTATATACTGTATGTGTATGAGTGTGTTAGTGTGTCTGTATATACTGTATGTGTGTGTGTGTCTCTATACGGTATGTGTGTGTTAGTTTGTCTGTATATACTGTATGTGTGTGTTAGTGTGTTTGTATATACTGTATGTGTGTGTGTGTCTCTATACGGTATGTGTGTGTTCGTGTGTTTGTATACGTTATGTGTGTTTTTGTGTATTTGATTTCGTGTGTATATGTGCGTGTCCCTCCCCGTGTGCGTTCGTGTGTCTAGGGCGTGTGTGTGTATGTGTGTGTGTAAGAGAGAGGGAAAGTGTGTGTGTTTCTGTGTGTTCGTGTTTGTTGCGTGTGCGTATACTCTATTTGGATAACAACATTATTGATTTGTTGATCCGATTACGCATTTCTTTTCGGCTTTATGGCTATTATTAGACGATTGTATTATGAAGTCAGAGGGTGTACTGAGATAGACTTTACTCCTATAGGCCTAATTATCACAGATTCTTCCCAAACTGTTTATTATCGGTTAATGATAGCCAGAATAAACTGTCAAAATGCGTCATGATCTTCAGAGGGTAAATAAATGTACAGTATGTGTGTGCGAGAGAGAGAGAGAGAGAGAGAGCGAGAGAGAGAGAGAGAGAGAGAGAGTACAAATCTAAACTTTTTGAAATCTAATCTAAAATCTAATCTACTAAGGAAATCAAGCAACAACAGGACCAGCGACCCCTCAAGGCAGCTTGCTTTCTAAATCACTGATGGTCAAGTGCCCAAACACGGCATACAGTAGTTTAGAGTGGGTAAGGGAAAAATGGAAAGGAAAGACTGCCCTGGGACAAATGGGATTAGGAGATGTTAGTAGGGGGCAGTTGTTAATAATATAATTGAGGAGAAAAAAACTGTATTCATTTACAAATTCAGTCAGTCGTGAATTTAAGGGAAAGTGTTTGTCTAGGCGAAGTTTAAAAGAATCATTGGTGTTGCAGTCTATGAAATCTCGGGGAAGCCCATTCCACAAGTTGACAACTCGATTGAAGAAGAAATTCTTAGATTCGTGTGAGTTAAAAGATTTACCAATAATTTTGCAACCGTTCCCCCGTGTGTAATTTGATTGGTCGATAGTGAAATGTTTACTATTGTTCATATTGTCGATGCCATTGATGTTTTTGAACATTTGAATTAAGGGGGGTGACCTGTTTTTGTTCTGTCCTTTTCTATATTTCTCTGGCTTGTATCCATTTGGCCCCATTCAGCCTACTGTTTGAAGACGTTTATCCCCATCCAGGTGTCAATTTTTTACTGGTGAGCGGTAGCGAGCCAGCATATTTTTTAGTTTTGTTTGACAGCAGGCTAAATTTGTAAATTTTTCGATAGAAAAATTTCTCCGGAGAAGCCGGATTTCTTCATATAATGATGGCTCACTATCGCTCGCCAGGAAGAAATCGACACCTAGATGGGAATAAACGTCTTAAAATAGTTGGCTGAATGGGGCCGAATGGATACAAGCCAGAAAAAGAAAGAGGACAGAAATAACAAAAAGCAGGTCACCCCCCTTAATCTGCGCTGGGTTAAAGGAAATAGATTTAATTCTCTAAGACGCTCCTCGTATGTTTGTTCTTTAGGCAAGGTATCATTTTGGTAACTACGTTGAACTCCTTCTAGCTTGTCTATATTTTTTTGGTAGTAAGGGCACCAGGGTTGAACGCAATATTCCAGGAGAGGGTGGATTAATGAATTGTGAAGAGTTTAGGATTACATCTTTGGATTTATGCTCAAATGATCCGCCTATAAAGCCAATTATTTGGTTTGCCTTCTTAACCCTTTCAAGCTCCAATACGCGTTTCAGTTCTTTTTCTGGCTACTATTAGACGATTTTATTCAGATTAGTAACGGTATATGGAAGTTAAAGGGTTGATTGAGATAGTATTTACCCTTTTAAAAGGGTAAATACTATCTCAATCACCCACAGATCCTTCCTAAGCTACATAAAATCGTCTAATGATAGCCAAAATAAAACTGCTAAAACGCGTCAGAGCTTCAAAGGGTTAACAACTTCTGAACATTGTTGGCTGGGTTTTAGGTTACTGGATATTGTTTCTCCCAAATCAGTTTATCTGTTTACACTCTTAACACCTTATTGGAGGCCTAGGCGGTCTATTTGACCGTACCGCACAGCGTTTTTTTTTTTACCCTAAATAGGGTTGTTTACGTGATAATTTTCATGCCTAAATAAGACCCAGAGTGTAAAACAAATATCTATCCCTGAAAGGGCGTAAACAGAGCTTTCCAATGACACCCGAACCATCCTTGTACGACCACTGGTTCTCTTGCAACGATCGTGCAACACGATTGCAAAAACCCTGAAATAAGGTAATTTCCTTACATAATTCCCTGTGTAGCGAGTGAGAAAGATGGGAGGAAAGTAGAATACAGTTCAGTATGTCCTGGTGGGGAGCGGTCATAGGGTTGCTACGCTGTCCCACCGCTCAGCTCTCTCTCTCAGCAACATTACGTGCTGAAAATGGCGTCGACAGATGTCGTGCACCGCCACATAGTCCAAATTTATTTCACTCGACATAGGTCGTGCGCCCCCAGTTAAGGGTTAAGGGGAGATATCCACTTGAGGGATTTTTTTCTTGACTCCTTTCTCCCTCATGTTTAGCCCCATTGTTTTCCTAATGTTAAGACGTTCGCCCCATTATTTTGACGATTTTAGGAACTTTCAACCCATTTCTGTCAATTTTAAGACCTTTCGTGCCATTTAGGGGTCGAGTTTATCCTGGCGAGCGATAGCGAGCCTGTAATTTAAGAGGAACCGGCTTTCAGCCGGGACTTTTTTCTACCGAAAAATGTACAAATTTATCTTGAAAGGGGCTCAAGGGGGTGTAATCTTAAGCTTGAAGGATATCTAGGTACCAAACTAAAAACCTCCCCTTAACCCTTCAAGTACCAGCGACGTGGGTTCTATTTTAGTCTAGCTATATTTAAACGATATTGTGCAGCTTAGGAAGGATCTGTGGTAGTTAAAAGGGTTGGTTGAGATAGTTTGAAGCCTTATTATTGCTAGAGGTCGTCCTTAAGTTGGATAAAAGCGTTTAATAGTTGCCAGAATATGATGTTAAGGACGTCCCTGGTACTGAACGAGTTAAGCTGGGTGCCATTCACTGAATAGTTTGCTTTCTCATTTCGGTTTCCGATATGGAGTAATTTACATTTATCCACATTGAAAGTACTTTACATTTATCCGCAGAGAGAGAGAGAGAGATTTACATAGATTTACATATATACACTGACCACACAGACCTTACGATCCGTGCGAGGTGGTCAGGACTTAATTCTAGTAGAGAGAGAGAGAGAGAGAGCAAGAACGAGAGAGATATTTTGTTTTGTTAAGGTGCCCCAGGGTAAGGCTCACGTGCCCCACTATGCCCTGAAGGGATGGATAGTCCCAGAGGTCAACAGAGAACTCCACCATAACCACTACTGTCTCTCTACCATTAAGGGGGGTCACCGGATTTTTGTTTATCTTTCTCTCCTTTTCTCTCTTTCTCTGGCTTGTATCCATTCGGCCCCATTCAGCCAACTGTTTTAAGACGTTTATCCCCATATACCTGTAGGTGTCAATTTCTTCCTGGCGAGCGATAGCGAGCCAGCATTGAATGGAGAAATCCGGCTTTGCCGGATACATTTTTCTATCGAAAAATGTACACATTTAGCTTGCTGTCTAAACAAAAATATATAAACAAAAGATAAATAAATACAAAACAAAAATAATTAAAAAAATAACAAAATAGGTGAATGTGCCTGAGTATATATTTATATAATATATATAGACACTGTAGATAGATGTGTAGATAGATGTCTCCAGGTCGAAATAGCTCAAATGTTGTGATGTAATAATGTGTTCCTTCTCAAATGTTGTGATGCAATAATGTGTTCCTTCTCAAATGGTGTGATGCAATAATGTGTTCGTTCTCAAATGGTGTGATATAATAATGTGTTCCTTCTCAAATGGTGTGATGCAATAATGTGTTCGTTCTCAAATGGTGTGATATAATAATGTGTTCCTTCTCAAATGTTGTGATGCAATTGTTGTTTCTCAAATGGTGTGATATAATAATGTGTTCCTTCTCAAATGTTGTGATGCAATAATGTGTTCCTTCTCAAATGGTGTGATATAATAATGTGTTCCTTCTCAAATGGTGTGATGCAATAATGTGTTCGTTCTCAAATGGTGTGATGCAATAATGTGCTCCTTCTCAAATGATCACGTCTCCAGGTGTACATAATTTAAGTTCTGGGGTGTGTCTGTTGTTGTTGTTGTTGTTGTTGTGTATCGTGGGAGGGGGGGGGGGGGGGGGGGGGGGGTTTATATGTATAATAACACCCGTTCTTAACATTAATCATCAATTACCCAATGCTTGAATAAACTAATGAAGCATGTGGTCCTCCCGGGATTCGAACTCGGGACACCACACAGAATATAAGCACCTAAGCCATTACCACCAACACAGTTATACCAGGTCACAATGTCACCCAGGTCATGACTTT
The DNA here is from genome assembly GCA_032716605.1 of Paralithodes platypus. Lineage (NCBI taxonomy): Eukaryota > Metazoa > Arthropoda > Malacostraca > Decapoda > Lithodidae > Paralithodes > Paralithodes platypus. The sequence continues at coordinate 36,975,926 of CM064507.1, forward strand.
AGGTAGGTGGAGGGGGGGGTAACCAGACCGTTATTCTACTCCAAGGACTCCCTAATGTTAGCCCTACGTAGTTTTGAAATGAAGACCGTTTTCTGGCTAATGTTTAGCCAGTTTTGAAATGATAAGACGTTCGGCCCATTAGTTTGGCGATTTTAACACCTTTTGCCCCATTTCGTTGTCAATTTTAAGACCTTTCGTGCCATTTAGGTGTCTATTACTTCCTGGCGAGCGATAGCGAGCCTGCAATTTTAAGAGGAACCGGCCTTCGGCCGGGACATTTTTCTACCGAAAAATGTACAAAATTATCTTTAAGGGGGGGTCTAGGTTTTTTTTTCTAAGCTTGATGGAGGTCTAGTTAGGAAACTAAATACATATATGAATAAATTAATTAATAGATCAAACAAACGGTCAGTCTCCCCTTAAGTTCTGGGGTAGGTGGTGGTGTTATGTTTGTGTGTATAATGGGGGGGGGGGTATGTTATATGTTGTTTACCAGGTCACAAGGTCACTCCCAGGTCACTTTCCATTGGTGTACATAGTTTAGGTTCTGGGGTAGGTGATGGTGGTAAGATACATAGACTATATATCTTGGGTGATGCTGTTGTGTGTTTGTGTATCATGAGGGGGGGGTGATATGTTGTTTACCAGGTCACAAGGTCACCCCCCCCCCCTCCCCCAGGTCACATTCCATAGGTGTACATCGTTTAGGTTCTGGGGTAGGTGGTAGTGGTTGTGTTGTTGTTGTTGTTGTTGATGTATCGGGGGTGTTGCTGTGCTGTTGCTAGGGCTGGGGTAAAGCTCAGGTTGCCGGAGATTACCTGAGGAAAGGTGTATGTGTGAGAGTGAGAGTGAGAAAGAGAGTGAGAGTGAGTGAGTGTGTGTGTGTGTGTTTATTAATATGTGGATTCATTATATGTCTGCATTATACAGCATTATGTAGCAAACAAAATAATACATATACTAAATGTCTTGACGTATATACAGTATACTTTCATCTTAACCCCTTCAGCACCATGACGTCTTTATACCTTTCATTCTGGCTAAAGTTAGACGATGTTATGCCGTTTCAGAAGGACCTATGAGATTCAGAGTTTTTGTTACGATCGTATTTACCCATTTGAGTCGCAGAGGTAGATTATACACTAAAGAAAGTCGTCTAATGGTAACCAGAATATGATGCCAATTACGTAATGCTGGTGAAGGGGTTACGTTACTTTACTGAAGAACAATTAATATACGAAATAAGTTTGTTCCAGGTCGAACAGCTCTTTTATGTGTACAAGTGGTCGTTAAGGGGGGTGACCTGTTTTTGTTCTGTCCTTTTCTATCTTTCTCTGGCTTGTATCCATTTGGCCCCATTCAGTCTACTGTTTTAAGACGTTTATCCCCATTCAGGTGTCAATTTTTTACTGGTGAGCGGTCGAGCCAGCATATTTTTATTTTTGTTTGACAGCAGGCTAAATTTGTACATTTTTCGATAGAAAAATTTCTCCGGCGAAGCCGGATTTCTTCATATAATGCTGTCTCGCTATCGCTCGCCTGGAAGAAATCGACACCTAGATGGGGATAAACGTCTTAAAATAGTTGGCTGAATGGGGCCGAATGGATACAAGCCAGAGAAAGAGAGAAAAGGACAGAAATAACAAAAAACAGGTCTCGGACATCTAGCCAATATTACGTGTTGCATGCACATGAGGTTAAGGGAGCCCACCTCGCTTTTTTATCTCTCTCCCTCTCTCTTTGGCTTGTATCCATTCGGCCCCATTTAGCCTACTTTTTTAAAGAAGTTTACCCCCATCCAGGTGTTAATGTTTTCCTGGCGAGGGGAATCGAAACAGCATATAATATTTTTGTTTTGCCAGCAAGCTAAATTTGTACATTTTTCGATAGAAAAATGTGTCCGGCAAAACCGGATTTCTCCATAAAATGTTGGCTCGTTATCGCTTGCCAGGAAAAATCGACACCTGAATGGGGATAAACGTCTTAACACAGTTGGCTGAATGGGGCCGAATGGATACAAGCCAGGGAAAAGAGAGAAAAGGCGAGAAAGATAAAAAAACCGGTGACCCCCTTAAGCATTAAGAACATAAGAAAATGGGAGTCTGCAAAAACCCGATCGGCCCACACAAGGCAGATCCCTGTCACACCAAACCCCAATTACACAAGAACACTAGGTCATAAGATCGCGGAAACTGCATATGGCCATGCGGCCAACATGAGGCAGCTCCCATTCACACCCAGCCCACATCACCCATACGGGAATCCAACTTATGCTTAAAGCTTTCAACTGTTTCTGAGCTAACCACTGTTCTGGGCAGCGCATTCCACATGTTAACAACTCTATTCCCAAACCAATGCTTTCCTATATTTTTCCTAAATCTAAACTTATCTAACTTAAAACTATTTAAGTGGGTTATCTCGCCGTTCTTTGGCTTCAATACCTCATCTATATCGCCCTTATTTAAACCTTTTATCCATTTAATACCTCTATCATGTCTCCCCTACATCTTCGTCTATCTAGTGAGTGCAAGCCTAAGACTTTCAATTTCTCCTCATATAACAAATGTCTAATATTATATATCTTTTTCGTCATTCTTCTTTGGACTGCCTCGAAAGGGTCGATATCCATTCTGTAATAAGGGCACCAAAATGAAACAGCATAGTCTAAATGGGGTCTTACTAGTGCTAAGTATAGTTTTAAGAAAACTTCAGCAGTCCTGTTGCTATCACTCCTAGATATGAATCCTAGAATTCTATTTGCCCTATTCCTAACACTTATACATTGTTTTCTGGGTTTCAGATCATTACTAACGAGCACCCCCAGATCCTTCTCACACTCTGAGTTGTCCAATTCTACATTGTCTAGTTTGTATTTAGCATCTAAATTACGATTTCCAATCCTTAATACCTTACATTTGTCTACATTGAAACTCATCTGCCAATTTATGGACCACTCGTGCAAATGATCGAGATCATTTTGCAGACATTCCCTGTCGCTAGCTGACTATTACCCTACCTATTTTAGTATCATCAGCAAATGTACTGATCCTACTCTTTATGCCGGAGTCAAGATCATTTATATAGATAATGAACAGTCGAACCTATTTAGTACTTTATATACTTTAATGAATTGGCCTCGTAGTCTACATGTTGCCGACGAAAACATATCAAGAGCTCTCAACCAGTATTAATGGCTCAACCTTCTAGTTGATGGAATAAGCTTTTTATAGCCATATATATCCAACTCTTTCTAGTCACTGTCTTCCTTGAGTATTGCAGACCAGAATTGACCACTTGCGAGTTTCAGGCTATAAGGAAGTTGGAGCCGTAAACATCGATATAAAACAGAAATTTAATAATAATGTAGGTTTCTGATGGATAGAAATTATGATGAATTTGTTTTTCTGTATTTATAACTGTACTAAGACTGGATGTTAGCTAGTAATTATGCTTAATATCGATGTCTACAGCTCCAACTTCCTTATAGCCTGAAACTCGCAAGTGGTGAATTGCTCAGTTTATTCTGAAAGAGGAAGTATTGAAACATTAATAAAAGTAAGAACTATCTCCTTTTCCCGATATTAAAACCGTCTCTTTAATATAGCCTAATTATTTATGGTGTTTCTTCTAGTCAAATCTTTCTCCAAGTCAGGCACTTCTAATATAGGTTTTCCCAAGAGAGTACAAAGGAGTACAAAGGAAATCAAACAACAACAGATATAGTGACCCTTCTAGGTTGCTTGTCCTCCAAAACACTGAGGATCAAGTGTCCAAACAGTGGTTTAGAGTGGGTAAGGGAACATTGGAAAGGGAATTACTGCCCTGGAACTAATGTCCGTGGCAGGATTAGGAAGTTAGTAGAGGACAGATGGGTTAGTAACTGAGGGGGGGATAAAATAAAGTTATTCATTTACAAACGCAGTCAGTCGCGGGTTTGATGCGAGATATTTGTCTAGGCGGAGTATAAATGAATCAACGGTGATACAGTCTATAACGTTTCGGGGAAGCCCATTCCACAAGTTGACAACTCGATTGAAGAAGAAATTCTTAGATTCGTGCGAGTTAAAAGATTTACCAATAATTTTGCAACCGTTTCCCTGTGTGTAATTAGATTGGTCGATAGTGAAGTACTTACTACAGTTCATATTGTCAATGCCTTTGATGATTTTGAACACTTGAATTAAGTCACCTCTTAATCTGCGCTGGGTTAAAGGAAATAGATTTAATTCTCTAAGACGCTCTTCGTATGGTTTGTTCTTTAGGCTAGGTATCACTTTGGTAACTCTACGTTGAACTCGTTCTAGCTTGCTTATATCTTTTTGGTAATAAGGGCACCAGAATTGAACGCAGTATTCCAGAAGAGGGCGGACTAAGGAATTGTAAAGGGTTAGGATAACTTCTTTGGATTTATGCTCAAATGACCTGCCTATAAATCCTATAAAGAGAGAGAGAGAGAGAGTGAGTGAGTGAGTGAGTGAGTGAGTGAGTGAGTGTGTGTGTGTGAGTGAGTGAGTGAGTGTGTGCGCGTGTGTGTGTATGTATGTATGTGTGTTTGTATGTATGTATGTGTGTGTGTTTAATATCCCTGAGCAGAGAACGAGATGATGCGAGGGACTGTCTGACCTTGCCAGATGAAGTGGTGAAGAAGAAGGAGAAGAAGAGGTGAGTGAGCTGGTGGTGGAGGAGGTGGAGGATGATGGTGATGGAGGAGGAGGGGGAGGAGGAGGGGGGAGAATGAGGGTGAAGATGGTGGTGGTGGAAGAGGTACAGGAGGAGGAAGAGGAGGGAGAATGAGGGTGAAGATGGTGGTGGAGGAGGATAGATGGTGATGGAGGAGTGATGAGGAAGAATGAGGGTGAATATGGTGGAGGAGGAGGAGTTACAGATGGAGGAGTGATGAGGGAGAATGAGGGTGAAGATGGTGGTGGAGGAGGAGGAGGTACAGGAAGGTGGTGATGGAGGAGTGAAGAGGAAAAAGCACGAGGAGAGGGTGTGGTGATACTGGTGGAATAGTAATGTTGGAAGAAGAAGAAGAAGAAGAAGAAGAAGACACAGAAGAAGAAGAAGAAGAAGACGACGACGAAGAAAAAGAAGACACAGAAGAAGAAGAAGAAGACGGTATACAGGAGGAAAAGGTGTGGTGCAGGTAGATCTCAGAGATAGTTTGACAAAAGAGGGACAGGAATAGATGGCCGAAGGAAAGGTATATCTTGATAAGAGAGTATGTTGGTAAACACAAGTATGTTAGTCAAAGGGTATACTAAACAAAGGTATATTCGTAAAAGGGGTATATTGGTAGGACGGTATAGGGATGAGGGTACATTGGTTAAACAAATTATATTGGTAAAAATAAGTATACTTGTTAAAGAGTATATTGATAAAGAAGGTATATCATATATTGGTACAATAAGGTCTATTGGTAAAAGGGGTATATATATAATTATATACTGTATCTGTGTATATATATATATATATATATATATATATATATATATATATATATATATATATATATATATATATATATATTGAAAATAAATATATTGGTAAAAAGGTATATTGATAAAAGGGGTATACTGTAATGGGAAAATAATATATTTTTGTTTATAGTATTTTAGTAAACGGTGTATTGATAAAAAAAAGGCATAGTGATAAGAAGGTATACTGTTAACCTCTGAAGTGCGCATGGGGGTAATTGGAAACGTCCCCCTGTGCTGACGTATTTGAGGTGTTTCCGCCACTAAAATATTCATTGTGCCATTAATAGCATTAATACTTATCCATATGCGCCTATTATGGGTTGATTATAAAGGTATTAACCTGAAACAACAATAAAACGAGTGAAAACAGCGTTTGGATGGTCAAAATCGGAGATATAGCCCGCGAGTTGTATAATGTATGGGTGAGGCAATCTGCTTTCCCGCCAATTTCCCCCAAGGCCACTGAGACACAGTCGATCGATACTCTCTCTCTCTCTCTTGCACTCGCTTGCTATCAGTGATGACCACACCCTCCAATCGGATTTCTAATGTTAGCACGAAAATATACCTCAGAATAAGGGAATAACAGGGAAAATAGGTGATAACTGAAGGAGAGGAGGAAAGTGGGGAAGGAGGGGAGGTAGAGGACTGAGATTTTGCATGGCCCAGGGGCCAAAAAAAAAATAAAAAATAAAAAAAAAAAAATTAAATTTTTTTTTTTTTTTCGATGTCAAAAGTTGATTTTTATTTTCTCTGACTCTTAAGAGTCTCCCCGCAGTGCGCCGGGGGAACTCTTAAGAGTCTCCCTGCAGCTCCCGGGTTAACAAGGTAAATTGGAAAAAAGGGGTATATTACCTTTTGATGTGTTCGCCACTCTTCTAGCGGCACCAAGGACCGCGACGCCCCTCGTTATGGGTGGTGATTTGGTGCAGTAGACTGTTTGAAGCGACAGCTCGCTCCCTTGCGAGGATGGGCTCGTTTGGCACTTTTTGCAGTTCGACATCGAGGGCTCTCTTGAAGTTGTCTAACGAGACGTCCCTCATGTCTCTTACTCGCCCGTGGGAGTTTGTTGAAGAGACGTGGGCCTCTGTGTGATAACCAGCCCTTTCGCAGAGAGCCCATAGCACCCCTGTTATTCATCCGGGGGATTTCGCATTCTCAGCCTCTCCTATCACTGAATTTCATGACTATCGGAGTATGTAGGTTTGGTACTAAACCCTCTGCGATTTTCCATGTGTATATTATTAGGTAACGTTCTCTTCTAAGTTCCAGTGCGTACAGATTCAGTGCTCTTAAACGCTCCCAATAGTGTAGCTGTTTTATCGAATTTATATGCGAAGTGAAATTTCTTTGTACACTCTCTAAGTCATATATGTCACCTGCTTTGTATGGGGATGTTAATACGCTACAGTATTCAAGCCGCGGTAGCACTAGAGATTTGAAGAGCGTTATCATAGGCAATTCACCATGTGTTTTAAAAGTACGCAGAATCCAACCCGTTAGACGTTTCGCAGCCGCCACTTTGACCTGGTTATGTACTTTGAAACCCATATTTTCAGACATTAATACCCCAAGGTCTTTCACACTGTCTTTCCGTTCTATTATGTGGTTAGATTCTGTTAAGTAATTTGTAATTTCTTTAACACCATTATTATCTCCGTACCGTATTAATTGGAATTTTTCCTCATTGAATTGCATGTTGTTTTCTCTGGTCCACTGGAACGCTACATTCATGTCTTCCTGCAGTCGGCCCGTGTCCTCTTGTGTGTTTACTATCTTGCTTAATTTTGTGTCATCAGCAAAAGACGACACCGTACTGTGTCTGGTGTTGGTATCTATGTCGCAAATTAGTATGAGGAACAGAAGGGGCGCTAGCACTGTTCCTTGGGGCACTGAGCTTTTGACATCCGAAGGCTCAGAAGTGACTTGGTTTACTGCTACCGATTGTTTTCGGTTTACGAGGAAATTGTATATCCACCGTCCGATTTTCCCAGTTATACCTTTTGCTTTCAGTTTGTGGGCTATTATACCATGGTCACATTTATCAAATGCCTTAGCAAAATCGGTGTAAATGACATCCACGTTTTTCTTTTCTTCTAGCGCTTTAAGAATTTTGTCATAGTGTTCCAAAAGTTGTGAGAGACATGATCTTCCCGCTCTGAACCCATGTTGACCGGTGTTGTGTAGTTCATTTGTCTCCATGAATGTTGAAATTTTGCTTCGCAGGACTCGCTCGAAAACTTTAATGATGTGAGAGGTTAGAGCTACCGGGCAGTGCTTTACTCCCTCCTTTATGCAGTGGGGCAATTATTGCGTTTTTCAAGCTATCTGGTATGTCACCAGTGTCTAGACTCCTTCTCCACATTATAGCCAGGGGTTTTGAGAGGTTTTCCTTACATTTTTTCATTAGGATCGAATTCCAGGAGTCCGGGCCTGGTGCCGAGTGGGATGGCATGTTGGAAATGGCCTCTTCTATGTCTTTTGGACCGAAATCAATATCCAGCATCTGAGGGGTTTCCGTGGGAGAGGTTTCCATGAAAAATATATTTTGGTCTCTGATGACTTGTTTCATCAGGCTCACTGAATGCCATTTCATACTGCCTGCTTAAGAGTTCGCTCATTTCCTTTTTGTCCCCTGTGAAAGAGCCGTCCCCTTTGCTCAGTGGGCCGATGTTTGATGTTGTTTTAGCCTTTTGTTTGGTGTATGAAAAGAAGTATTTGGAATTTTCCTTTATACCTGCAATAGCTTTCCTCTCCTCTTCCATATGTTGTAGTTCATATGATATTCTTAGCCTTTGTTCAATTTCCACAATTTCTCTATCTATTTCGACCTTTTGCCTATCCTGTAGATTTTGATGTGTGCGTCTTTGTGTGAGTAATTTTCTTCTTCTGTACAGCCTCCTCCTTTCCCGATCTTGTTTGCTTCTTCGTTTTGTTTGTCTTGCAGGTATATGGTGGCTACAGATTTGGGTCATGGTTTCTGTTATTAAGACTAGACATTCTGCTGGTGTCAGGTTATCCATTAAATATTCCCAGTCTATTTCCTCCATTTCTTGATTTACCTCTTCCCACCTAATGTTTTTGTTATTGAAGTTAAATTTACTGAAGGGGCCGGTTTTTGTTCTCGATTCTGAGGTTGTCTGTACACTTTCTAAGGTTGTTTTGATCTCAATTAATTTATGATCTGAGTATGTTGTGTCTGATATGTTAATGCTGTGTACTAGAGAGTCGTTGTTGTTGTTGTTGTTGGTGTTGTCGTTGTTGTTGTCATTGTTGTTGTTGTCGTCGTCGTCGTTGTTGTTGTTGTTGTCGTCGTCGTTGTTGTTGTTGTTGGTGTTGTCGTTGTTGTCATCGTCGTTGTTGTTGTTGTTGTTGTTGGTGTTGTTGTCGTTGTTGTTGGTGTTGTTGTCGTTGTTGTTGTTGTTGTTGTGTATCTTATCCCCGCTATCGATCTTTAGTAGTTGATCTATAAATATACTACCGGTAATGCGTTTGATGTTATCCTCAGTGTACCGGTATCCTTCCTTGCTTCTCTCTCTCTCTCTCTCTGTTTTAACTCTTTCAATAATTTGTCTTTACCTCTCCATCTTCAAACTACCCTACCTCACTCACTCTCTCTCTCTCTCTCTCTCTCTATCTACCTTTATTTCCGTTTTTCACTTTTCCAATATTTTTACTTTACCTTTCCATCTTCAAAACTACCTTACCTCACTTCTCTCTCTCTCTCTCTCTCTCTCTCTCTCTCTCTCTCTCTCTCTCTCATTTGCTATTCATTACTCCCTTGCTGCTCGTTCCATTCGCCTTGCTTAATCCCTTTACACTGTATTTCCTTATTTTCTTCCCTTATTTATCTGGTGTTTTCATAATTCCCTTACTTATCCTCATTTATCAGGTATATTTTATTTCTTATTCTGATTTTCATATTTTTTTTTATTTCTTTTTCCTCTTCGTCTTTATTGTAGTTTGATTTTATTGATTCTCCTCCACTCTATCCTCCTCCTCCTCCTCCTTCGTCTTTCTTTCCTTCTTCCTTCCTATCCTCCTCCTCGTCTTTCTGTCTTTCTGTCCTTCTTCTTCCTTCCTATCCTCCTCCTCCTCCTCCTTCGTCTTTCTGTCCTTCTTCCTTCCTATCCTCCTCCTCCGTCTTTCTTTCCTTCTTCTTCCTTCCTATCCTCCTCCTCCTCCTCCTTCGTCTTTCTGTCCTTCTTCCTTCCTATCCTCCTCCTCCTCCTCCGTCTTTCTGTCCTTCTTCTTCCTTCCTATCCTCCTCCTCCTCCTCCTTCGTCTTTCTTTCCTTCTTTTCTTCTTTCTTCCCCCCCCCCCTTTGTAATCACCATCCTCCTCCTCCTCCTCTTTGTCATGCTTCTCCTTTTCCTCCTTCACCCTGTTTGTTATCCCCTTCTTCCTCTTCCTCGTCCATCCTCCTCCTGCTCCTCCTTTACTCCCTTTGTCTTCTTCCTTCATTCCTCCCTCCTCCTCTTCCCCCTTCCTCCTCCTCCTTCACTTCCTTTGTCTTCTTCCTTCCTCCTCCTCCTGTTCCTCCTTGACTCCCTTTGTCTTCCCCCTTCCTCCTCCTCCATCATCTTCGCTCCCATTGCAGTGCCCTTCTTCCTCCTCCTTCCTTCCCTCCCATCCTTTTCCTCCCTCCTCCACCTTCATATTCACTCCCTCTGTGCTTCCCTTCCTCCACCATCACTACCTGACCACTTAGGGATAATGCTAACAATGCTGGATAATGGTTTAATAGTTTAGGTTGTGATATTGTGCACACAAACATGATGGGCTACCTGGTGTACAGCTAAGGATCACCAAGTTGCTTTATTTACTTAGCTGACTTGAACTGCACAAATGGGTACCGGTACACCTAAAAAGACGTGGGGTCACAGTATGTACTTTTATCTTGAATTCAAATACCTGACAAGTGAGGCAGCTCTGAACAGGGCTGCCTGGAATGCCACCATTAGGACTTGAAGCTGAAACTGCACTTTGTGTGGTGCACTCAGTCTTTAAATTTATGTGTGTGTGTATGTCTTGACGTAACGTTACCTGCATAGCCTACAGTATATCTGACTTGAATCTCTGACACAATCACTCTATCTATTGGTATATACATATATACTGTATATGTCTGTCTGTCTGTCACGCACAGACACACACACACACACACGCACTGACACACACATACACGCACTGACACACACACATACACGCACCGACACACACACACACACACGCACTGACACACACACACACACACACATACATACACGCACTGACACACACACACATACAAGCACTGACACACACACACACTGACACACAAACACACACACACACACACACACACACACACACACACCTCCCAGTGGAGGAGTGTGACGAGCGGAGTACCACAGGGATCAGTGTTGGGTCCGACAATGTTCCTACTTTATGTAAATGACATGCCAAAAAATTTGAATAGTCATATGAATATGTTCGCGGATGACGCTAAGATCATGAAGAATATCACCTGTATAGAGAGTTGTCAGGATCTTCAAAAGGACCTAGATAAGTTGCACAGATTAAGTCAAACCTGTACAATGAGTTTCAATGCAGATAAGTGTCACGTTTTGGAAGTGGGAACAAGTGAATTAACGCCAAGCGGGGAGTACAAATTAGGAGTTGAAAAAATCGGCAAAACACGGCATGAGAAGGACTTTGGAGTGATAATACAAGATAATCTATCACCGGAGAAGCATATTAACATGATCATTGGAGGAGCATATGGAATAATAACCAATATGAGAGTGGCATTTAACTATTAAGAAAACTGGTAACGACTATGATAAGAACAAGATTAGAATATGCAGCAGTGATGTGGTCACCACATTTAAAAAACACATACACAAATTAGAAAAAGTCCAAAGGATAGCAACGAAGACGATCCCAAGATTGTTGGAGTTGCCATATGAGGAAAGACTTAAGGGGGTACACTGCTTTTTTGTTTTATCTTTCTCTCCTTTTCTCTCTTTCTCTGACTTTTATCCATTTGGCCCCATTCAGCCAACTTTATTAAGACGATTATCCCCATCCAGGTGTCGATTTCTTCCTGGCGAGCGATAGCGAGCCAGCATTGTATGGAGAAATCCGGCTTCGCCGGAGACATTTTTCTATCGAAAAATGTACAAATTTAGCTTGCTGTAAACAAAAATATATATTTGCTGGCTCGCTGCCGCTCGCCAGGAAAATATTGACACCTGGATATGGGTAAAGTCTTAAAACAGTAGTCTGAATGGGGCCGAATGGATACAAGCCAAAGAGAGAGAGGGAGAGAAAGAGAAAAAAAAGCGAGGTGGGCTCCCTTAAGACACTACAACTGCCTACCTTGAAAGAGAGAAGGGAACGAGGCGACTTAATAACGATGTTCAAGGGATTACAAAGTTTGGAGCGAGTAGATAGGGAAAGATTATTCGTGAGGGATGACGGAAGGACAAGAGGACACGAGTTTAAACTGAGGCAGGGCAGATGTCGTAAGGACACAAAGAAATTCAGTTTTCCATATTATAGAAGTATAGATATTTGGAACAACTTGGAGGAGGAAGTGGTGCGAGCGAAGAACATTAACCCATTCAGTACCAGGGACGTCCTTTCCATCGTGTTCTGGCTAGTATTAGACTATTATATTCAGCTTAGGAAGGACCTCTAGCAACTATAAGGTTTCAAACTATCTCCACCAGCCCTTTTAACTACCACAGATCCTCCATAAGCTGCATAATGTCGTATAAATATAGGTAGATTAAAATATAACACACGTCGCTGGTACTCTAAGGGTTAACATGTTCAAATATAACACACGTCGCTGGTACTCTAAGGGTTAACATGTTCAAATATAACACACGTCGCTGGTACTCTAAGGGTTAACATGTTCAAATATAACACACGTCGCTGGTACTCTAAGGGTTAACATGTTCAAATATAGGTTGGATAAAAGTATATATAGCGATAGGACAACATAAGCTATGATATGTTAGTCCAAAATACTGGGAATTGGGAATATCCATTACGATACTTGTCTAAGTAAAATGGATTGCTTATAAAGTAACTAAGACAGGACAACACGAGCGCTGCTCAATTCCTGTAAACTACAAATAGGTAAATACACACACACACACACACACACACACACACACACACACACACACACACACACACACACACACATCAAAGAGAACAGAAAACCATAGACCAACTCTGTGAATCAATTGAAGGCTATTGTGATACCAGATGAATATTGTATGATGATCCTGAAAGACGAAGTCCCTGAATAACATAGTGTATAATTGTTTACATGTACTGAATGGATGAATATATATACAGTATATATATATATGTATATAAATATATATATGTATATATATATATACCGTATATATATATATATATATATATATATATATATATATATATATATATATATATATATATATATATATATATATATATATATATATATACAGGGTGTTTGAAATCGACACCATCAGAATTACAGTGGATAGTGGATAGGCTAAGTGGATAGGGGATAGGCTAAGTGGATAGGCTAAGTGGATAGTGGATAGGCTAAGTGGATAGGGGATAGGATAAGTGGATAGTGGATAGGCTAAGTGGATAGTAGATAGGTTAAGTGGATAGTGGATAGGCTAAGTGGATAGTGGATAGGCTAAGTGGATAGTAGATAGGTTAAGTGGATAGTGGATAGGCTAAGTGGATAGTAGATAGGTTAAGTGGATAGTGGATAGGCTAAGTGGATAGTGGATAGGCTAAGGACCGAGTGTAGGTTATCCTCTTCTTGATGTTTATGACAAAGTTAAGGGGAGGTTTTTAGTTTGTTCTCTAGGCCTCCATCAAGCTTAAAATTACACCCATTGACCACCTCTTAAGATAAATTTATACATTTTTCGCTTGAAAAATTTCCCGGTCGAAGGCCGGCCCCTCTTAAATGACAGGCTCGCTATCGCTCGCCAGGAAAACATCGACACCTAAATGCCACGAAAGGTCTCGAAATTGACAACATGGGGTGAAAGTTCTTAAAATTGCCAAACTAATGGGGCGAATCTCTAAAGGAATGGGGCTAAACACGAAGGAGAAAGGGGTCCAGCAAAAATAACCCTATAGTGGAAATCTCCCCCTAATGGATATCTATACTAGTTTGTATATCGGTCTACGTGTAGTTAACCCCTTCAGTACCGGTCACGTCCTTTTCATTATATTCTGGCAACTATTAGATTGTTTTATTCAGCTTAGGAAGCACGTCTACCCATTAAGGGGAGGTTTCTAGTTTTTGTCCTACTCCTCCAGCAATCTTAAAATTTCACCCCCTTGACCCCCTTTCAAGATAAATTTGTACATTTTTCGGTAGAAAAATGTCCCGGCCGAAGGCCGATTATTCTTAAATTACAGGCTCGCTATCGCTCGCCAGGATAAAATCGACACCTAAATGGCACGAAAGGTCTTAAAATTGACAGAATGGGGCGGACATTCTTAACAAACACCTAACTAATGGGGCAAACGTCTTAAAATCTCAAAAACAATGGGGCTAGACATGAGGGAGAAAGGGGTCAAGAAAAAAGTCCCTCAAGTGGAAATCTCCCCTTAAAAGACTACACACTATCCCAGTTCATTCTTTTAGCCACCACATATCCTTCTTAAGGGGAGGTATTTAGTTTATTCCCTAGACCTCCATCAAGCTTAAAATTACACCCCCTTGAGTCCCTTTCAAGATATATTTGTACATTTTTCGGTAGAAAAATGTCCCGGCCGAAGGCCGGGTCCTCTTAAATTACAGGCTCGCTATCGCTCGCCAGGATACAATTGACACCTGAATGGCACGAAAGGTCTCAATATGGGGCGAAAGTTCTTAAAATCGCTAAACTAATGGGGCAAACGTTTTATAATATCAAAAGCAATGAGGCTAAACATGAGGGAGAAAGGGGTCAAGAAAAATATCCCTGAAGTGGAGATCTCCCCTTAAGCTGCTGCACACAATCGTCTGAATATAGGTAGTTTGACATTACTAACACGTCGTCGGTACAGGAGAGGTTAACCCCTTTTGTACCGGCCACGTCTTTCTAGTTTTATTCTGACCTTATTTAGACGATTTTGTGCCGTCTTAGAAGGATATGCGGTAGTAAAAAGGGTTAACAATGAGATAGTTCGAAGTCTGTTAACCCTTTCACGCACCTATGTCGCAGAGGTTGCCAGATTAGCAATAAGAAATAGAGTTCTCTCACTCTTATAACTACCTCTCCAAAATTAGTTTTCTGCTCACAGCTAACTCAAAGACAACTGCAGAGGTTGAAGTAACTAAACTAAAGGTTTATAAATACCCCTGATGGTAACAAAGGCTTTAAAGTATCCCCAATAGGCTCAACACAGCTAACTCAAAGACAACTGCAGAGGTTGAAGTAACTAAACTAAAGGTTTCTAAATACCCCTGATGGTAACAAAGGCTTTAAAGTATCCCCAATAGGCTCAACACAGCTAACTCAAAGACAACTGCAGAGGTTGAAGTAACTAAACTAAAGGTTTATAAATACCCCTGATGGTAACAAAGGCTTTAAAGTATCCCCAATAGGCTCAACACAGCTAACTCAAAAGACAACTGCAGAGGTTGAAGTAACTAAACTAAAGGTTTCTAAATACCCCTGATGGTAACAAAGGCTTTAAGGTATCCCCAATAGGCTCAACACAGCTAACTCAAAGACAACTGCAGAGGTTGAAGTAACTAAACTAAAGGTTTCTAAATACCCCTGATGGTAACAAAGGCTTTAAAGTATCCCCAATAGGCTCAACACAGCTAACTCAAAGACAACTGCAGAGGTTGAAGTAACTAAACTAAAGGTTTCTAAATACCCCTGATGGTAACAAAGGCTTTAAAGTATCCCCAATAGGCTCAACACAGCTAACTCAAAGACAACTGCAGAGGTTGAAGTAACTAAACTAAAGGTTTATAAATACCCCTGATGGTAACAAAGGCTTTAAAGTATCCCCAATAGGCTCAACACAGCTAACTCAAAGACAACTGCAGAGGTTGAAGTAACTAAACTAAAGGTTTCTAAATACCCCTGATGGTAACAAAGGCTTTAAAGTATCCCCAATAGGCTCAACACAGCTAACTCAAAGACAACTGCAGAGGTTGAAGTAACTAAACTAAAGGTTTCTAAATACCCTGATGGTAACAAAGGCTTTAAAGTATCCCTAATAGGCTCAAAATCGCGTCATATGTCGGAGAGGGTTAATTGTTTGAGGCACTTTTTAAACTGAATAAAATCGTCTAATAGTAGCCAGAATAAAGTTACAAAGACTGTCCCGGTACAGAAGGGGTTAATGCATATAAGTTTGGTACGTATTATTCAAAGGCATAAAGAGGTAGTTAAAGGGACGTGGGCCGTTTTTCAGGCCCCGCTTTCTTCCTCATGTTTAGCCCCATTAGTTTTCTGATTTTATGACGTTCGGCCCATTAGTTTGGCGATTTTAATACCTTTCACCCCATTTCGTTGTCAATTTTGATACCTTTCACCCCATTTCGTTGTCAATTTTAATACCTTTCACCCCATTTCGTTGTCAATTTTAATACCTTTCACCCCATTTCGTTGTCAATTTTGATACCTTTCGTGCCATTTAGGTGTCGATTTTTTCCTGGCGAGCGATAGTGAGCCTGTAATTTTTAGAATAATTGGCCTTCGGCCTGGACATTTTTCTACCGAAATATGTACAAATTTATCTTGAAAGGGGGTCTAGGGGCTGTTTTTCTAGGCTTGATGGAAGTCTAGGGAGGAAACTAAAAACAACTTTTAACTCTATGAATACATGAATTAATAGACCCCCCAAAAAAAAACCGGCCACTAGCCCCTGAAAAATGCTGGTAAAGGTGTGTCTGTGTAACTGTATTCTGATAAATGATGAGAAAAGGAAAATTATCAAATCCACGTTTTTATTTGATTCTGATAAATTATGAAAGGGACAAAATTGACTTTATACATTTTTCTGGTGACAAAATCGGAGAAAATTGTGTTACTGTGATTAAAAAAAATTGTTTTATAATTAACCCTTTGAGTACCAGCGACGTGTTATATTTTATTCTAGTTATATTTAGACGATATTATGCAGCTGAAGAAGGATCTGTGGTAGTTAAGGGGAGGTTTTTAGTTGATTCCCTAGACTTCCATCAAGCTTAAAATTACTCCCGCTTGACTCCCTTTCAAGATAAATTTGTACATTTTTCGGTAGAAAAATGTCCCGGCCGAAGGCCGGTTTCCCTTAAATTACAGGCTCGCTATCGCTCGCCAGGAAAAAATCGACATCTAAATGGCACGAATGGTCTTAAAATTGACATAAATGGGGCGAGGGTTCTTAAAATCGCCAAAGTAATGGGGCAAGCGTCTTTAAATCTCACAAGCAATGGGGCTACACATGAGGGAGAAAGAGGTTCAGAAAAAAATCCTCCAGGTGGAAATCTCCCCTTAAAAGGGTTGGTTGAGATAGTTTGAAGACTTATTATGGCCAGAGGTCCTTCCTAAGCTGAAGTAAATCGTCTAATAGTTGCCAGAATAGGACGAAAAGGACGCCCCGGGTACTGAACGGGTTAATAAAAGGATGATTGAAATTATGATGGTTGATGTGTATATGTTTATATTTATGATAAATATTTTTAATTATGAAAGGTTAGGTGCCAGCGAAATAATATTATTGATGCGAGTGCTCATAAATGATTCAACAATATGGACAGCGTGAACATAATGATTATAGAGTTTGCACACATTAATAGGGAGTATATATATATATATAATATATATACCGGTATATATATATATATATAATATATATATATATATAATTATATATATATATATATAATTATATATATATATATATTTCTCCCTCATGTTTAGTCCCATTAACCTTGAGATTTTAAGACGTTCGTTCCATTTCTTTATCGATATCAAGACCTTTCGTGCCATTTAGATGTCGCTTCTTTCCTGAAAGTGTGAAAAGGAATACCTTGAGATGGTTCGGCCACGTGGAACGTATGGGAAGCCAGAGAATGACTAAGAGATTGTACGAGAGTGAGGTGGAAGGACAGAGAGGGAGAGGTAGACCGAGTGAGGGGTGGAAGGATGGAGTGAAGAAGTATATGAGCGAACGCGGTGCTGGATGGGAGGAGGGGCATCGACTGACTGGGGGTAGAGGTGCATGAGGGCGTTTCGTTCGTGGCCAGCCCTTCGGGGATCACGGCGATTCTTGCCTGGCGATAGCGAGCCTGAAATTTTAAGAAAGATGTACACATTTATCTTGAAAGGGGGTCTGGATTTTTTTTTTTTTTTTTTTTAAGCTTGATAGAGGTCTAGCGAGGAAACTCAAATGATATATGGAAAGATAAATAAACAAGTAAATAAATGCGTCCATTAAGGGGAGGTTTCCACTTGAGGGATTTTTTTTCCCAAGTTCTTTCTTCCTCATGTTTAGCCCCATTGGTTTTGAGATTTTAAGACGTTTGCCCCATTAGTTTGGTGATTTTAAGAATGTCCGCCCCATTCTGTCAATTTTAAGACCTTTCGTGCCATTTAGGTGTCGATTTTATCCTGGCGAGCGATAGCGAGCCTGCAATTTAAGAGTAACCGGCCTTCAGCCGGGACATTTTTCTACCGAAAAATGTACAAATTTATCTTGAAAGGGGGTCAAGGGGGCGAAATTTTAAGATTGCTGGAGGAGTAGGAAACAAACTAAAAACCTCCCCTTAAGCTTGATAGAGGTCTAGCGAGGAAACTAACATTTGATATGGAAAGATAAATACCCGGTAATTAACAGGCCAATAAATGCGTCCATCCCCCCTTAATGATACAATTAGTGTTTGACAGTGTACAGTATTGTGTAGGAAATGCAGCACTCTTATTAATAGGTCATAGTTGTAGCGAGTTGGGTAAACGAACTTAACTTTTTGTTTTGGCCAACCTCTATTTTGGGGCATTCTTCTTGTCGTCGTCCTCCTCCTCCTTCCTCCTTCGTAGTCCTCTTCCTCCTCCTCCTTCTTCCTCCTCCCCCTCCTTCTTCCTCCTCCTCTTCCTCTTCGTAGTCCTCGTCCTCCTCCTCTTCCTCTTCGTAGTCCTCTTCTTCCTCTTCGTAGTCCTCTTCCCCCTCCTTCTTCCTCCTCCTCTTCCTCTTCGTAGTCCTCTTCTTCCTCCTCCTCTTCCTCTTCGTAGTCCTCTTCCTCCTTCTTCCTCCTACTCCTCCTCCTTCCTCTTCCTCTTCCTCTTCCTCCTCCTCCTCTTCCCCTTCCTTCTTCCTCCTCCTTCTTCCTCCTCCTCTTCCTCTTCGTAGTCCTCTTCCTCCTCCTCTTCCTCTTCGTAGTCCTCTTCTTCCTCCTCTTCCTCTTCGTAGTCCTCTTCCTCCTCCTCTTCCTCTCTTCCTCTTCCTCCTCCTCATCCTCTTCTTCCCCTCTTCTCTCCTCTTCCTCTTCGTAGTCCTCTTCTTCCTCCTCCTCTTCCTCTTCGTAGTCCTCTTCCTCCTTCTTCCTCCTACTCCTCCTCCTTCCTCTTCCTCTTCCTCTTCCTCCTCCTCCTCTTCCCCTTCCTTCTTCCTCCTCCTCTTCCTCCTCCTCTTCCTCTTCGTAGTCCTCTTCTTCCTCCTCCTCTTCCTCTTCGTAGTCCTCTTCTTCCTCCTCCTCTTCCTCTTCCTCTTCCTCCTCCTTCTTCCTCCTACTCCTCCTTCTTCCTCCTACTCCTCCTTCTTCCTCCTACTCTTCCTCTTCCCCCTCCTTCGTCCTCCTCCTTCTTCCTCTTCGTAATCCTCTTCCTCCTCCTCTTCCTCTTCCCCTTCCTTCTTCCTCCTCCTTCTTCCTCTTCGTAATCCTCTTCCTCCTCCTTCTTCCTCCTCTTCTTCTCCTTCTTTCTTTTTAGTTTTTCTTCTTCTTTTCTTCGCCTTCTTCTTCTTCACGTTTGTTATCCTGTTCCTCCATCTCCTGCTTTCCTCCCCTCCTCCTCTTTCCCCTTTTTCACTTCCTCCTCCTCCTCCTCTTCCCTTGCCCTACCTCTCCCCTCCCTCCTCTTCTCCCCTCCTACCCCCTCCCCTCCTCTTTTTTTACCCCCCCCCCCCTCCCTTCCTCCCCTTGCTGTCATTACCATGGGGACAAATTAATAAAAATGAAATAATGGGAAATTGATTAATGATGTTGCGGAGAGAGAGAGAGAGAGAGAGAGAGAGAGAGAGAGAGAGTACAAAGTACAAAGGAGTACAAAGGAAATCAAGCAACAACAGATCTAGTGACCCTTCTAGGCTGCTTGTCCTCCAAAACACTGAGGATCAAGTGTCCAAACAGTGGTTTAGAGTGGGTAAGGGAACATTGGAAAGGGAACTACTGCCCTGCCACTAACGTGGCAGGACTAGGAAGTTAGTAGGGGACATATGGGTTAGTAACTGAGGGGAGGATAAAATAAAGTTATTCATTTACAAACGCAGTCAGTCGCGAGTTTGATGCGAGATATTTGTCTAGGCGGAATTTAAATGAATCAACGGTGATGCAGTCTATAACATCTCGGGGAAGCCCATTCCACAAGTTGACAACTCGATTGAAGAAGAAATTCTTAGATTCGTGTGAGTTAAAAGATTTACCAATAATTTTGCAACCGTTTCCCCGCGTGTAATTAGATTGGTCGATAGTGAAGTACTTACTACAGTTCATATTGTCGATGCCTTTGATGATTTTGAACACTTGAATTAAGTCACCTCTTAATCTGCGCTGGGTTAAAGGAAATAGATTTAATTCTCTAAGACGCTCTTCGTATGGTTTGTTCTTTAGGCTAGGTATCATTTTGGTAACTCTACGTTGAACTCGTTCTAGCTTGTTTATGTCTTTTTGGTAATAAGGGCACCAGCATTGAACGCAGTATTCCAGAAGAGGGCGGACTAAGGAATTGTAAAGGGTTAGGATTACGTCTTTGGATTTATGCTCAAATGATTGCCTATAAAGCCAATTATTTTGTTGCCTTCTTAACAACTTCTGAACATTGTTGACTCGGTTTTAGGTTACTCGATATTGTTACTCCCAGATCGGAGAGAGAGAGAGAGAGAGAGAGAGAGAGAGAGAGAGAGAGAGAGAGAGAGAGAGAGAGATAGTACACACGAACAAGGTCACTGATACATAGCCTTGGTTCGAAGTGGAACACACACAGAGATATAAACACACACACACACACACACACACACGGTAGACCTTTTCAAATAAGTTTTAGACAATTGGTTCAATAATCCTACCAAAGGTTGAAGTATAGCTTTCATTAGGTTAGAATAGCGGAAGCTATATAGTTAGAAATAGTGTTAGGTCCTGATTGCTAGATCAATGATAGTTAAATATACGTACAGTCGCGCTAATAAGTGATGTCTCGGCACCAATTATGTTTTGATCAATAATTAGTATGATCAGCAATATCTAAAAGTTGATTTATTCGTTTCGAGTGAGATTATACAAACATGTTCCTACACTTACCCACCCTATTCAACATCTGACAGACGGTAATACAGCACAGAGCGAGGCAAACGTAATGACAGCTGAAACATGACTTATTAGCGCGACCGTACAATCGGGGGTATTAAGTGTTGTCATAGATTCCAGTGGTTTTCGCTCAAAAAGTGTTATTGGTATCTTTATAGTAACTGGGAAAAGTGCTAATCCCTCAAAGTATTAGTCAGTGTCCGAAACTTTGTGAAATATCTGACAGCACTTATTAAGGGGAGAATTCTACTTAAGGGATTTTTTTCTGGACCCCTTTCTCTCATGTTTAGCCCCATTGCTTTTTAGATTTTAAGACGCTCGACCCCTTTAATTTGGCGAATTTAAGAACTTTCGCCCCATTTCTGTCAATTTTAAGAACTTTCGTGCCATTTAGGTGTCGATATTTTCCTGGCGAGCGATAGCGAGCCTGTATTTTAAGAGGAACCGGCCTTCGGCCGGGAAATTTTTCTACCGAAAAATGTACTAATTTATTCTGAAAAGGGGGTCTAAGGGGTGTAATTTTAAGCTTGATGGAGGTCTAGGGAACAAACTAAATACCTCCCCTTAACCTCGACCGTACATCTGTCACAGCCAACGCTATATATTGACCATATACGTTGTAATTTCCCAAGTGTTTTTGAGAGTTACCATTAGCTTATGTAATGGCTAGATAAAGGGACATTTTGCCCAGCTATCAAATGAGACTAGGTGAATCACTTGAGCAGCAGACTTTTAACCCCTTCTGTGCCAGTGCCGTTTCATTATCTGTATTTTGGCTACTGTTAGACGATTATATTCAGTTTAAGGGGAGTTTTTAAGTTGATTCCCTAGACTTCCATCAAGCTTAAAATTACTCCCCCTTGACCCCCTTTCAAGACAAATTTGTACATTTTTCGGTAGAAAAATGTCCCGGCCGAAGGCCGGTTCTCCTTAAATTACAGGCTCGCTATCGCTCGCCAGGAAAAAATCGACACCTAAATGGCACGAAAGGTCTTAAAATTGACAGAAATGGGTCGAAAGTTTTTAAAATCGTCAAATAATGGGGCGAACGTCTTAAAATTAGAAAAACAATGGGGCTAAACATGAGGGAGAAAGGAGTCAAGAAAAAAATCCCTCAAGTGGAGACCTCCCCTTAAGAAAGACGTCCAGCAATAAGTGGAGACCTCCCCTTAAGAAGGACGTCCAGCAATAAGTGGAGACCTCCCCTTAAGAAAGACGTCCAGCAATAAGTGGAGACCTCCCCTTAAGAAAGACGTCCAGCAATAAGTGGAGACCTCCCCTTAAGAAAGACGTCCAGCAATAAGTGGAGACCTCCCCTTAAGAAGGACGTCCAGCAATAAGTGGAGACCTCCCCTTAAGAAAGACGTCCAGCAATAAGTGGAGACCTCCCCTTAAGAAAGACGTCCAGCAATAAGTGGAGACCTCCCCTTAAGAAAGACGTCCAGCAATAAGTGGAGACCTCCCCTTAAGAAAGACGTCCAGCAATAAGTGGAGACCTCCCCTTAAGAAGGACGTCCAGCAATAATAAGGCTTGGAACTATCTCAACCAACCCCTTTTAGCCACCACAGATCCTTCTTAAACTGCACAAAATCGTCTAAATATAGCTAGAATAAATATAGCTAGAATAAATATAGCTAGAATAAATATAGCTAGAATAAATATAGCTAGAATAAATATAGCTAGAATAAATATAGCTAGAATAAATATAGTTAGACTAAATATAGTTAGAATAAAATAGTTAGAACAAATATAGTTAGAATAAATATAGTTAGAATAAATATAGTTAGAATAAATATAGTTAGAATAAATAGTTAGAATAAATATAGTTAGAATAAATATAGTTAGAACAAATATAGTTAGAACAAATATAGTTAGAATAAATATAGTTAGAATAAATATATTTAGAATAAAATAGTTAGAATAAATATAGTTAGAATAAATATAGTTAGAATAAAATAGTTAGAATAAATATAGTTAGAATAAATATAGTTAGAATAAAATATAACACACGTCGCTGGTACTCAACGGGTTAAGAATTGTCTGACTCAGAGCTGAAGAATAGGAATTAACGTAGAAACACTGCAATCTATGCGGGCTTGTTAAGGGAGCCCACCTCGCTTGTTGGCTCTTTCTCTCCCTCTCTCTTTGGCTTGTATCTATTCGGCCCCATTCAGCCTACTGTTTTAAGACGTTTACCCCCCCCCCCCATCCAGGTGTCAATATTTTCTTGGCGAGCGGTAGTGCTGGAGCCTTTTAACCCCATCTTTTCCTTTAACTTTATTTTGGCTACTATTAGACGATTTTAATCAGTTTAAATAGGCCCTTCAGCAATTAACAGGCCTCGAACTATCTACCTTAACCCTTTTTACTACCACAGATTCTTCTTAAGCTGCTGAAAATAGTCTAAATGTTGTATGAAAATCATAAAAAGACGTCACCGGTACAGAAGGGGTTAATGGGTATACGTTCTTCCTAAGCTGAATATATTCGTCTAATACTGGACGGCATATAATGAAAAGGACGTCACCGGTACAGAAGGGGTTAATGGGTGTACGTCCTTCCTAAGCTGAATATATTCGTCTAATACTTGACGGCATATAATGAAAAGGACGTCACCGGTATTGTACGTCCTTCCTAAGCTGAATATATTCGTCTAATACTTGACGGCATATAATGAAAAGGACGTCACCGGTACTGTACGAGTTAAATAAAGTACCGGTACTTACTTCCGAACAACTGTCAAATCATTCCAACCCTGTTAGTATAAGTCATTTCCAAATTATATATATACTACAAATATTTGTATTATTAATAGAAAATGTTGACACTAATTGTAGTTTCTTTATTTATGCAGAGTTTAGTCAAATTTACCAGAACGTCCTCGACTTCCCAAATTGGCTAATTCCTTGAACGTGACGATAGTGCATTGTTGTGTGTGCGATTAGTTTGCTTGAGAAACAGATTAACTTGCTCTTGTAGTAATTAATGTACACCCTATGTGGTGGATTGTTTTCTTTTATTTATAAATTATTATTTTACTTAAGGGGGGTGACCTGTTTTTGTTCTGTCCTTTTCTATCTTTCTCTGGCTTGTATCCATTTGGCCCCATTCAGCCTACCGGTACTGTTTTAAGACGTTTATCCCCATCCAGGTGTCAATTTTTTACTGGTGAGCGGTAGCGAGCCAGCATATTTTTTATTTTTGTTTGACAGCAGGCTAAATTTGTACATTTTTCGATAGAAAAATGTCTCCGGCGAAGCCGGATTTCTTCATATAATGCTGGCTCGCTATCGCTCGCCAGGAAGAAATCGACACCTAGATGGGGATAAACGTCTTAAAATAGTTGGCTGAATGGGGCCGAATGGATACAAGCCAGAGAAAGAGAGAAAAGGACAGAAATAACAAAAAGCAGGTCACCCCCCTTAAGCGTTGTTTCCACATAGCGATTTTGATTAGTTTTGTCTTTTTACTGTGTTCGTATACGGTTTGGTTTGTTTATTTTGCAAGTTTACATTATAATTATTATTATTAGTAGTTTATTATTATTTTCTGTTGTTATATAATTTGTGTAAAATTAATGTTTGTGTATTTCGTATTTGTTATCAGTGCAGTGTTGTTTTGTAGGGGTGCCCTTATCAGTACTGTAAGATAACGTCTGTCTCTGCCCACCCTACTACCCCTATAGAGGAGATAACACTACTCTCTCTCTCTCGCTCTCTCTCTCTGAACCTTAAAAATAAAGATCTACTTCATGAATATCACATAGAGCTATATAAAAAAAATCATACCGTAACAATGGAAAACAAAGAGGGGGGGGGGGGGTTGCAATGTACGTTGCAACCTACTTAAACCCAGTTGACGTGACTCTCCCCGAAAGTAATGCAGAAATAGTGTGCGTCAAAATAAATACAAAAAACATGAACTTAAATATCACTACAGCGTACCGACCACCGAGACTAACTGTTACCGATGATACAATTTTTTATGAAATACTAGAGAAAACCCTTAATTCCGACGAAACAGTTTTACTAGGTGACTATAACCTCCCCCTAATTGACTGGAATACCACGACCGGAAAAAATGCTGAGTCACGCCTAATGACAAGCTTCATCCAGGATTTTTTTTGACTCAACACGTAAAACAGCCGACGCGAGACAGGAATATATTAGACCTCGTAATCACTACCCAAGAAAATCTATTATCAAACCTGGATGTGGGTGAACATCTGGCAACGTCCGATCATAAAATCTTAAGAATCAACGTTATAAGCAAATATTCCTCAGTAAAAACAACAGGAATGGTTTCGGACTTCAAAAACGCAAATTATGACGGACTTAAGGAATCGCTATCAAACATACACTCAAACCTCATAAATATAAACGAAGTAAATGAACTATGGGGACACTTTAAGTCTACAATTACAGAGGCGCATAAACAATTTGTACCCATGAAACCAAAACGTAATACGAAATAAAGTATTCCCCCTTGGTACAGTAGAGACATTGGCAAGGCAATAAGGAAAAGGAATCAACTCCACAAACTTGTAAAAAATAACACAAACACTGAAGTAATTAAAAACTTGTACAAAAATAGTAGAAGGGAAGTGAAAAAAATAATTAGGGCGAACAAACAAAATTACGAAATGACTATTGCCAGAGAAAGTGCCACAAACCCCAAAAAATTCTACAGTTACGTAAATCAAAATAAACAGATCAAAAGCGGAATCGGACCGCTAATAGAAGATGGCCATACAATAACAGGTGACACAAACACGGCAAATCTGCTCAACAAATATTTTGGCTCAGTTTTCACAGAAGAAATTATCGTATCATACCTTGAAAATAACACCTCAACTCACGTGATAGGAGATTTCACCATCAGTGTTAGCGAAGTACAAAGCAAATTGATTAATTTAAATGTAAATAAGACCCCGGGACCCTACATGCTCCACCCGAAAATAATTAAGAATGTTAAGGACGAAATAGAAAAACCCCTGACACAACTATTTAACTTATCATTACTACAGGGGATTGTACCGAGTGATTGGAAAGATGCGAACATTACGCCGATATACAAGAAGGGTAGCAAGGCCAAAGCGAGTAATTACAGACCAATTAGTCTAACTTCAATTGTAGGAAAAATCATGGAAAAAATCCTTAGAGATAAGATAATAGATTACCTCGAATCAAACAACCTAATCAAAAATAGTCAACACGGCTTTAGATCAAATAAGTCATGCCTAACAAATTTGATAACAAACTATTCACATATAACGACATGACGAAATCACTAGATATAATCTTCTTGGACTTTCAAAAAGCTTTCGACAAGGTGCCTCACCGAAAACTATTGGCTAAACTGGAGAGGATAGGTATCAAAGGTGAAATTCATTCTTGGATAAAAAATTGGCTTACAGACAGAAGACAGAGAGTGGTGATAAATGGAGTGGAATCGGAGTGGGAGCCTGTCACTAGTGGAGTTCCACAGGGTTCAGTCCTTGGACCGGTCCTGTTTCTCATTTACATTAACGATATTGATGTAGGGGTAAACACCATTTCCAAAATTCGCCGACGATACAAAAATAGGAAATACAGTCCTGAACGAAGATGATAGAAATGCGTTGCAATCTGATTTAAACAAGATATCAGAGTGGTCGAAAAAATGGCAGATGCCCTTCAATGTCGATAAATGTCAGGTGCTGCAGGTTGGTAGCAGAAATATGAAATACAAATACGAAATGAATGGCAAACAAATAAAAACCGCAACGGTAGTAAAAGACCTAGGGGTACTAATATCTGAAAACCTAAAAACTTCCGACCAATGTATAGCAGCTGCAAATAAGGCAAACATAGCATTGGGCTTTATTAAACGAAAATTTACATATAAACATGAAAACGTAATAGTGCCACTGTTCAAAAGTATGGTGAGGCCCCACCTTGAATATGGTGTGCAGTTCTGGTCACCTTATCTGATCAAGGGTAGAGCGACGAAGATGATACCCTCATTAAGAAATAAATCATATGAAGAAAGACTTAAACGATTGAACCTGTTCTCATTAAAAAAGAGGAGGTTGAGGGGTCAGCTTATTGAGTGCTTTAAGATACTAAAAGGTTTCGACAAAGTCGATGTAAATGCACTATTCACATTAAACAATACTAATCAAACTCGCGGAAATGGAATGAAATTAAAAACCAAAAAGGCAAACCTAGATGTCACAAAGAGTTTCTTCACCTACAGTGTGGCGACAGAGTGGAATAAACTCCCAGCGAGAGTGGTGGAGAGCGACACAATAAACGTTTTCAAGGGAAGGCTTGACCTCTATCTGCAGAGGGCTGGGGTGATATGAGAACAAAATATATATATGCATGTATGTGTATGTGTGTGCACTGTACAGTATGTATATATACCGGTATGTATATATACTATATATGTATATATATATATATATATATATATATATATTATATATAATATATATATATATCTATATATATATATATATCTATATATATCTATATATATATATGTGTGTATGTGTATGTGTATGCTGTATATATGCTATGATATATCTCTATATATATATATAGTTTGTAAGGCCAGACTGCCTAGTAAGGACCTTGAGGTCTGTGTGGTCTGGGTATCTATGTAGCTCTATGGTCTGGGTATCTATGTAGCTCTCTCACCCACTAGCCTACACGCCATAACTTCCCCATTCCAAATATAGGTTCAGCAACAACCCATCCCCTTGCGTTAAGTCATTGGTAAAGCCGAAGGGGATCCATACCGTTATAACCTAGTCGACCTTTCTGACCTTCAGCCTAGTGGAGTCATGAGTCAGCTGACGCTCATTCAGGAACTTATAGGCTTGACTATGGGGGGGGGGGGGGTATCGGGTGGGAGGAGGAGTGAATGTTTGTGTAGGTGGTCTAGAGCGTGTATGTGGGATTTTTTTTTTTTTTTTTTTTATCTATGTGTATGAAGGAGACAAAAGGCAAGTTGCCTGTAACGAGTGTCTCCCCCAAAGCCAGAAGAGTGACAGAGCCAAATTCAAGGGATGTTGTGGTTAAAATTCGTGGACACACTGAATTTAAAGCGGTTTAAGTAATAGGATGAAGGCTAGATTGATTGAGGGATAGAGTTCCATAGTTCGGTAGTTGAGTAGAAGAATGACTGATAAAATTTGCTATTTCTTGGATTGGAGAGTTGGACAGAATAGGAGTGGGACTGTGTTGAAAGACGG
The DNA here is from genome assembly GCA_032716605.1 of Paralithodes platypus. NCBI lineage: Eukaryota > Metazoa > Arthropoda > Malacostraca > Decapoda > Lithodidae > Paralithodes > Paralithodes platypus. The sequence continues at coordinate 37,004,170 of CM064507.1, forward strand.
GTGTAAAAAGAATGGGCCTCAGTATCACCCCATCACCATTCCTCGGGCCCAGCTTCACCCTTCACAGCACCACACTCATTCCAATCCTCCATTTTTTACTGGCATTCTTATTAATCAACCTTTCACTTTTACTCTTGTTAAATTCGTGAAGCAGTTTAGGTTTTCAAGCTTATCTGAACTCTGACTGGTTATTTATTACGCCTTTCTTCCTTTTATTATCCCTTTCAATTCGAAAATTTAATTTGGTCTAGGAAGGCTTCGTAAGAGTCAGAGGGTTTACTAACATTATTTTGGAACTTGATTCCTAGAGGTCCTTAAATAATAATCGTCTGTAGTAAGCCAGAATAACATTTAAAAGACATCGTTTTGAAAAGGCTAAGAAGTTTTTTTCTTAAACTGCGAGTATGAATGTTAAATGCATATTGCATATTTACTAACCCCTCTGGTTACCGTACCATTAGACAATTTTCTTTAGTTTGTAATCTACCTATACGATTCAAATGGCCAAATACGATCTCAGTAAACACTCTTAGTAACATACGGTAGGTCTTCTAGTCTTCTTAAACTGCATACAATCATCTTATTTTAGCCAGAATCATAGGGAGCATCTCTTTCACTCTGCTATCGCTATTACAACAATCAGTGTTCTTCAGAGCTCTCTCAGTGCATACCCCCTCCCTTGCGGCGAGTGAGAGGCACCCGTCTTTCAACACAGTCCCACTCTTATTCTGTCCAGCTCTCCAACCCAAGAATTAGCAAATGTTATTAGTCTTCTAGTCTTCTACTCAACAAGTAAACTCTAGAACTCTCCCCCTCAACCAATCTCTCCTTCATCTTATGACTAAATTGCTTTAACCTTCGTGTGTCCAGGCATCTAAGAATGCCTCTAAAAAACTGGGACTCCTGTACAGAGTTCGAGAATTCTTCACTGACGAGCAGTTGGCCGTGATATATAAAAGTCATGTGCGTTCTCAGATGGATTACTGTTCACCTCTGTGGGGTGGAAGTGGAGTGGTTGCATTGAGGCAGTTGGACACAATTCAAAATAAAGCTATTAGATTAATCAATAACCCTGCAATCACACAGGACCTTCCTACATTATCCATACGAAGAAACGTTGCATCCCTTGCATTATTCTACAGATATTTTCACAGCAATTGTTCCGAGGAACTTGCTTCAATTGTGCCGCCTCTCCACATCTTTCCCCGTAGAACTAGGGCAGCTGAGAGCGCCCATGAATTTACACTTTCTCCTCCACAATGCAGAACTTCTGCTTATCAGAATTCATTTATCCCCAGAGCTACTACTCTTTGGAATTCACTTCCCTCGAATTGCTTTCCACAAACTTACAATCTACAAATGTTTAAATCCAGTTGTTACAAACATTTTATGAATGGAGGATGCCTTTAGGCACATGGACCTTTTTGTTTTATCTGTGTTTTTCCTTCCTCCGTTCATTGTCTCTTAAAAAAAAAAAAAAAAAAAAAAAATCGACCCCAACGTCCCTTGAATTCGGCCCTGTCACTCTTTCGGCTTTGGGGGAGACACGTGCTACAGGCAACCTGCCTTTTGTCTTCTTCATACACCTAGACAAAAAATAAATAAAATACAAAAATAAATAAATAAATATATAAATAGATAAAAATACCAATAAATAAACCTTCCCCCTTAAGAGTGCGACCAACAGTGACCTGAAGCCTAACAAACCCCCTGCTGGAGATAACCTTGGCTAGGAAAACCTCGACTCCTCTTCAACCGCATTCCCCCCCCCCCCTCTCTCTCTCTCTCTTTCTCCTCAGATCTCAGGATAACACCACAGGGACAAGAGGAGGAGGGGCGGAATGGAAGCGAAGGGATGGAATGGTATGCACTGTAAAACAAAACAATAATCCGTAAAAATAACAAGCGAAGGGAGGGAACGGTATGTACTGTAAGAAAAATATATCCGTAAAATATATAAGCGAAGGGATGGAATGGTACGGTATGCACTGTAACACAAAATATCCGTAAATTTGATAATATAAAACTTTTTATTTGATAATATCGATAACCCTGTCAATATATATTTCATATACTGTATCATTCACGGTACTGTGTTAGAAACTATAATCGGTTTCTTTTCAACTGATGGCAAATTGCAAAGTTCCCATCAAGATTGTTCATTTTTTTTTAAAGATTGTGTAGTGAAATATGGTGTTAATTATATAAACATGATCTTGATATGATGCAGAGACATATTGGTTTCATATTTGTCCATTAAGTATCGATACATTAGTTGCTAAGGTTTTCAATTTATCGTCAGCTGACAAGAAACAGGGTATAGTCATTTAGTTGATTACCGGACTGAATATTGTGACCATTGTAATTATTACGATATTGCTGCCTGTCCTGTGGCCTTTAATTGGGTAGGTGTTATATATTTGTTTATTTATTTATGTATTTATTATAATTGTAGTTTCCTCCATAGTCCTCCATCAAGCTAAATAACTTATCCTCAAGATCCCCCTTCGAAGTAAATGTGTACATTATTCGGTAGAAGAATGTCCCGGCCGAAGGACGATTCCTTAAAAATTACAGGTTTGCTATCGCTCGCCAGGAAAATTTCGACACCTAAATGGTACGAGAGGTTTTGATATTGATAAAGAAATGGGACGAAAGGACTTAAAATCGATAAACTAAAGAACGAAAGTCTTAAAACGTCATAACTAATGGGGCTAAACATGAGGGAGAAGGGGGCCCATAAAAAGCAACTACCTCCCCCCTTTAAGATTTTGTAACGCTTTTGCAGGGGTTGTGATGGTTTAGGATAGAGAGCGAAAGGGGAGGAATGGAATGGTATGAGGAAGGTATAATTGGAAGGGAAGGGATGGAATGGTATGCAGGAAGGGCTAGATAGAAAGGGAAAGGGGAGGGATGGAATGGTATGTAGGAAGGAAGGACTGTGATGGCTTAGGATAGAGAGGGAAAGGGTAGGGATGGAATGGTATGGGAAGGGTAGAGATATTGTATACATGGAAGGGAAGGGATGGAATGGTATGTAGGAAGGACTGAGGTGTCCTAGGATAGAGAGGGAATGGAAGTGGAAGGATGGAAGTGCATGGCAAGGATAGAGAGGGAATGGAAATTAAGGGATGTAATGGTATGTAGAATGAAAATGGATGGTCTAGGATTAAGAGAGATATTGAAGGAATGGTTGCAAAGGGATGTAATGGTATAGGAAGGACAGTGATGACCTAGGATAGAGAGGGAAAGGAAGGGAATGGAAATAAAGGGATATAATGATATGGGAAAGACTGATGACCTAGGATAGAGAGGGAAAGGAAGGGAATGGAAGTGGAGGGATGGAATTGTATGCTGCAAGGTGTGTGGTAGGTTAGGGTAGATGAGGTAGGAAAGGGAAGTGATGGAATAGCATGGTAAGGGAAGGATAGTGATGACCTTTAGTATATTCATTATAGGTGGGCCAAAAATCGTGACCTCAATCTTATGTAACTCAATAAGGGCTAGAGCAAAAGGGCTGTACGTTTCTACACCTATTTCCTGGTTGACTCTTCCCAAATGGCAGAAATATTACCTCGTTAATCTAGTTGATTTTAGTTGTAGAAGTTAGTGGTCAAGATTGTTGGCCTAAATATAATGAATAGACTATAGGATTGAAAGGAAGTAGGAACTGAAGGTGATAGAGAGAATGGTATGGGAGGAATAGTGATGACCTAGGATAGTGAGGAGATAGGCAAAACAAGTAAAGGGATGGTAGAGGGAAAGAAAGGAAATGGTAATGATGTAATGTACTAAAGTCTATTTTTGTCCAGCTGAGGGTAAATAGCCATGTTACTATCTTTGTTACTCAGCTATAAGGTACACTTTGTGGCTAAATAGTTGTTAATTATGTCTTGATAGCGGAATTTCGGTGTGAGTATCCTAGGTTCGAGTCCTTGGATTGCCACATGTATTTGTTGATTTCATTAATTGAGTTTAGAAGTAGAGTTGGTTGGTGTTGAAACATATAATTAATACGTGACGCAGCCATAGTAGTTCCATATTTGACCATTAAGGGGAGGTATTTAGTTTGTTCCCTAGACCTCCATCAAGCTTAAAATTACACCCCCTTGAGACCCTTTCAAGATAAATTTTTACATTTTTCGGTAGAAAAATGTCCCGGCCGAAGGCCGGTTCCTCTTAAATTACAGGCTCGCTATCGCTCGCCAGGATAAAATCGACACCTGAATTGCACAAAAGGTCTTACTATGGGGTGAAACTTCTTAAAATCGCTAAATTAATGGGGCAAACGTTTTATAATATCAAAACAATGGGGCTAAACATGAGGGAGAAAGGGGTCAAGAAAAAAATCACTCAAGTGGAGATCTCCCCTTAAGTATCGATAAATCAGTTACTAATGGATTCAATTTACCTTCAGCTGGAAACAAAAAATGAGTATATATATTACGCCAAGGATAGATAGATGAGGCAGGGAATAGGAGTGCAGGGATGGAGGGTTATGCAACAAGGACCAAGATGGCCTAAGATAGAGAGGGAAAGGGAAGGGCAGGGAACATTAAACACTTGTCTTATCTAGATGTATTCAGATTTATTTAGATTTATTCAGATTTATTCAGATTTATTTAGACTTTTTTCAGATTTATTTCGATTTATTCAGATTTAGTTCGATTTATTCAGATTTATTTACATATATATTAGATTTATTTATAATTATTTATATTTATTTTATTATTACGTTGACCTGGGTAGTAGTCGCGGGGAGTCAATGACGGGTATTGGTTTGTTGCGAATCTTATATTGTCTTGGTTATGTTTTGTTTCAGAGGACAATAACTTCAAAGATATTACTCTATCTTCCCAGCAATATTTGATAACATGAACAATATTCGAAAACTAAACAAAGCATGATAATGAAAAATATTGTCTTTAGTCTGCAGTATATAGTAAAGAATAAAGGAGAAGATATATATTTTGTAAATTAGAATGACTGCTTAGCTGGCATTAAGGGGAAGGTAGTCGCTTTTTCTGGACCCCCTTCTCCCTCATGTTTAGCATATTAGTTTTGAGATTTTAAGACGTTCCTTCCATCAGTTTACCGATTTTGAGACCTTTCGCCCCATTTCTTAGTCAATATTAAGACCTTTCGTTCCATTTAGGTGTATATTTTTTCCTGGTGAGCGATAGCGAGCCTGTAATTATAGAAGCTGGGACAATTTCTACCGAAAAATGTACAAACTTATCTTGAAAGGGGGTTTAGGGGGTGTTTTTTTAAGGTTGCTGGAGGTCTAGCGAAGAAACTCAAAAATAATTTAATGTATTATATACATAGACCAAACAACAAGCACTACCCCCAGCCATATTTCACACCACTCAAGGGCAACGAATCGAATGGTAGTCTATTCGCTGTGGGTAGGCGAGAAATCATTACCTCTAACCTCTGTAACTCAAAAACGACTAGAAAAATCATGACCTCTATCCTCTGTAACTCAAAAACGACTAGAAAAATCATGACCTCTAACCTCTGTAACTCAAAAACGACTAGAAAAATCATGACCTCTATCCTCTGTAACTCAAAAACGACTAGAAAAATCATGACCTCTAACCTCTGTAACTCAAAAACGACTAGAAAAATCATGACCTCTAACCTCTGTAACTCAAAAACGACTAGAACAATCATGACCTCTAACCTCTGTAACTCAAAAACGACTAGACAAATCATGACCTCTATCCTCTGTAACTCAAAAACGACTAGACAAATCATGACCTCTATCCTCTGTGTGTGTGTGTGTGTGTGTGTGTGTGTGTGTGTGTGTGTGTGTGTGTGTGTGTGTGTGTGTGTGTGTGTGTGTTATTTTTCACATTAATTTCCAAAGTCATAACACCAATTTAATTTAATTGCGTTGGTCAGCATAAAGTATATCATTAATTTGAATCTTCATAGTATATATTTGTATCATAGTGTATTTCGTAATGGATTACTATATGGGTTGTGCATATATTTTAATAACGAATTGTGTGCCTCTGATAGTGATCTTGGCCCCATTCAAAGTTCTTTCCTCTCACTAAAACATTACGCTTTCCATAATGTTGTTGGGTCCCAGTACATGATTAGATTGATATCCAGAATTCGAAAATGGATATTAATCGTGATCGTGTACTCAACCTTTAACTGTGTTGGTGGTGTAATGGTTTAGATGCTTATGTTCTGGGTGCGGTGTCCCGAGTTCGAATCCCGGGAGGACTATATGCTTTCATTACTTTATTAAAGTACATTGGGGTTTGTAATTGATGAGTAAGGTTTAGAACGGGGTGTTACTTATATATTTGTTTAATATATATATATATATATATATATATATATATATATATATATATATATATATATATATATATATATATATATATATATATATATAAGAACAAAAATAACTTAAAAGGAGCTGTGTACAGAATTCAAGAACGGACATTTCCCACAATTGACTTCATAAATATTTGTAATATTTTTGGGTTGGAAGATGTAGGCGTATGATCTATGTTTGGCAGGGTGAAGGTTGGCCGTGGGTGGCAACACACTTTCTTTATACGGATGATACAATTTTTTTTTTTTTATATATATACAGTATATATACATATGCAGATTAAGTTGAGTAACGTGTTGAGAAAAGGGAAAGTACTGGCAGAGCTATGCATTTTTCGTTCAGATTACTAATATATGTTTTTGTTATGCACTACAGTTCCCACCTTCAAATAATTGTATTCAAGTTGGGAAGAATAATTGGAAGTTAAGTGATAAATTGAAGTATTATTATTTATTTTTAACGTAATGAAATAAGAAATGTGTTCATCTTCCAAACAAGGAAATGTTTGAATTAATTGATATATGTTTTAAGTAAGCATGATAGTCAGTATTAAACTTAAAAATAATAATAATAATAATAGTGCGAAATTGATGAACATATAATTATATAAGATTAATTTTGAAAACGTTTGAAATATTAAAAGTATGCAGTATATTCAAATGGTGCCGTAACATGATATTATTTTCATTCACCTCGTTTAAGAATAACCATATGCGTGATATTAGTATATTCGATGTTGTATCCATTGTGAATGTCTCAATGGGCGTGTTTGTGTAGCCAGCGATCTCATCCCTCAACCACAGATAGATAGATAAATGAATAGATATATATAGAGATAGATAGACAGATAGATAGAAAGCAAATAGAGAGATATACTGATATAATATATAATGGAAATATACTGCAAATAGATGAATTAATACGTTATTAGCAATTAAGAAAATGGCTCCTTTTAATTCATACACATTGGCCAGTACAAATTACCAAGTCCTTCTGTAATCTATCTATCTATCTATCTATCTATATGCTCAGGCCCAATCCCCATTTTTCCTATTTTTATTTTTATTTTCTATTTCATTCTATTTTATTACTGTAATATACTTAATAATTTTATAGTTGGACCTGTGGAGACATGCTTGTTCCTTGGATACAAACTCTGTGAATTTGGTATTTAGGGCAAGATATACAGTGTTTTAATCCTTTCTGTACCAGCAGTGACGTCTGTTGTATTTTATTCTAGCTATATTTAGACGATTTTATGCAGCTTAGAAAGGATCTGTCGTATTCAAAAGGGTTGAATGAGATAGTTTGAAGACTTATAGTTGCTATAGATCCTTCATGAACTGAATAAAATCGGTTAGTAGAAGCCAGAAGAAATTAAATTGGATGCCGACTGTACAGAAGGGGTTAACGTGATATTTGAAGGTTTAGACCATGCAATAGATAAATTTAAGGGGAGGTTTTTAGTTTGGTCCCTAGATATCCTTCCAGCTTAAGATTACACCCCCTTGAGCCCCTTTCAAGATAAATGTGTACATTTTTCGGTAGAAAAATGTCCCGGCTGAAAGCCGGTTCCTCTTAAATTACAGGCTCGCTATCGCTCGCCAGGATAAAATCGACACCTAAATGGCACGAAAGGTCTTAAAATTGACAGAAATGGGTTGAAAGTTCTTAAAATCGTCAAAATAATGGGGCGAACGTCTTAAAATTAGAAAAACAATGGGGCTAATCATGAGGGAGAAAGGAGTCAAGAAAAAAATCCCTCAAGTGGAAATCTCCCCTTAAGTGGTGAATAGCACTCTTTACCTAACATTCACTGATGTACACTAAATACGTCTGACAACGTGGAATTTAATATGTTTACCCTAAATAGGAATACAACACGCAACCATGGCTGGAAGTTGGAGCTGAAAATATTTAACAGTCGTGTATATGGAAATTCTCTCACAAACAAAATCTGTTCAATCTGAACTTTGAGAAGTTGAAAATAGTTCTTCAGTAGCACAGCTTAAGAAAAGAGAAGGTCGTGTTCTACGTAGTTTGCAATGAGAGTGCTGCACTATTCAATTTCTATTTTATCATTTATTGTATCACCCTGAAAGGAATCGCAAGGGCTATGATATGCTCACTATGCCTGGGTATACTGAATATAGTGAATCTTTGTTCAGTAAATACGCTGCGGCCGTCGAGTATTTATTGTGTCTAACTATAATTCGTGACAAACGCCTAATCTTCATGGCCACCCCTTCTCGGGTATTACGGCATCTGGCAAAAAAAAAAAAAAAAAAGAGAAAAAAAGAGAGAGAGAGAGAGAGAGAGAGAGAGAGAGAGAGAGAGAGAGAGAGCGCGAGAGAGCGCGAGCGCGCGCTATAAATCCGACGGACCAGTGCAGCTGGCACCCAACCCACTGATCAACATTACGGCTACTGTAAATATTTCTACCGAATCCCTATAGACATTCCCTAACCAGGAGAACGAACCCAAATTGTCTGATGTCAGGAGAGAACCCGCGAGTATTGTTCCCAGAAATGTCAAATCCCGGGCCTGACAGAGCTACACCTGTAATTTGTGGCCGTGGTACTTGTTGCTGTGGCGAGAGAGCTTTGGTTATTATGATGATGATGATGATGATGGAAGGGGACGATGCTTGTATATCGGGGGAGAATCATTGTAATGTTGTGATGTAATAATGGAAGTGAGTGCCGGCACAGTACCACGTAAAATTCGCATATGTGTTTTGCACTTCAGCTATCAACCTTTAGTCTGCGTTAAAGCTGTAAAGAGGATTTGCTCCTCACATAGCAGGCACATTCATCCACTCAGGAGATATACTGATAGAATCTTAACTTAGACTGTGATCGAATAAAAGACAAATTGTGTGTTGTGTGTCATAATGTGCGTGTGATTGTACTACAGTAGGAAAGTTGGGCACGTTCATGTTTGGACGTCATGTTGGTACTTGTAGTTACTCTTATACAGCAGGGCAATTCATTCGCGGCCACCCCCTATCGGGGAACAAGGCGTCTGGCAATAGATAGATAGACATTCATATTTTCAAGCTATATTTTGTGTATTAGTTTTGGTAGGCTATGTATGTATGCAACAGCTGTACTATGATGATATTAACCGGGCTAAACAAAAATCCATGTCCCCTTTTCGATTATAAGCCTGTGATTTGATATATAAATATATCCTCAAATATATAAGTAAACTAATATTACATGCAGAAATATGGTATCATCTTATTCTGTTTGAAATGTCAAGATTTCGGCTGCTATGTGTTGACCATGTTCTCCCGGTTAAGACAAGCAAAGAATAGCTATTTTAGTTATACAGACAATGGTTTAGTTGGCTGGAGTTGGCCAATCCCGTTTAACTATTATGATAAACATTTATTGTCACTGTTGTTATGCTCCTTCTGCACTGTCAGTTGCTGAGTAACCTACAGTTGTAGACAGGAATATCTGGTCGATTTTTCATTTTAGAGATACAATTATATGTTACAAGCGTGAATAATATATTTAACTGCTCGAACCACAAAAACTAACTTACTGAGATTCATTAGTCAATGTTCACCGTTTTTTTTTTTTTTTTTTTTGTATATCATTAGGATATGTAAGTAATCATGACTACGATTGTACCATATATGAATGCAAAACTGCATTTAACAGCCTTTTCAGAAAACATATATAGAGTCTGGTATTACATTGTGAATCAGCTGTACAATTAAACACACAGATTGTATGCCGTACTACTTTCATCATGTTAACCATAGTGTTCTCTTGTAATGAACAAAAATATATGTAGCGCTCAAAACCAAGACCTTTATGTTAAATATTATTAGTCTAGGTCTTTGGATTTAGCATGTATTCTGGTAGACTTGTTTGTTTTATCATTGAGAATACACCAAGAACAACACTGTGATAGGTTTATGCGTATTTTGTACAATACTACTACTACGGTATAGGAAATTAGTATTGATAATTAACAGGTGGACAACACGACTCTTGCCTGTGACTGTACTTGTATTGACGAAGGAGGTCACGGGCAATCTTCAGTCATAGCAGCTTGACAGTGATTGTGACAGGCAATTGTGTGTTGTTGTTGTTGTTGTTGTTGGTTTGTCCTACTTATATACCCCCTGTAATAATAGCAAATTGTTATCCCATGGCCTTCATTGAGAATTAGGCTTGGAGAGATTGCTTTCTAATTGTATTGAGTACCGGTACGTTATACAGTTTATTGGTGATATATGTATAGTTATTCATAGAGATTCGGGGACCTCACCTATTTCTAGTTGTGGAAGTATGTCTCTGGAAACGAATTTATGAATATAATTTGTTATACATACATTTCAAAACAGTATAAACTATTTATTTATAAGCAAGCTCCATTCATAAATCAACCCAAATCGTTATAATTGCTTACAGAACATAATTATGGAATCCACAATTGTTTATAAGTGGCCGTACTCCGAATAACGATTGAGGAATTTAGGTGAACATCGAATTGAATTGTCTAGCAGTCCACTTGATTATTCATGCTAAAGTCTTGATTATTAAATTAGCTGCATTTCTAAGTGTTCGTATACAGTATGTTATTTTACAGAATTTTACTATCTGACACTTGTGTATGCATGCTAAAATATTGACTATTAAATTAGCTACAGTTCTAAGCATTCGTATATAGTATGTTTTTTTTGTTATTTTTTACAGCATTTCACTATCTGGTACTTTTATATTTATGCTAGAATCTTGATTATTAAATTAGCTACAGTTCTAAGTATTCGTTTATAATATGTTTTTTATTTATTTTGTAATTATTATTATTTTTATTTTTAACTGCATTTCACTCTGGTACTTTTATATTTATGCTAGAATTTTGAGTATTAAATTAGCTACAGTTCTAAGTATTCGTTTATAGTATGTTTTTTATTTATTTTGTAATAATTATTATTATTTTTATTTTTTACAGCATTTCACTATCTGGTACTTTTTTTATTCATGCTAAAATCTTGAATATTAAATTAGCTGCAGTTTTAAGTATTCGTTTATAGTATGTTTTTAGTATATATTTTATTATGTTTTTATTTTGTTTACAGCATTAAACTATCTGGCATTAGTTTTTATACGAGAGATGAGAGGAAATTAAATATTCTGGTTAAAACCAAACCAAGACGTTACCATCAACACTCATTTCAATCGTACATCTGTCTACGCTCTGCTTCATATTTAACTTTGGCACTTTATTCGATTCGTTTTCATTATATAGCTGGGAAATAAATAGGGTTAAGGGGAGATTTCCACTTGAGGGACTTTTTTCTTGACTCCTTTCTCCCTCATGTCTAGCCCCCTTGCTTTTGAGATTTTATGACGTTCGCCCCATTATTTTGGCGATTTTAAGAATTTACGCCCCATTCTGTCAATTTTAAGATCTGTCGTGCCATTTAGGTGTCGATTTTATCCTGGCGAGCGATAGCGAGCCTGTAATGTAAGAGTAACCGGCCTTTGGCTGGGAAATTTTTCTACCGAAAAATGTAAAAATTTATCTTGAAAGGGGGTCAAGGGGGGTGACATTTTTAGATTGCTGGAGGAGTAGGAAACAAACTAAAAACCTCCCCTTAAGGACCATTTTCCAGCTCGTTTATTTCGAGTCAGATCGTACAAAACAAATTCTGGTATCACGTGTAATTATTCTTATATTTCATCGTATAATACACGCTCAGTTGCGAACATTTATTTCCAATGTTTTTTTTATTTTATTAGGGAATACAATTCCTACTGTCTATTATCTGGACCAAAATAAATATATACCCGGTATGTAAAACAAGTAAATTAATAAAGCAATAATAAAACGTGGTCTGATTGTTCTTTTACAATAACCATAACGAAATATATGTTTGAAATAAATAAATAAATCAAATACAAAGTTGCTCTAATAGTATGAACATTATATATCTTGAGACATTGGAGAACATTTTGATAGTGATCCTTTAAACCATTAATTGAAGGAACTATATACAATAATCTGGAAATACGGGACTTTAGGATTAGCTCCATATATGATTCAAGAAACTCTCTCTCTCTCTCTCTCTCTCTCTTTCTCTCTCTCTCTCTCTCTCTCTCTCTCTCTCTCTCTCTCTCTCTCTCTCTCTCTCTCTCTCTCTCTCTCTCTCTCTCTCTCTCTCTCTCTCTCTCTCTCTCTCTCTCTCTCTCTCTCTCTCTCTCTCTCTCTCTCTCTCTCTCTCTCTCTCTCTCTCTCTCTCTCTCTCTCTCTCTCTCTCTCTCTCTCTCTCTCCAACACGACCTCACTAAAAGCGTGACGAACCGGTACAATGCCGTATTTTCCACCTCTATAATTTTCTCTACATATCTTTCTGTCTCCAGTCGGCCACCCCCAGAAAAAAATAGAACAATTGGAGAATGTGCCTCAGTAAACAGATAGATAAGATAGACACTTTTCGCTTTACCATTTACACCACCACCACCACCACCACCACCATTCCATTCCGGCCATGACTCTGACCTCCCATGACCTTCCTTGACCTTTGGATGTTGGAGAGAAACACGAGTCACTCTTTTCTTGACGGTCGATACTTTCGTAATAGTTTGGCATAAGTTTAATTTTCCCTTAGTTTATGCCACTGAACTGTCTTGCTGTCTCGTTTATTTAGCAATTATTCATTACACACACACACACACACAGTCACACACACACACACACGGACCGATACACACACACACACACACACACACACACACACACACACACACACACACACACACACACACACACACACACCTCCCCGTGGCGTAACTGATAGCGCGTCTGGCTCACAACCAGAAGGTCCCGGGTTCGAGACCCGGGCGGGGAAGAGACATTTGGGCAAGTCTCCTAACGGTGTAGCCTCTGTTCACCTAGCAGTATAAATAGGAACCTGGTATAAGTGGACGAAGTTGTGACGTCCCATCTAGGGTTGGTGATCGGTTACAAGGTGAGATGGGTATCTTACTGGTCAACCTAAGCCTTCGGGTGAGAATGGTATCGTACAGATTAACCCTAAGCCTTCGTTTCCAGATGTCGCCAATTGGCTAAAGTACAGACCACACACACATCCACAGCCATTCCAACGATACATAAACACTTAACATGCATTTCACGCAATACATTCCCAGTTAAGGAGGCGCGATAATAATGAGCTTAGCTCGCATTGCGTGGATTCCCCTTGACGAACAAGTGAGTGAAAGTGAATAACACACACACACACACACACACACACACACACACACACACACACACACACACACACACTGATAAGTTAAAGGCTAACGGGACACTACGAGAGTAATCTCAATCCGGTAAAATACAATTAGGTAAATACAATTAGGTAAATACACACACACACACACACACACACACACACACACACACACACACACACACACACACACACAGAGAAAGAGAGAGAGCGAGAGCGAGCATTCCATAACTTAGATATGTGGAGTACTGGGAAAGTATAGACAAATATTGCAAGAGATATAATATAAAAATAAGAATGTTAGCAAGTAAAACAGAATAAAATAACAAGTTATAAATCACGTGAGTTATCGAGGCATGGGTAAATAAATCCACTGCGTTTGGTAATGAAATAATATACCGGTATATAAATGAAACTGTGAGAGGGTGCAATAGAGGCTGGTATGAGTGTGTAACGTGCAAAGTTTAGTAAATTGAGTGTTTAGGGAAGTGGTGAAAGAATAAATATATACATAAAGCTGGTCACACGAGCGTTTTTTTTTTTTTTTTCGTCAATTTTCGATGAGCAAGTTTTTTCTCGTACTACTTTTTGGCATTTTCGCATTGGAATCGACAATAGACTGACGTTTTATGATTTTAAGAGAGTGAAATAATATATCACAAGATGCCAGACCATAGTTGCCTGTAAAAGTTGCCGGAAAAATAGTTCGTGTGTCACCGGCTTACGAGAGTACTGTAGTGTATTATATAGAGTAGAATAGGATAAAGGAGCCAACGATTGATAGAGAAGTGGCAGAGTGTTGATAGATTAGTGTAGTGTTGAATTGTTAGATTAGTGTTCTGTTGAGAGATGGAGAGGCTAAACAAAGAGAGGTAGTAACATAGAGAGGGGTCAGTGTTGATAGATTAGTGTAGCATTGAATTGTTAGTGCAGTGGTGAAGAGGGATGGAGATAATAAGAGGCAGAACAATAGAGAGGTGTCAGAGTGTTGATAGATTAATGTAGCATTGAATTGTTAGATTAGTGCAGTGGTAAAGAGGGATGGAGATAATAAGAGACAGAACAATAGAGAGGTGTTAGTGTTGATAGATTGGTGTAGTGTTGAAGAGGGTTTGAGAGAATATATTAACCCTTTCACGCATTTATGACGCAGAGGTTGCCAGATTAGCAATAAGAAATAGAGTTCCCTCACTCTTATAATTACCTCTCCAAAATTAGTTTTCTGCCCACAGCTAACTCAAAGACAACTGCAGAGGTTGAAGTAACTATACTAACGGTTTCTAAATACCCCTGATGGTAACAAAGGTTTTAAAGTATCCCCAATAGGCTCAAAATCGCGTCATATGTCGGAGAGGGTTAAGGGGAGAAATATAAAAAAAGTGAAAGAGTAGTGCAGAGTAAAAGGATCGAGAGGATAAAGTGAACGACGCTCTAATGGGGAAGTGTAAGGGAATGGTGAGAGTCGAGTAGTGTACATAGATATATATATATACACAGCGACAGAGACAGGCAGACAGACAGAGAGTGTGTGTGTTGGTAGAGACAGACAGACAGACAGACAGAGAGAGTTAGAGGGTTGGTAGGGTTAGAGAGAGAGACTTGAAACAGTGAGGCAGGTCTGAGGGCATAACGGTATACATGTGACCTGCAGGGTACGACCTGGCACCCGGCCCACGGATAATATACGCTCTACTATACCACCCTACCTCATCTAGGTACAGGTCAAGTCAATAGTAGTAGTAGTAGTAGTGGTAGTGGTAGTAGTAGTAGTAGTAGTAGTAGTAGTAGTAGTAGTAGTAAAAGGAGGAGAGAGAGAGAGAGAGAGAGAGACCAACGTACCTCATCAATGTACAGGCAAAGTCAATAATTCGCCGGTAATAATGTTAGTATGTGTGGAATCTACAGAGAAGGATAATATTTCGTCACTTCTAATACGTTAAACAAATAGTACAGTACTGGTCCTGAGCTGTTAAATACACATGAAAACTATTAACCCCTTCAGCACGATCACTAATTGTTTACCTGATATTCTGGCTAATATTGGACGATTTTATCCAGTTTAAGAGGGTCCGATGTTATTCAGAGGGTTCATTAAGACCGTAGTTACCCCTTCAAGTCCTAGAGGTTTATTATTAGCTAAAGGAAATCGTGTAATGATAACCAGAATATGATGTTAATTACGTCATCATGCTGAAGGGGTTAAGGGAAGGTGATTGTAATTTGATATAGCAGACTATGTACAAGATATTCAGCGAAGTATCGCATTTTAACTGTAGTTACCCCTACTTCCGGCTACAGAGCTACTTATGTTTGAACCAGGATGCTCTTTCTCCCCCCCCCCTCTCTCTCTCTCTCCCTCACACGAGAAAAAAACAGTTTCTCACACACACACACACACACACACACACACACACACACACACACACACTCACTCTCTCTCTCTCCCCTAATCCTTAATTTCATCTCTAACACCCTCTTCTCTTCCATCAACTTATCCATCTCCATTCGCTCTTCTACCCCCTCCCTCTACTCCCATGAAGACAATACTCGTCCTCCACCCCTGGGGCGGTAAGATCACTACTTATTACGGTGTCGAGGTCTCCTGGTCGCGTTGGGTTCCTCTAAAGGCCGTGTCTCACACAGTACGTTAGCCGCCGACCACAGCCGATCTTTTCAAAATATTTGAATTTTTCCGGGATCGTCTGACATCGTCTGTGATCGTGTAAAAAGATCGCCTCGTATCCTGGTAGGCGAGGGGTGGTCGAGTGGCGCGGAAATGGTCGGCGGTGATCGGCCAAAAAATAGTGGCTGCACTAAATTCTGGCCGATAATCGGCAGAAAAAACGGTTAAAAAACCGTTAAATTTTATCGTGTGACGCACGTGTATATGTTGTGGAACGTGTATATGTTGTGGAACGAGCGTATGTGAATCCTGGGATATCTTCATTGTCATCCTCTGATCGATGGTTGATTGTGTATGATTTTAGTCTATATATTATATGTGTGTGAGTAGTTTGTGTGTGTGTGTGTGCGTGTGCGTGTTTGGTTGTGTATTATTTAGTTTATATATATATTGTGTGTGTGTGTGTGTGTGTGCGTTTCCGTGTTTGGTTGTGTATTATTTAGTTTATATATATATTGTGTGTGTGTGTTTGTGTGCGTTTGCGTGTTTGGTTGTGTATTATTTAGTTTATAAATATTGTGTGTGTACTTACTCTAGTTGTACTTACTCTAGTTGTATTGCGGGAGTGAGCATGCTCGTTATTTCCCGCCTCCTATATGTGTAGGTGTTATATGTATCGTTGGAATGGCTGTGGATGTGTGTGTAGTCTGGATTTTTTAGCCAATTGGCGACATCGGAAACGAAGGCTTAGGGTGGATCTGTATGGTACCATTCTCACTATAGACGGTACCGTCTCGCCCGAAGGCCATCAGCCATCAGCTTAGGTGAACCATATGATACCCATCTCGCCTTGTACCATTTTTGCCAACCCCAGATGGGACGTCACAACGTCGTCCACTTATTCCAGGTACCTATGTGTGCGTGCGTGTGTGTGTCTGTGTGCGTTTGCGTGGTTGGTTGTGTATTATTTAGTTTATATATAGTGTGTGTTTGTGTGTGTGCGTTTGCGTGTTTGGTTGTGCATTATTTAGTTTATATATAAATTGTGTGTGTTTGTGTGTTTGGTTGTGTATTATTTATTGTATATATATTGTGTGTGTGTGTGTGTGTGTGTGTGCGTTTGCGTGTTTGGTTGTGTATTATTTAGTTTATATATATTGTATTTACCTAATTGTATTTACCTAATTGTATTTTACAGGATTGAAATTACTCTCGTAGTGTCCCGTTAGCCTTTAACTTATCATAATTTACTTTAAAAGCTTGAATACTTTGTGCACACACTAGGTCGTTTGGTAACTTATTCCACTTCTCAACCATTCTATCTGGAAAACCCAACTTCCTAACATCCTTCCTAGCTCTCCTCCTCAACAGTTTATAGTCATGTCCTCTCGTCCTCCCCACCGCTGGCCAAACAAAATTTGTTTGATCAATATATTCCTTTCCGTGAACACACCTAAATAAAGCTATCGTGTCACCCCTCTCCCTTCTCTGTTCAAGTGAGGGAATCCCCAGGTGACACAGCCGGTCTTCATATTGTAAGTTTTTTAACCCTGGCACCCATCTTGTGATCACACGCTGAATTTTCTCGAGCTTACTTATGTGTTTTTTCATGTGTGGATTCCATACAACCGCTGCATACTCCAGGCTAGGCCTTAAAACTGTGTTATTAACTCTTTCACGCTTATATGACGCAGAGGTTGCCAGATTAGCAATAAGAAATAGAGTTCTCTCACTCTTATAATTACCTCTCCAAAATTAGGTTTCTGCCCACAGCTAACTCAAAGACAACTGCAGAGGTTGAAGTAACTAAACTAAAGGTTTCTAAATACCCCTGATGGTAACAAAGGCTTTAAAGTATCCCCAACAGGCTCAAAATCGCGTCATATGTCGGAGAGGGTTAATCTCAACTCGTCTGTTGTGCTGTAAACGTATTGTGTGTGTGTGTGTGTGTGTGTGTGTGTGTGTGTGTGTGTGTGTGTGTGTGTGTGCGCGCGCGCGCGCGCGTTTGCGTGGTTGGTTGTGTATTTAGTTTATATATATTGTGTGTGTGTGTGTGTGTGTATTAGTTTAGTCTATATACTGTATTGTATGTCTGCGAGTAGTTCTCTCTCTCTCACTCACTCACTCTCTCTCTGCGTGTGTGTGTGTGTGTGTGTGTGTGTGTGTGTGTGTGTGTGTGTGTGTGTGTGTGTGTGTGTGTGTGTGTGTGTAGCCTATAGTTAACATAAACATCTACAAGTTTACTAAAATACATCCACTTGTAAACTAATGATACACTGCATCAAAGTCAGTGTATACCAGATCGTGTAATGATATAGCTATACATTCACCTATCGACTACTTAACTACAGGGTATTATTATTATAGTTTTATTCAAGTATATTGGGGTTTGTAATTGATGATTCATGTTAAGAACGGGGTGTTATTTATAAATATATATATATATATATATACATACATACATACATACATAGGGCGGTTCCTTTGCCGTGTCAATATCGTGTGCGGCCTACAACTGTCGTATTTATCATTCAACGTATGTGCGTCTGTTGTGCTGTAAACGTATGGTTGTCAACCAAAAGCGGCATTATCGTGCTCTTAACGTACTTTAAATGTATGACGAACGTGTGATAGCCGAGTGAGTAGCGTCGCCGGTCAGCGATTTATTCTACAACGGTCGTGTTGCCGGCGTGTATGACGTGTGTGTGACGTGTGGTGTGACGTGTGTGTGTTGAGTGACTGTCGAAGGTTTGTTGTACAGCAATCGTGTGCCTGCGAGGATCGTGCAGTGATCCAGTGATTCGATTACAATCGGCGAAAAAGTGCAAGTCGTCCTCTGTCGGCAGCTGTCGAGCGGTGGCCGTACTGTGTGAGACACGGCCTTTAATGGAGGTCTAGGGAACAAACTATAACAAAATAATATATAAATATAAATACCGACCAAAATATATACCCTATCCCCATAATATCCCAGTAATTCAGATGGCAACGAGGCAATTTACGGGCAGCGGAAAAAATCAACACCAACAGACTATCATAGTAATATTCAAGTAAAATACAATTTGTACACCTGAACACATAATATACAGTGCTTTATATCTTGACATTAGTTCATGATTAGACTACCAGAACTTACCTTTTTGGACACACACAGGTATATGATTTTTTATTATGTGCACATATCATATCATGCATATTCATGCAAACATACCAAATTTTTAGTGTGTGAGTGTATGCACAAACATGCATTTGAAGAAACCCTCTCCACATGAAAAATATTAATACTATCAAGCGTATGCAAGTTGTAACTCCACTGATGACCTTCGTGATCAAGTAAACATGCACTTGTAGCACCAATGGAAGTCTGATCTATTAATCTTGTCTGCGTAATCAACCTTAGATGAGATAACTCTTCGAATAGTAAGATGAGCTGATTTATATATATATATATATATATATATATATATATATATATATATATGAATTAGCCCTGTTTTAGTATACGCCAACTGAATATATCAACATAAATACTGTAGTAAATGTGTTAAATAACATTATATTTCAACTTACAAAAGCAACAAACACCCTAGTTACATGTATCAAGCACCGGCGTTAAACACAAACAAGTAAAGTGATGCACTGTCATGGACTCTGGATTTCACTTGCATGCACCACTGGTTTCTCTGTTCAAGTAATGTTCTCTTTTTTGCCCCCCCCCCCCCCCCTCCCTCTCCCCCACCTGCTGCTTCATCTTGGCACGGGGGTTATAAGGGGAGATTTCCACTTGGGGGATTTTTGTATGGACCCCTTTCTCCCTCATGTTTAGCCCCATTTGTTTTGTGATCTTAAGATGTTCGCCCCATTAGTTTGGCGATTTTAAGAACTTTCGCCCCATTTCTATCAATTTTAAGACCTTTTGTGCCATTTAGGTGTCGATTTTTTCCTGGCTAGCGATAGCGAGCCTATAATTCAAGAGAAACCGGGGAAATTTTTCTACCGAAAAATGTACAAATAAATCTTGAAAGGAGGTCTAGGAAATGTAATTTTAAGCTTGATGGAGGTCTTGGGAACAAAGCAAAAACCTCCCCTCAAGGCAAGTTGTACTAGAGGCGGGGCGGGGTTTCTTTTTCACTGCCCTACTTTCATTTCGAGTCCACTCTCTCGTGTTAGTGTGAGGCTTGACCACTAATTTATAACTTGACCGTAGCTTTATGAGATGCTATAGTTTATTCGCTGTAAGTAGGCGAGCAATCATAACCTCTAACCTATGTAACTATAAAACAATTAGAGTAATCGAGCTAATATTTCTACCATTTGGGAAGAGTCAGTCAAGGAATAGATGTCGAAATGTACAGCCAAAATGCTCTAGCCCTTTGTGAGTTACAGAGGATAGAGGTCATGATTTTTCTCCTACCTACAGCGAATAGACTATAGCATGAGTTGCACTTTTTTTTTGTTTTTTTGTTTTTTCTATGTGATTGAGGGAGGCAAAAGGCAGAACTGCCTATAGCGAGTGACAGGGCCAAAATCAAGGGATGTTCGAGCCAAAATGCCTGGACACACGGAGTTTGAAGCAATTTAAGTCATAGGAAGAGGGAAAGACTGGTTCTGGGAGAGAGTTCCAGAGCTCAGCTGTTGAGTAGAAGAAAGTTTGAGAGTAACGTTTCACTCTTGGGTTGGAGAGTTGCACAGAGTAGGGGTGGGATTGAGTTGCAAGACGGGTACCACGTGCCCTACGTAAAGGAGGTGGTATACACTGGGAAAGCTCTGAGGAACACTGATTATTATAGTAGTGATAGAATAGCGAGAGAGATGCAACATTGCGGCGGACAGAGAGAGATTGCAGAGAGTTAGTGAGTGGATGGGAGTTAATGATACGAAAGGCCTTCCTTTCAACTTTGTCTAGGAGAGCGGTGTGAGAGGACCCTCCCTACACATGTGAACAATACTCAATACAAGGACGCACTATGCCCTTGTACAGAGCAAGAAGCTGTGCAGGGGAAAAGAACCCCCTAAGGCGGTTGAGCACACCCAGCTTCTGGGAGGCTGCCTTAGCAAGACTGGTAATATGGTCCTTCCAACTGAGAGCAGAAGAAAAAGAGACACCAAGAATATTGAGAGAAGATGAAGGGTTGATTTTTGTATTGTTGAAGAATAAGGGATAGTCCGCTGGGAGATCCTGATGGGTAGATAGATGGAGAAATTGGGTTTTGGAAGCATTAAAGGTAACAAGGTTTTCTCTGCCCCAATTGGAGATAGTATTTAGATCAGAATTTAAGAGTTCTATGGCTTCATTACGTTTGTCATTGAGGGATTGCTGGCTGGGGCGTTCTGAAAAACTAATGGAGTAGTGTAAGGTTGAGTCGTCTGCGTATGAATGGATGGGAATTGAGGTACAGCTGAGGAGATCATTTTTAAAAATTAGAAAGAGAATAGGAGATAGGACAGAGCCCTGAGGAACACCGGAGTTCATAGGGTGAGGAAGTGAACAATGGCCGTCCACAACCGCGGCTATGGAACGGCCGGAAAGGAAATTAGAGACAAAGGCACAGATGGAGGGATAGAAACCGAAGGAGGGTAGTTTAGAAATTAAAGATTTGTGCCAGACTCTATCGAAGGCTTTCGATAATTATGTCTAGTGCAATAGAAACTCGGCTAATATTATGTGTTGAGCTTGATAAAAACTGACACACGCTCAAGTATTGCAACACAAGCAATGGCCATGCACTAGTCTGATCAATTGTTACAAAATAATTAAATCCAGTTACAGTGTGTTACAGTTACAGCCTTAACCCATTCTGTACCGGCGACGTCTTTTTATTTTGTTATTCTGGCGAAATTTAGACGATTTTGTGCTGTTTTAAAAGAATCTGTGGAGGTAAAAAGGGTTAAGCGAGATAGTTCGAAGCCTTTTAAGTGCTGGAGGCCCTTTTTAAACTGAATAACATCGTCTAATTGTAGCCAGAATAAAGTTAAAAGGACGGCACCGGTACTGAATGGGTTAAGTTGTATGGTGAAATACTTCTATATTTACCCTATAGTTGCTCAGTTTTAATATATATAACGTTAACTTCAATATAATGCAAAATCCCCCAAAATACTGTTACTG
>CM064507.1:37031517-37036517 GCA_032716605.1 Paralithodes platypus
AAGTTGGCTTGTAAGTGATAATTGCCATATTTTCATAATTAACAACATATTTCGCTACACAATCTTGGTACCGGTAATAGCCGAGTAATCAGGATGACGAGATAGAAATTTACCATCAGCTGGAGAAAGTAGACTATAGCGTTTACATGGGCCAGTATTTACCGTATTAGCGATAGGCCTACTGTTTATATTAGCGATAGTTCAAGCCAAGGTAGGAAGAATTGATAGTCATTTACAGCCTGAAGTATAAATGCTGCGGCACCAAACAGTTGGCGTTAACTCTTGTATTACAGAACATTTATGATACACCTATTCAAACCCACCAACGATTTATGTACGGCTACTGCCAGGCGTGTTTATGCAACTTATGTATCGCTCGTAGTGAAGAGGTTGACGTCACCTGGTTGGTGTCGCAGTATTTGTTCGTTTGGCTATACTTAAAACAATTGCAATAGCCGTATTTACAGTTACATACATTTAGTCTAAACCATGTGATTGATTTCTAGAAACGATGTGTAGGTGCCTTTCAAGGCCATCCAAAATACTTACCAGGACCCATCAAGGCCATGTAAGACCGACCGGTTAACATAAGTTAGAATGATTGTGGATGGTCTTAATGATATTGTATGACGACGATGGGCCCCTGCGCCTCCCTTATATTATTATCAATCACAGGATTTGGGCAGGTCCGCAAGTGTGAAGGTGCTTAGCAGTGAAGGTAATTTTGACTTGTTTAGTTTTGTGAAAGAGGTAGTCCACCAGTTTAGCTTTAGTTGTATAATATGCGAACAATGTTTTAGAAGCTCACTATAGACTACATGGAAACAATGGCGACCCGTAGTAATTAAAGCAGTTTAGTTAGCGAAAGTAGCTCGAGTAGAAGTTGTATAGTTTTGTGAGGGAGGTTCTTGTTAACTTCAGCGTAAGTTGTATATTATTGGACGAGCATACTGTATGGTTAGACCTTCAATACGATGACGTCATTTCCATTTGAAGTTAGCAAACAATAGACAATTTTACTCAACTTAGGAAGGACCTCAAGGAATTTAATAGCTACACACTCTCCCAATTAGTCCCTTGACGTTCACAGAGTGTTCCTAAGCTTAATCAAATTATCTATTGAAAGCAAGATTAAAAGGAAGAAAAGGCGTCATGGTACCGATAATGTTATATTAGAGCTCACCGCAGACCACCTCGGGACAACACCGCCCCGCCTTCTTGAGTTTGTAGCATCCCTTTGGCACGGAGGTGGGTACGGCCGGGCACACCCTCAAGTGGCACACCAGCGAGGCCCCCTCAGTGCACGTGCAGACCAGACACGGCTCCTGGGTGGGTACGGCAGCACCCACGCCGTACCACCGATCGCCGTACTCACATGCTGCCCCCTCATGGCTTCGGTTAGTCCCAGCTGTTTTAGGAGGATTCAGTGTCGGGGTTAGAGAGGCGGATTCTGTTCACCAGCGATGTTTATAACCCCTTCAGTACAGTGGCGCCGTGTTTAGTATCTTCTGACTGACATTAAAATGGAATTTATTCACATTAGAAAAGACTAGAGATCCTATAGTAACTAATTTCTAACTATAGGATCTCTAGAAAAGACCTTTGAAATTCAGAGGGTATACTGATATTGTTTAACCCTCTGATTTCTAGAGATTCTTTTATTACCGAATAAAATAGTCTAATGATAGCTGGAATACACTACCACATAGCGTCATAGCACTCAAGGGGTTAGGAGGTTTGGGTATCAGGGTTAGAATGGCAGATTATTCACACGAGCAATGTTTTAAGGGGATTGGGTATCAAGATTGGTATTAAGACAGGTAGGCTAGGGTACCGGGTTGGGGTCTGGACGGCAGGATAGAGAGGGTTGGATAGGGAGGGATATACTGAATGGTTGTGGGTGAGGTAGGGAGGTGTTAAATAAGTGTGTATATGTGAGATTGAGAGGGGTTAACGGCTTGTGGATATTATGTGGGGTATGGGGTATTTTGTTAATGTGGGTATGGTGGTGAAGTTCATGTAGGGATTAGACGTGTGTGGGTAAGGTAAAAGGTAGATCACTGGTAGGATCAGGTGGGAAAGTGCCAACTGAGTGGGTAAAGGCTAATGTAAGTAGTGTCTCGGCAGTATGTAGACAGACTCAGCTAGCGAAGAGTCATATTATACAGTAATCCTAAGTAGGATTTTTTTTTTTTTATCGAATACACCTTGATTGAACAAGAAGATGGGAGTTCCAGATATGGTATATGTAAAGGAAGTTGGGTGATGGTTAAGAATGATAATATAAGGGAGGCCGAGGGTGTAGCATGACGATCTAATACCAAAAGCGGGTGAGGAGAGCGCCTGTGTGTGGAGAGGGTTGAGGGGGGGGGGGGGGTGGAGGGGGGGAGACCAAGACTGGGTGCGGTCCAGCAAAAAGAAGTTCGGGAAGCTTGAACAGGCAGAGAAGAGGATGCCTGAAGTATAGGTCTCCAGAATGTAGTGTGAGAACAAAAACATGATTACAGTGTGCGGAGGACGTGTTGTAGGTAGGAGGACAAGGAGGGATAGAAGCCAATTTACTAAACAAAAAACAATTGAAGCGTGAAAGATGAAGTCCGAGTGTTGTGTAATAAAAAGATGAAGTCCGAGTGTTGTGGAATAAAAAGATGAAGTCCGAGTGTTGTGGAATACAAAGATGAAGTCCGAGTGTTGTGGAATAAAAGGATGAAGTCCGAGTGTTGTGGAATAAAATGATGAAGTCCGAGTGTTGTGGAATAAAATGATGAAGTCCGAGTGTTGTGGAATAAACAGATGAAGTCCGAGTGTTGTGGAATAAAAAGATGAAGTCTGAGTGTTGTGGAATAAAATTATGAAGTCCGAGTGTTGTGGAATAAAAAGATGAAGTCCGAGTGTTGTGGAATACAAAGATGAAGTCCGAGTGTTGTGCAATAAAAAGATGAAGTCCGAGTGTTGTGGAATATAAAGATGAAGTCTGAGTGTTGTGGAATATAAAGATGAAGTCTGAGTGTTGTGGAATAAAAATATGAAGTCTGAGTGTTGTGGAATAAAAATATGAAGTCTGAGTGTTGTGGAATAAAAATATGAAGTCTGAGTGTTGTGGAATAAAAAGATGAAGTCCGAGTGTTGTGGAATAAAAAGATGAAGTCCGAGTGGTGTGGAATAAAAAGATGAAGTCCGAGTGTTGTGGAATACAAAGATGAAGTCCGAGTGTTGTGGAATACAAAGATGAAGTCCGAGTGTTCTGGAATAAAAAGATGAAGTCCGAGTGTTGTGGAATAAAAAGATGAAGTCTGAGTGTTTTGGAATAAAATTATGAAGTCCTAGTGTTGTGGAATAAACAGATGAAGTCCGAGTGTTGTGGAATAAAAAGATGAAGTCCGAGTGTTGTGGAATAAAAAGATGAAGTCCGAGTGTTGTGGAATAAAAAGATGAAGTCCGAGTGTTGTAGAATACGAAGATGAAGTCCGAGTGTTGTGCAATAGAAAGATGAAGTCCGAGTGTTGTGGAATACAAAGATGAAGTCCGAGTGTTGTGGAATAAAAAGATGAAGTCCGAATGTTGTGGAATAAAAAGATGAAGTCCGAGTGTTGTGGAATAAAAAGATGAAGTCCGAGTGTTGTGGAATAAAAAGATGAAGTCCGAGTGTTGTGGAATAAAAAGATGAAGTCCGAGTGTTGTGGAATAAAAAGATGAAGTCCGAGTGTTGTGGAATAAAATGATGAAGTCCGAGTGTTGTGGAATAAAAAGATGAAGTCCGAGTGTTGTGGAATAAAATGATGAAGTCCGAGTGTTGTGGAATACAAAGATGAAGTCCGAGTGTTGTGGAATACAAAGATGAAGTCCGAGTGTTGTGGAATACAAAGATGAAGTCCGAGTGTTGTGGAATACAAAGATGTAGTCTGAGTGTTGTGGAATACAAAGATGAAGTCCGAGTGTTGTGGAATGCAAAGATGAAGTCCGAGTGTTGTGGAATAAAACAAGAAGAAGACATAACGGAGTGGAGTAAATTTATGGTAAGGAGAGGACACAAGGATGGCTCAAGAGGTATTATTGATGACGTGTGACTGAAGGAACAAAACAGTGCCCTTGAAGATTAATAATATCGTAATACCAAGGTTTAAAAAAAAATCATATTTTTTGACCTGGTGAGGGTAGGACAGTTCGACCCTGAAATATTTTGTGTGGGAGGGTACACACACAGCCAATGATAAGTGTACACTCATTTGAATAATTGGACGTTTAAAGGTGAACCCTGCCGAAATTGTCATATGAAGCCAGTACTTTTAAGCTCCTTGGTGGTCTAGCGGTTAAGGTGTTGGTGTGCTGCACTACTGGCCTGGGTTCGACGCCTGGCTGGGTCATGTCACAGAATTATTGTATTTAATTGTTTGGCACTGTACAGTATAACCCCATGTTAAGTTCAGTACTGATTAAAAGAAGTGCGTGCTTAATATGTCTCATGAGTTTATAGATGGACAAAATTAATATATTTACACATTGAGGGTTGAGAGGTTCAATCAACAAGTGCAGATGAGTATAGTCAATTTAAGCACAACAATATATATAGCGCTTGACATACGGAATTTGGTGAGATATATGGTATATCACCTGATGACTTAGAGGAGATTCATCCTTCGAATATTCAGTGTAACTTGTGAGATATATTTGAATTTTTGTAACATGAAATATAAAGTAAATTACATCTAGTTCAAAACTTGTTTATATGCTGTGTGTTACACCCGTTATAAAACAAGGCCTTGTATAATTTGCTAGAACTAAAATGAATATGGGAAAGTTAGCCAGTCATGATTACTACAGATCTTCTGGTTGAAAATGATAAGAATATGGAGAGCGAAACCTTACTTTTGACGTGTGCAAGATTAGTGTTGGATAGTGAAAATTGTAGATTGGGTAGAAACTGAAGGGAAGAAAGTGGACGTGTGAATGTTAGATCTGAATTAGGGAAGTGGAAGTGACGTTCGAGGATTTTTTTTTTT
>CM064507.1:37041517-37050133 GCA_032716605.1 Paralithodes platypus
TCTCTCTCTCTCTCTCTCTCCTCTCACTCTCTCTCTCTCTATCTCTCTCTCTCTTTCTCTCTCTCTCTCTCTCTCTCTCTCTCTCTCTCTCTCTCTCTCTCTCTCTCTCTCTCTCTCTCTCTCTCATATTCTTTGCCTGCTTCACTTTTCACAAACCGGATTTTGTAAGTCTCACTCCTATAATATACTGACCTTAACTCCTGTGTTCAGCATATAAGAACACCAGGGGAACGTGTCCGTGTGTGTGCCCGTGTTGTATATACAGTATATACAGTATATATATATATATGTGTGTGTGTATAAGAGAGAGAGAGAGATTTTTGCACCCCACACACAACAAACTGGACATTATCTGACCAGCTTTCTATTTATAAACTATAAAGGACATCTGTATCACTCCACTGATTGCTTACAGTTCAATAATTGTATTATTATTTGAATATGTTAATTTCAATGACGAGGAAGTATGATATTTTTGAGACTTTAATTGACGGTAGTCTTACTTCTAATGCTTACACACACACACACACACACACACACACACACACACACACACACACACACACACACACACACACACACACACACACACACACACACACACACACACACACACACACACACACACATCGGTATGCAGTATATACCCTTTTGTTTCTTACTTCTCCAAGTATCTGAGATGTAGTCGTGATCAGAAGTACGTGGCGCATTTTATATCGAACAGTTGAGATACTACCCCATAAATTATTTTTTCTTCCAGGATGTCAAACCAAAGCCGAGTCCATTATTGTATATGTAAAGATAAAATTATGGTTTATAGTTCAAATTACGTCTGTGGAGCTGATAAAATGGCCAAAAATCGCTATTCCATGTTATTGTTCTTGTATTCCTTCTCATACTACTTCAAGTCTTCACACAAAATTGCTCCGATTTGACACCCTGCTTTCCTCTCACATAAACACTACGCTATTCAGTGTGCAGTTGGGTCTGAGTACATGATTAGACTGATATCCAATGTTCTATTAATGGATATTAATCTTAGTCATGTACTTGACCTTTACTTAAGGGGAGGTTTTTAGTTAGTTCCCTAGACCTCCATCGCTTAAAATTACACCCTCTAGGCCCCTTTTCAAGATAAATGTGTAAATTTTTCGGTAGAAAAATGTCCCGGCCAAAGGCCTGTTCCTCTTAAATTACAGGCTCGCTATCGCTCGCCAGGAAAACATCGACACCCAAATTGCATGAAAGGTCTTAAAATTGACAGAAATGGGGCGAAAGTTCTTAATTATGGTGCGAATGTCTTAAAATATCAAAAGCAATGGGGCTAAACATGAGGGAGAAAGGGGTCCAGAAATAAATTCCTCAAGTGGATATCTCCCCTTAACCTTTAACTGTCTACAACGTAATGTTTTTATGTTGAGGGCGTTGAATCACAAAAGCAGTCAGTGTTCTTCATTAATAAGGGGAAATGGGCCGTTTTTTTTTTTTTTTTCCCTTTCTCCCTCATGTTTAGCCTCATTAGTTTTCAGATTATAAGACGTTCGCCCCATTAGTTTGGCGATTTTAAGACCTTTTGAACCATATCTTTGTCAATATTCAGACTTTTCGTGTCGTTTAGGTGACGATTATTATTGTTTAACTTGGCGAGCGATAGCGAGCCTGTAATTTAAGAGAAACCGGCCTTCGGCCGGGAAAATTTTCTATCGAAAAATGTACAAATTTATTTTAAAGGAGGATCTTGGGCGGGTGTTTTTTAAGCTTGTTGGAGGTCTAGGGAGGAAACAAATGAAATAATATAAATATTCATAAATGATCAAATACTGTATATACGCTCATCTCCCCTTAACCAACCCTTCACAGTATCGTGGGCCTTGTTGAGTAGGGTACAGTCGCGCTTTAATGACCTGTCTGCCTTTAAGGGGTGGGTTTTTTTTTTTATTTTTTTTTTTTTTTTTTTTTTTTTTTTTTAATTATTGTTTAAGTTTCTTCCCTAGACTTCCATCAAGCTTATTAGATTTTCCTCAATGTCCCAACTAATGGGGTTAAACATGAGGGACAAGGGAGTCAAGAAAGGGCAACTACCTCCCTCTTAACGATTTGAACTCTTATTTTCCTCGTTTTATGTAAGTTGGCCCTGTCGCTCTTTGAACTCTGGGGGAGGCACTCGCTACAGTCAGTTCTGCCTTTTATCTCCCTCACTCACATAGGAAAAGAAAAAAAAATACTCCTAAAAACTGAAGAAAGCTTGGATGTAAAGACTGTATATAATTTTAGTTAATACCATTGACAGTAGAAAGATCGGTTGGCAGAGATCGAAACACAGGGATGAACTCGGGGTAAACAATTTATCAACATTAAACACATTGATAACCGCGACTGATCATATACGTCCTCTAGTTAGGGTACATTGAGATCAGGTCATCAGGGTTCACAGCTCCCCGGGGTGAACTGAATCCCAACACCAAAAAGAAAAAAAAAGAAAAAAAGAGAGAGAGAGAGAGAGAGAGAGAGAGAGAGAGAGAGAGAGAGAGAGAGAGAGAGAGAGAGAGAGAGAGAGAGAGAGAGAGAGAGAGAGAGAGAGAGAGAGAGAGAGAGAGAGAGACTTACATTTTACGAGACCTAGTGTAGTTTAACAGGTTATCCAGGCTGTCGACCTATTTTCAGGGTAAATTCCGAAACTTTGTTAATGTTTATTGTAATATCCGTGCAGTTTATTGTAGATACCGTTTAGAGGGATTTCACTTATAGTTTCTTTAGCATTTTAATTTCTCGTTTGGATTTGTTTTCGAAACGTTTTATAGTAAGTTTTCCTTTTTGGAAGGTATTGATATCCACTTTTCAGTTTTTTTCTTTCACGTTAGTGCCTTTTCTGCTGTATTGTCATTAACTCAGTCCAAATGTTTGCAAATTACTAAATGAATGACTTAACAAATTCGTGTTGTTTGAAGTATATAATGTTTAACAACACTTGGTAAACTACTGTAGGATTGTTGACAATATCCCTATAATTAGTTCAGAATGGGACATTCATCAAGCCCAAACAACTTTAACTTCGTCTCTATATTGTTATTGTTGATAGCCTTCAGTTTTATCAATATGAATTCCAGTCAGTAAGTTTCATTGAATAATAGCCTTAAGGGGGGTCACCTGCTTATTTTCTCGCCTTTTCTCTCTTTCTCTGGCTTATATCCATTCGGCCCCATTCAGCCTATTTAGTTGAAAACAAAAACCTGTGGGAGTCGTAGGATTTATTAAGATTATTTCTACTTCTTATTCCTAGATGACTTTCGTATGATGAAGGAAATATCTGTTAATGTTATCAAAATACCTCTCGAAGATAACACCTCATGTAAATAGATTGACAATTAATACCGATAATTATTTACTCACTGTCAGATGCTATCCAAGTTTGCCGCATCCACAACTATGATCACTATGCATGTGCTGAATTTTGATATACATGTTTATACTTAGCTTTGGAAACATGCAGAATTAGTAATTATTGCAGCCGCGTAATTTTCCAGCACACTGCATTCAACTAAAGAAAGCCAGTTCGCTATATATATCTTCCAAAGATTCAATGCAACTAAAGCTAACGTTTATTGATCTACAGCTGCTTTTTGAGAACACGATTGACATGGCAATTGCCGTCCATGATTGGTTACATTATTATATTTTAGTCCGTTCAGTCATATGATTATTTATTACTGCATTATGAACGACATTGAGAGGATTTGTTTAGTTTAAGATGAACTTATCTGATTATAAACTTGTTTCCCTTAGCTTTAAACTATATATTGTCCTCACTAGGCTAACTTAATAAATATGATATATTCAGAATAAAACTATGTTCAGTTGATTAACTACACATAATTAACTGCATTTTGACCAGTAAATTGTATTCTGTCTTAGGGGGGATGGTTCACTTTTTTAGCAATTTTTGCATGTATTCATTATTTTTCTAGTATCCTCCCTAGACCTCCATTAAAAAAAAAAAAAAAAAAAATCCATTACATCCCCTTTCTAGATTAATTTGTACATTTTTCGGAAGACAAATGTCCCGGCCGAAGGCCGATTCTTCCAACATTACGGGCTCACTATCGTTCGCCAGGGAAAAAATCGACACCTAAATAGCACGATAGGTCTAAATATTGACGTAGAAAAGGGGCGAAAGGTCTTAAAATCGACTAACTAATGGGGCAAACATCTTAGCATCTGAAAACTAATGGGGCTAAACATGAGGGAGAAAGTGGTCCAGAAAACCGGCCCATGTCCCCTTAAGCTTCTCATACATTATTTTATGTAATGAAAAACAGTCGTGAGCGCACATGAGCGAAAGCTTTATATTCAAGATCGATTTAATTTGGTCGAGGAACATATATTGCTTATAATCAAGAGAGGAAAAGATGCCTGAAAAAAACAATAATCGATGTGACTGGCTGTTTGAACCTGAGATACGAGACCTTGGCAGAGGGTAGCCTCGGCTTGATCCAATCAGTACAGAAAGTTAACCCGTTTAATGCATAATTTTGCTTATATTGAGGCTAACATGACGGGTAATGCTTAGGATTAATAAGGCAGAAACTATATTTTTTTCCCTTTGACTCCTACAGTTCCTCCCATAATTAAATTATACGTCTAGTTAAAAGCCATACTAATAATAATTGTCATCATACTGAAAGTGTTAAGGCCGAGTCACGTGAGTAATTTTGTCAGCAACTTTCGATCTGTATTTTTTACCCTATTAACAAAGCGTTTTATTTTTATTTGGTGTTGACAAAGTAGATTGTTGCAGTTCGCTGAAATCAAATAAATATTGAATTAAAAAATGGTCGAAGCCAGAGTTGCCGATAAAGATACGATGCTTGTGTGTTCCCAGCGTTGTGAACCAAGACGCGAGGCCTTGGCAGAGGTCGTCCTCGGCAACATCCAGACAGTCCAGCAAATTAGTATATCCAAACATTCACCTCTTGGCTTCCAGGCATTGCAGGTTCATACCCTCTACACCTCCTACAGTAAATAGAGGTCGGCCAGGTTCACAGTACACTGCCATATTGGTAACGAAATTGCCTGAGAACGTTATTTTTTGTATTTCTTATTATTATTTTTTGTTTTGTTTACATCACTGGTTTTATCCAGGGTTTATTGACTTCTTCACATATGTGTACTACTTCTCCATTTACTGTAAAACGAGCAGCCTCGTCAGGACCTGATGATCTGTTGCTCTTCGCATTCCTGTGTATAAGCCAGATGTGTCAGAACTTGGTTTTCATGGTTCAAAGAATCGAATTGGTGTAACCTTTTAATTATATGTTTACAACTGTACTAAATAGGTACCCTTCTGTATACAGGGACTCTAGATGGCTCTTGTTGTCTAATCACTGTATACTGTCGGTTCTGCTTAAGTCTGCAGTGGGTGCTGCGGGCGGGGAGGAAATGCCAGAGGAGGGGCTCTGAAGAAAGAACTGCAGTACGAGCAACAGGAGGAAAAAAAATAGAAAATTGGATGACAGCGAGAGATATCATAGAAAAATAGACAACACAGATGGGATCGTGTGATATAGTTTGATAGTTTAGTCTGATTGCATTTATTTATTTAAGTGTTTTAAACCTTTGCGCTTGAGTATTCTTTCCTACGCCTACGAAACTCGTCTGGTGGTATCAAGTGTATATAAATAAATTAATAAAATTTGATTGAAACAGTTACTTTATTCATTGAGGCATGAACTATGAGCTCCACCAAACCTGTATCAATTACATAATATGTCTATACTACTTAAAAAATACCGATAACAATAGAGAAGAACTTGGTAACAATTTGCATTTCAATCCTTGTTTGTCGATACTAATTATTATCCCAAGTTTAACCAGAAATGTAAACGGAATACCAAAATGTTACACCAACCCACCCACGTTTATATATATATATATTATACCCGATATTTGTAATGACAACCAAATAAAATTGACTTGAGAAATATGATTTATTAGTGGAGTACATTCATTCATGGAACCAAGGGATCATTATACTGTACGTGAGAGAGAGAGAGAGAGAGAGAGAGAGAGAGAGAGAGTGAGATGTGAGGATGAGAGAGAGAGAGAGTGAGTGGGAGAGTGAGGAGTGAGCGTTGAGTAGAGAGTGAGTGAGTGAGTGAGGAGTGAGTGAGTTGAGTGAGTGAGTGAGTGAGTGAGTGAGTGAGTGAGTGTAGTGAGTTGAGTGAGTGAGTAAGTGAGGGAGTGAGTGAGTGCGTGTATGAGTGAGTGAGTTAGTGAGTGAGTGAGTGAGTGAGTGAGTGAGTGAGTGAGTGAGTTGTGCGTGAGTGAGTGAGTGACGTGCGTGAAGGCGTGAGTGAGTGAGTGAGTGAGATGAGTGAGTGAGTGAGTGAGTGAGTGAGTGAGTGAGTGAGTGACTCACTCACTCACTCACTCACTCACTCACTCACTCACTCACTCACTCACTCACTCACTCACTCACTCACTCACTCACTCTCACTCACCGTCACTCACTCCCATCACTCACTCACTCCCACTGCACTCACGTCACTCACTCACTCACTCACTCACTCACTCACTCACTCAATACATCACTTGTTCGGCAAGGAGATCCACGCAATGCGAGCTAGGCTCATTATTATCGCGCCTCATTAATGGGGAATCGTATTGCGTGAAATGCATGTTAAGTGTTCTATGTATCGTTGGAATGGCTTGTGGATGTGTGTGTAGTCTGTATTTTTAGCCAATTGGCGCCATCTGGAAACGAAGGTATTAGGGGTCATAGGTACGTTACCATTCGCAATACGGTACCAGTCTCACCCGAAGGACTTAGGTTGACCAGTAGCTTGAGGTTGCCCAGTACGATTTACCCATCTAAACCTTGTAACCAATCACCAAACCCCATATGGGACGTCACAACTTCGTCCACTTATGCCATGTTCCTATTTATACTGCTAGGTTGAACAGAGGCGACACAGTTAGGAGCACTTGCCCAAATGTCTCTTCCCCCGACCAGGGTCTCGAACTCGGGAATTCTGGTTGTGAGCCAGACGCGCGCTATCCCGTTACGCCACGGGGAGGTGTGTGTGTTGTGTGTGTGTGATGTGGTTGTGTTGTGTGTGGGTTGTGTGTGTGTGTGTGTGTGTTGTGGTGTGTGTGTGTGTGGTGTGTGTGTGTGTGTATGTGTGTTGTGTGTGTGTGTGTGTGTGTGTGTGTGTGTGTGTGTGTGTGTGTGTGTGTGTGTGTGTGTGGATATAGAGAGTGTTCATCTATCTTGTGTGAGGGGTACAGGGTGGGAGGGTACAGGTGTGGAGGAATGTACTGCTAGATGAGACACAGGTGGGACAAAAACAAGATCACATACGGCGTGTGAGGTCACCTTTTCTCGGTATTATTGTGACTGTTATTCCTATTCTTCTGGCTAACGCCGAACGATTTTTGACTGATTAGTAATGAGATAGTCCTTCCTGTTATTCTAGCTAGCAGTGAATGTTCATTAGTCAGCTTAGTAATGATCTTCCATTAAATAATAAATATATTATTCAGCACGAGGATGTCTATATTTATTTTGTTCTGACTAACATTGGATGATATTATTCAATTCAGAAAGGCACTCGCAGCCAAGAGGTATAAAACAACATATTTAATATGAAGGAACTCTTAACGTCACAGTGCATAATTATGGAACATTTTTATGAAGAGCAATAAGGCAAGGATATCGTAAAGCGAAATAACTCCCGTTATGAGAACCGAATTGTTGTAACAATAATTGCTTCTAATTATGGTATATTCATAATGGTTTCATAAAGCTAACATTCTCTCTCTCTCTCTCTATATATATATATAGATATAGTATATATATATATATGTATATATATAGATATATAGCAAATATTATATATATATATACCGGTATATAAGTTATATAGAGCTAACAGGGCTAAGATTCGAACCAATATTATATATACATATATATCCCCTATATCTATAGATTATATATATATAAATCATTATATTTAATATATATATAAAAAACATTGTTTAACATTGATATATTTTCTTTTCTGCAGTAGCATCTAATTTATTTTCTTACCATGTTATTATAATTATTATTGGGTTGTGACTCGCCCGCTCCCCTCTATACACCATCAACTATATACACAAGAAAACATAACATCACAAAATAAACAAACTCTGACGATGAAGACACAACATTATTGCGGCCAGTGTTTAATTATCCAGCCAGGTAATGACGGGGGTGTTGAGGTGTAGTAATTATATCTTGGTACCGTAATTTTGGCTGATGGAGGTTGGAGTATCTCGGTGTTATGGTCCTCGTCCAATAACCTGCTATTATTGTGCTGTTAGTGTGTCAGCGGTAATTATAACAACAGACACGTTACATTGTCCTACTTATTATATTGTCTGGAGGTAGCTAGAATGAAAGGCAAAATGGCGTATTTTTGCTTAACCCCTTCTGTACCGGCGACGTCTTCATTATTTTATTTCAGCGATTTTAAAACGATTTTGTGCTGCTTTAGAAGGGTCTGTGGTAGTAAAAACGGTTAAGTGAGATAGTTTGAAGCCATTTAATTCCTGGAGGCCCATTTTAAACTGAATATA
>CM064507.1:37050233-37077733 GCA_032716605.1 Paralithodes platypus
CCCATCCCCCTCAGCAAATCATATGTGAGTAGAAGCAAATGTTGTCCTACTGACAGTGAACAAAGTATACATAAAGGGCAGCTATGTTATTATAAACTTAGGCCCACAAGGTTGCCTACCTCAAAGTGACAACATGTCGTCTGTACACAAGATATTTTATAAGTGGTATATAATTTAATGACTAATTCAGTATGTCTTTATACAATACAGACATATTATCAATCCAATACTTATAATGGTGTTTCATATTATATATATATATATATATATATATATATATTAATATATATATATATATATTATATATATATTAGAGTTATTATATAGATATATATATATCTAATCACTCAGTGCGGGTTCGAACCCCACTGACTGAGAAGCATTTAGAAAACATTTAGTTGGCTAACGTTGTGTATTTGTGTATATATCTTATATCCATATCATATAGATTGCCCGACTATACTACTATACATCTATACCTCCATGAATAATTCGTATGAGTGATAATGTGTATGGATATGTCATTAATGATTAATGTTTTCCAAAATTTTCAGAGACACCGATAATGTATATTTTGACAAATACAAATATTGTTATATGTATCAAATTCCTTTACTTGCTCCTTTATTTCCCATATAATCTTTTTAGCTAACAGATGCATCGAATGGTATGTATATAATAGTAAATCATGCTGTATATTCGAAAGGTTATGGTGTAAAGGTTTAGTATGCTAATGTCTATATATCCTTACTCTAATATGTTACTCGATACTATATATTTTCAACTTGAAATAAGGTTTTGATTATATTGAAATAAATCAGCTTTCAGTATGAAATACTTAAAGTAAAATATGAAGATATCTTTATCAAATAACTAAATATTATATTTTAGAAGGATTTGCTACGTATTGCATAATATACAATTAATAGCAAAATACAATACATTATGATATCTACTTACTTACTGATATACGAATACTAAGTGATATGATTTCAATAATACAACTAAGAAGTTATTTTCATGCAAAAATATATAAAAATACATATACTGTATATACCTGTACTATCATGTAGGCTAGTACCGGTATTATATGAAATTTGTTATTACTCAAAAGTGCAGCATAGAATTAAGGCAATGTACATGTCAGGAAAATATACAAACTTATAACATACACACACACATACAGATCGGGTTAGCCAAGTGTTATAAGGCGCTGAGCGCTGACCGCAAGGTCGAAGGTTCGAGTCCCCCATAATCCTAAAAGCTATTTCAGCTATCACGATACAATATTCCTCATCGTGGGCACTCCCTAGCCAAGCTGCTCAAGTATCAGTTTGTGTTAGCCTACTGTACACGTATTTCTCACCAGTGCATCTGCGTATGTACTATGGTTGGTGGGAACTCGGCACCTCACAGTCGCCAAAGGTCGCATGTGACCTCTAATAAGCATTGTACGGTAGCTAGGTTTAGAAGAACTCTGTAGATTTTCAGTCTCACAGCTGCAAGTGAGCAATAAACCGACAATTATTATAATTATTTATTATTCACAAATACACAATCACCCACACCCCCACACACACACACACACACAAAAAAAAGAAAAAAAAAAACACACACACACCCACCCACCCACACCCACACACACACAGCGTATTATATTTGAATGAATACCCGGTACTTAATGATTCTATGTTATCTATTCGACAGATGACGCCACGACGACAACCACTACAACTCCAAGCCCTCCAAGTAAGCTTTCAACTACACTCCAAAAACTGATTTCGTTTACTTCTATTATATCAAGGATTGTTAATAGTGTGATACGCTCAACCCCCTGTTAATACAATCAATATTACAACAGTCCTCGTTCTCTTTATGGTAACTTATGATCACCTTAAGGGGGGTGACCTGATTTTTGTTATTTCTGTCCTTTTCTCTCTTTCTCTGGCTTGTATCCATTCGGCCCCATTCAGCCAACTATATTAAGAAGTTTATCCCCATCTAGGTGTCTATTTATTCCTGGCGAGCGATAGCCAGCCAGCATTATATGAAGAAATCCGGCTTCGCTGGAGACATTTTTCTATCGAAAAATGTACAAATTTAGACTGCTGTCAAACAAAAATAAAAAATATGCCGGCTCGATACCGCTCACCAGTAAAAAATTGACACCTGGATGGGGATAAACGTCTTAAAACAGTAGGCTGAATGGAGCCAAATAGATACAAGCCAGAGAAAGATAGAAAAGGACAGAACAAAAACAGGTCACCCCCCCTTAACGGACATATGTATAGTTAAATTAACATACCTCCTTGATCACTCTGCCAATTATTTGCAGTATTTCACTGGAATGGATGGCATGAAAGCTTTTGATTCGAACTCCCTTTCAACTTCCTGCAAATGCTTCTTACTCTTCCTCATCATTAATAATATGCTAATCAACATATCATCATTCTCTTCTCTTCCTCCTCATCATTATGATCACCAACAATAAGCATGGTCACAATTATCATGATCAGCATTATCATTATCATTATCTTCATCTTCATCTTCATCCATCGTAAAATGATTTCGACTGTATTTTGAAACCTACTGGCTGAAAGCAAACTTCCCTAAGTAAAAATATTACCGCTCTCAAAATGTTTCATACAAAGCTAAATAGTCAAATCCTAGCAATAATTATGGATAACATGCAAACACAGAAATACGAGTACATTTCACCCGAGTCATTAAGGGGAGATATCCACCTGAGGGATTTTCTGCTTGACCCCTTGCTCCCTCATTTTTAGCCCCATTGGTTTTGGCATTTTAAGACGTTTGTCCCATTAGTTTGGCGATTTTAAGAACTTTCGCCCCATTTCTGTCAATTTTAAGACCTTTCGTGCCATTTAGGTGTCGACTTTTTCCTGGCGAGCGATAGCGAGCCTGTAGTTTAAGAGGAACCAGCCTTCGGCCGGGAAATTTTTCTACCGAAAAATGTACAAATTCATCTTGAAAGGGGGTCTAGAGGGTGTAATTTTAAGCTTGATGTAGGTCTAGGGAACAAACTGAAAACCTCCCCTTAAACACACACAGTAAACCATAAGAGGAGTAGGAGTGTCCTTCCGCAGCCCCAGCAGGCCATTAATCTAAGCCAAGCAAAGTACAATAACGGGGGAACAGACCATACAGACCACCACGCCCTTCCTCCTGGGCTCACTACTAAGTATAGATTGGTCTAGCCTTGTAAACTGTGGATGTGTGTGTAGGCTAGGTGTTTGTATGTGTGTTATTTGTGTTTATGTGTGTGTGTAAGTGTGAGAGAGAGAGAGAGAGAGAGAGAGAGAGAGAGAGAGAGAGAGAGAGAGAGAGAGAGAGAGAATAAGTGAGTGTAATAATAATAATAATAATAATAATAATAATAATAATAATAATAATATTTATTCAGTTAGCAATTTACAGAGTTGGTACCACATAGTATGTTACAATTATGACATGTACCAGCTTTGCATAATTTCAACTAAGGATAGCCCAATAAGGCCGTTAGGCGTATTTCTATTGGGGTCCTTGTGGGATTAGGTTAGCTGGGGAAAAGAGGAGGATAAAAGAAATAGATACTTTAGACAAAGTATTTCTAGTGTGTGTGTGTGTATGTGTGTGTGTGTGTGTGTGTGTGTGTGTGTGTGTGTGTGTGTGTGTGTGTGTGTGTGTGTGTGTGTGTGTGTGTGTGTGTGTATTCACTTGCTTGTTCGTCAAGGGGAATCCACGCAATGCGAGCTAAGCTCATTATTATCGCGACTCCTTAACTGGGTATGCATTGCGTGAAATGCATGTCAAGTGTTTATATATCGTTGGAATGGCTGTGGATGTGTGTGTAGTCTGTATTTTAGCCAATTGGCGACATCTGGAAACGAAGGCTTAGGGTTAATCTGTACGGTACCATTCTCACTACGGTACCAATCTCACCCGAAGGTTTTTAGGTTGACCAGTAGCTTAGGTTGACCAGTACGATACCCATCTCACCTTGTAACCGATCACCAACCCCCAGATGGGACGTCACAACTTAGTCCACTTATACCAGGTTCCTATTTATACTGCTAGGTGAACAGAGGCTACACCGTTAGGAGACTTGCCCAAATGTCTCTTCCCCACCCGGGTCTCGAACCCGGGACCTTCTGGTTGTGAGCCAGACGCGCTATCAGTTACGCCACGGGGGGAGAGAGGTGTGTGTGTGTGTGTGTGTGTGTGTGTGTGTGTGTGTGTGTGTGTGTGTGTGTGGGGTGGTTTGTGTGTTTGTGTGTGTGTGTGTGTGTGTGTGTGTGTGTGTGTGTGTGTGTGTGTGTGTGTGTGTGTGTGTTGTGTGTGTGTGAGAGAGAGAGAGAGAGAGTAGGATTGCATAGTGCGAGTGTGCAGAGTTTATGTGTGGGGGTAAATAAGAGAGTTAGAAAAATATGGTAATGTAAGGTTGAGGTGAATGAGAAGAGGGCGTGGTTTGAAAGTAAGAGTGGAAGGCAAGCAGTGTAGCAATGTACATGTGGGTTGAGGGAAGGTATGGGGAGGAATATAAACACACACAAACACACACCACACGGGGAAGGAGAGTATAGAGGGATAAACCATACAGGTCATCCCTTCCATTAACCCCTTCAGTACCGGCGCGTTCTTTTAATTCTGTTCTGGCTCCTATTAGACGATTTTATTCAGTTTTAAAAGGGCCTCCTTTAATTAACAGGCTTGGAACTGTCTCACTTAACCCTCTTTACTACCACAGATCCTTCTTATACTGCACAAAATCGTCTAAATATCGCTAGAATACAATGAAAAAGACGTCGCCGGTACAGAAGGGGTTAAGTTTATACACCAAGCTGAACATCTTAATCGGTGCCTAATCAATTTAACCAGTAGGCCTTTGCAATCACTATCATCTCAACCAGTGCTAAATTGATGAGGGCCAATTAAACCAGTGTTTAACTAAAGACCTAACCCAACTTAATTAAGGGAGGATTTCCACTGGAGATATTTCTTTCTCGACTCCTTTCTCCCTCATGTTTAGTCCCATTGCTTTTGAGATTTTAAGACGTTCGCCCCATTAGTTAGGCGATTTTAAGAACATTCGCCCCATTTCTGTCAATTTTAAGACTTTTCGTGCCATTTACAGGAGGTGTCGATTTTTTCCCGGCGAGCGATAGCGAGCCTGTAATTTAAAAGGTACCGGCTTTTGGCCGGGACATTTTTCTACCGAAAAATGTACAAATTTATCTTGAAAGGGGGCTTAGGAGGTAACATTTTAAGCTTGATGGAGGTCTAGGGAACAAACTAAAAACCTCCCATTAAGGGGAAAGGGTTTATATTTTGGTGTATTTATTTATTGCTTTATTTATTTATTTATAGTTGCCTCCCTAAACCTCCATTAAACTTTAAAATAACATCCCCAAGATCCCCCTTCAAGATATATAGATTTGTAAATTATTCGGTAGAAAAATGTCCCGGCCGAAAACCGATCCCTTCTAAATTACAGGCTCGCTATTGTTTGCCAATATGTTTGATGGAGGTCTAGGGAGACAACTACACTAATAATTAAGAGATAAATACATTTTATAAATAAATAAACCCTACCTCCCTTAACAACTTTAAACATAAGGTAACCTCATAAACTAACCTCGTATCTATATATAAATTTGTTCAGAAAATAAAATCCTCCTACTCCTTCACATCACTTGTCCCAAATTCTAGTCTTGGCTACTGTACAAATGGTCAGAGATAAGTTGCATAAAAGATTCGTGTTGCAATTGGTATGTGACTGTGTAAATACCAATGCTAGAGTTCATGGCCTATAAACCAGTGTGTGTGTGTGTGTGTGTGTGTGTGTGTGTGTGTGTGTGTGTGCAGTATGTGTGTGTGTGTGTGTGTGTGTGTGTGTGTGTGTGTGTGTGTGTGTGTGTGTGTGTTACTCAGTTACTTGTTCGTCAAGGGGAATCCACGCAATGCGAGCTAAGCTCATTATTATCGCGCCTCCTTAACTGGAAATGTATTGCGTGAAATGCATGTTAAGTGTTTTATGTACTGTTGGAATGGCTGTGGATGTGTGTGTAGTCTGTATTTAGCCAATTGGCGACATCGGAAACGAAGGCTTAGGGTGGATCTGTATGGTACCATTCTCACTATAGACGGTACCGTCTCGCCCGAAGGCTTAGGTAGCCATCAGCTTAGGTGAACCATATGATACCCATCTCGCCTTGTACCATTTTTGCCAACCCCAGATGGGACGTCACAACGTCGTCCACTTATTCCAGGTACCTATTTACAGCTAGGTGAACTGAGGCTAACACATGAAAGGAGACAAGCCCAATTTGTCTCCGCCCGGCCGGGGGATTGAACCTCCGACCCCTCGTGTGTGAGACGAGAGCTCTACCTACTAGGCTACGGGCTGTGTGTGTGTGTGTGTGTGTGTGTGTGTGTGTGTGTGTGGGTTCGTGTGTGTGTGGGTTTGTGTGTGTGTGTGTATGTGTGTGTGGGGATGTACAGTGGCGGCGCCGCAACGGCGTGGACCACGGGGCGCTAACTGATAGCCCTCAACTACAACCACAGGTGAGTGAGTGAGTGAGTGAGTGTGTGTGTGTGTTTGTTTGTGTGTTCGTGTCTGTCTGTGAGAGCGTACGTGTCTGTGTGTGTACGGCATAAACAAACAGACCATGAACATGTGTGTGTGTATGTGTGTGTAAACCATATAAGGTCCGAGGTGACCTAACACGCCCCACCACCACCACAATAACAGCAGCTCGCGGGCCACACTCACAAAAACACACCTTCATTTGATTTACCCCACGAATGTCACCAGGAGTAGGTAAAAAGCGAGGGCATTGAAAGTGAAACGGCACAAAGGCAGACCACGTACAAATACACGGGGTTTTAATGGCTTAGTAAACAAAATAATAATAAAATAAAAATAGTAAATACAAATAATACA
The DNA here is from genome assembly GCA_032716605.1 of Paralithodes platypus. Lineage (NCBI taxonomy): Eukaryota > Metazoa > Arthropoda > Malacostraca > Decapoda > Lithodidae > Paralithodes > Paralithodes platypus. Next base: position 37,057,177 of record CM064507.1, read on the forward strand.
ACAAAAAACAATATGGGAAGAGGAAACTAAACCAAATATCGTTAAGGGGAGATATCCACTTGAGGGATTTGTTTCTTGACTCCTTTCTCCCTCATGTTTAGCCCCATTGCTTTTCTAATTTTAAGACGTTCGACCCATTATTTTGACGATTTTAAGAACTTTCGACCCATTTCTGTCAATTTTAAGACCTTTCGTGCCATTTAGGTGTCGATTTTATCCTGGCGAGCGATAGCGAGCCTGTAATATAAGACGAACCGGCTTTCAGCCGGGACATTTTTCTACCGAAAAATGTACAAATTTATCTTGAAAGAGGGTCAAGGGGGTGAAATTTTAAGATTGCTGGAAGAGTAGAAAACAAACTAAAAACCTCCCCTTAATAACTACCGGTATACGTATTCACTGGTGGAGGCATTTCTGGCTTTTACTCTTTTCAATTAACTCCACTAGAAACCTTACAAATAGCATGAATATGATAACAATAGACTCAATATGACAACAATAGACTCAATATGATAACAATAGACTCAATATGATAACAATAGACTCAATATGATAACAAAAGACTCAATATGATAACAATAGACTCAGAGAAGTTGAAAGGATTAATCTAAACATCATAAGAGGGGGAGCACTTGACTGACGTTTCGCATTTGGTCTGATGAAGTTATATGCGAAATGTTGTCAATAAAGTGTTCCTCCTCATATGGTGCATATAGCATAAATTGGATCCAAATCAACAAATTGATGACGAGAAACGAAAATAAATATAAAAATTTAACGGAGTTTGTACAATGGATGGGAAGAATGTTGATAATAATTTGATATTACATACTACGAGATAATTGAGATTATATTTCTGCTTCCCGGTCATTATTAGGTAAACTTGAACATCCGTTTAGCCCGCAATTACCAAGTGGTCAATTAATGGGCATGGGATGGACTTTCAAATCTTAGCTACAAGTGAATACATTTTAAGGGGGGATGGGCCGGTTTTCTGGACCACTTTCTCCCTCATGTTTAGCCCCATTAGTTTTCAGATGTTAAGATGTTTGCCCCATTAGTTAGTCGATTTTAAGACATTTCGCCCCATTTCGTCGTCAATATTTAGACCTTTCCTGCTATTAGATGTCGATTTTTTCCCTGGCGAACGATAGTGAGCCTGCAATGTTGGAAGAACCGGCCTTTGGCCGGGAAATTTTTCTACAGAAAAATGTACAAATTAATCTAGAAGGGGGATCTAATGGATGTTTTTTTTTTAATTTGATGGAAGTCGAGGGAGGAAACTAGAAAAATAATGAATACATGCAAAAATCGACCAAAAGGTGAACCATCTCCCCTTAAGTAGGTACCAAACGGACAATCACCAAAAGTCACTGAAATCAATTCGTTGAAGGTTTTACATATCTTGGTGAAAAACAAGAAAACAGACAGACTCCTATGAAAACAAGCACAACTCAATTTCAGAAATAATAAACAATGGACACACACACACAGACAAACCCCCCCCCCCCCCACAAACACACACACACAGACAGACAGACCCCCCCCCCCACAAACACAGACAGACAGACAGACAGACAGACTCCCCCCTCACCCACACCCACCCACCCTCACACACCCACCCACAAACACAAACACAAACACACACACACTGGCGGTAAAACAGTAGCATGTTAAAACAATGAAAGGTCGGCAAAACAAGGTTACAAATTAGCCCAGAGAATGGACAAATGAACCTATGTTTTTGTCTATATGGAAAAACAGGACAGAAGGACAAGACGACTGTAGGAAGTGTCCCGTTTGTAGAGAAAACTATTATTATCAGTATTATTATTATTATTTTATTATTGATATTATTATTATTATTATTATTATTATTATTACTATTATTACTATTTTATTATTATTACTATTTTATTATTATTATTATTGTTATTATTATTATTATTATTATTATTATTATTCTTACATAAGAAGAACATAAGGAAATGGGAGTCTGCAAAAAGCCGATCGACCCATACAAGGCAGATCCCTGTCACACCCAACCCCAATTACAAGGTCCAATTATAGGCCCACCTCACTAATACCTTGAGTACTGACCCCACCAAAACGGTCAGAGATTATTATTATTATTATATATGTTATGACTACCCGGTATTATTATTTTACTCTCCTTTTCAATAGTCAACCATATTCAAATTACAGTCTCCTGGCGTGAAAGGAGGTACGAATGTGTTTGAACAACTCTGACACACCTCGATCAAATACTCTGACGCATTCTCTTTAAGATGGTAGTACTCGGTTTATCTGGACCCCCTTCTCCCTCATGTTTAGCATATTAGTTTTGAGGTTTTAAGACGTTCATTCCGTTAGTTTGGCGATTTTGAGACCTTTCGCCCCATTTCTTTGTCAATATTAAGACGTTTCGTGTCATTTAGGTGTCGATTTTTTCCTGTAGAGCCATAGCAAGCCTGTAATTTAAGAAGGAACCGGCCTTTGGGTTAGAAAAATGTACACATTTATCTTGAAGGGGGATCTAAGGGGTGTTTTGTACAGCTTAATGGAGGTCTAGCATGGAAACTAAAACATAATAAACAAATAAAACACTAAGCAAATATAACCAGCCCATTTCCCCATTAAGGGGAGGTTTTTAGTGTGTTTCTCAGACTTCCATCAAGCTTGAAATTACACCCCCTTGACTCCCTTTCAAGATAAATTTGTACATTTTTCGGTAGAAAAATGTCCCGGTTCCTCTTAAATTACAGGCTCGCTATCGCTCGCCAGGATAAAATCGACACCTAAATGGCATGAAAGGTCTTAAAATTGACAGAAATGGGTTGAAAGTCCTTAAAATCGTCAAAATAATGGGGGCAAACGTCTTAAAATTTGAAAAACAATGGGGCTAAGCATGAGGGAGAAAGGGGTCAAGAAAAAAATCCCTCAAGTGGAGATCATCCCCTTAATGTATGTACTATGTCAGCTGGTAATTCTGCTAACTATCGATGTCTACAACTCCAATATCCTTATAGAACGAAAGTCGCAAGTGGTCAATTAAGGGGAGACTTTTAGTTTGTTCCCTATACCTCCACCAAGATTAAAATTACACCCCCTAGACACCCTTTCAAGATAAATTTGTACATTTTTCTGTAGAAAAAATCCCTGGCCAGTTTTCTTTCTTAAATTACAGGCTCGCTGCCGCTCGCCAGGAAAAATATCGTCATCTAAATGGCCCGAAAGGTCTTATAATTGACAGAAATGGGGTGAAAGTTCTTAAAATCGCCAAACTAATAGGGCGAACGTCTGCAAATCTCAAAAGCAACGGAGCTAAACATGAGGGAGAAAGGGGTCCAGAAAAAAAATCCCTTCAGTGGAAATCTCCCCATTAAGGTGAGGGCATGACAATTTACCGTCAGCTGACACTAAAGAGACTCTAGTGTTTAGTGTTTAACCCCTTCTGTACCGGCGATGTTATTTAGATTATATTCAGACGTATTTGTGCAGTTTAACCCGCTCCGACATATGACGCGAGTTTGATCCTATTAGGGATACTTTAGAGCCTTTGTTACCATCAGGGGTATTTAGAAACCTTTAGTTTAGTTACTTCAACCTCTGCAGTTGTCTTTGAGTTAGCTGTGGGCAGAAAACTAATTTTGGAGAGGTAATTATAAGAGTGAGAGAACTCTATTTCTTATTGTTAATCTGGCAACCTCTGCGTCATATGAGTCTGAAGGGGTTAAGAAGGATCTGTAGCAGTAAAAAGGGTTAAATGAGATAGTTGGAAGCCTGTTAATTGCTGGAGGCCCTTTTTTAACCGGATAAAATCGTCTAATACTAACCAGCACAAATTAAAAGGACGTCGCCGGTACAGAAGGGGTTAAGAATTGCGTAGCCCCACTAGCGGGATTCCGAATCAACAAGATAGCGGCACTAGCGACCTCAGGATGACTGCAGCAAATTTGGTTTAAGGGGGCCCACCTCGTGTTTGTTCTCTCTCTCTCTCTCTCTCTCTCTCTCTCTCTCTCTCTCTGGGTTGTATCCATACGGCTCCATTCAGCCTACTGTTTTTTAGACGTTTATCCCCATCCAGGTGTCGATTTTTTTTTCCTGGCGAGCGGTAGCGACCCAGCATATTTGTTAAAATGTTTTTTACAGCAGGCTAAATTTGTAAATTTTTCGATAGAAAAATATCTCCGGCAAAGCCGGATATCTTCATACAATGCCGACTCGCTATCGCTCGCCAAGAAGAAATCTACACTTGGATGGGGTTAAACGTCTTAAAACAGTTGGCTGAATGGGGCCGAATGGATACGAGGCAGAAAAAGAGAGAAAACGAGAGAGAAAAACCAGCAAATGACACCCCTTAATGCAAGCAAGTTAAGAGGTTGGTGCAGGTGACACTACCAGGCATGTTCGGATTAGTTCTCTATAAAATACCGTTCCGATAGCCTTTATTCATACCGATTCTTTAACCCGTTCTGTACCGGCGACGTCTTTTTAACTATATTCTGGCTAATATTAAACGAATTGAGGGTGACTATAAACGTCACCATCCAGGTTGTATACAAAAAAACCTACCAGCCATTGCTTGCCTAGTTCACAGTACTCCCACCGTTGACTTGGTTGCTTGAGGCGTATAATATGCTGACTCACTCACGAGAGGATTTTTCTTCTCAGCCTTTGCAATCGAGGAGAGGCTTTGTTTTCACCCTTGTTGTTCACTTGTCTGTTTTCATTTTCTTTTTCTTTTTTTGTCTGCTTGTAGGACACCACAAGCCTAACCGAACAGATAAGTTACCGGTATATATTCCTTTTTCATATTACCTGCTATAATTTGTTTTTTCTTTGTTTGAAACTTGAAATTTAAAAGTAGTGAGCAATGTTGTTCAATGTAAAGTACCTGAGAGTCCATTTGATTGTGCCCAGGTATAAAGAGAGAGACAGAGAGAGAGTGAGTGAGTGAGTGAGTTAATGAGTACAAAGGAAATCAAGCAACAACAGGTCTAGTGACCCTTTTAGGCTGCTTGTCCTCCAAAACACTGAGGATCAAGTGTCCAAACAGTGGTTTAGAGTGGGTGAGGGAACATTGGAAAGGGAACTACTGCCCTGGAACTAATGTCCGTGGCAGGATTAGGAAGTTAGTAGGGGACAGATGGGTTAGTAACTGAGGGGAGGATAAAATAAAGTTATTCATTTACAAACGCAGTCCGTCGCGGGTTTGATACGAGATATTTGTCTAGGCGAAGTTTAAATGAATCAACGGTGCTGCAGTCTATAACATCTCGGGGAAGCCCATTCCATAAGTTGACAACTCGATTGAAGAAGAAATTCTTAGCTTCGTGTGAGTTAAAAGATTTACCAATAATTTTGCAACCGTTTCCCCGCGTGTAATTAGATTGGTCGATAGTGAAGTACTTACTACAGTTCATATTGTCGAGAGAGAGAGAGAGAGAGAGAGAGAGAGAGAGAGAGAGAGAGAGAGAGAGAGAGAGAGAGAGAGAGAGAGAGAGAGAGAGAGAGAGAGAGACGAGAGAGAGAGGAGAGAGAGAGAGAGAGAGGAGGAGAGAGAGAAGAGAGAGAGAGAGAGAGAGAGAGAGAGAGAGAGAGAGAGAGAGAGAGAGAGAGAGAGAGAGAGAGAGAACAAGGGAATGGCCAGTGTTGCAGGGTTACGTATAGGGTTCGTTTATGCTGGTTTTAAGGGGAGGGGAAGGGAGAGAGAGAGATCACTTTCCACACAATGACCATTTACGGGGGTACTACTCGCTTTTTATGGACCCCCTTCTCCCTCATGTTTAGCATATTAGTTGGTTTTAAGACATTCGTTCCGTTAGTTTAGCGATTTTGAGACCTTTCGCTTAATTTTTGTGTCCATATTTAAACCTTTCGTGCCCTTTTGGTGTAATTTTTTCATGGCGAGCGATAGCGAGCCTCTAATTTTAGAAAGAACCGGCCTTCGGCCTGGACAGGACATTATTCTACCGAAAAATGTACAAATATATCTTGAAAGGGGGTCTAGAGGGTGTTTTTCTAAGCTTGATGGAGGTCTAGCGAGGAAACTAATAAAATAATTAATAAATAAATCTATAGACTAAAAACCAAGACTACCCCCTTACGAGTTTCAGGTAAATCCTATGATGGCGATAAAGCTGTAGATATCGATACTTAGCTTAACCTCTTCTGTACCGGCGACGTCTTTTATATTTTACTCTAGCTACATCAAGATCCATTTTGTACAGTTTCAGAAGGATCCGTGGTAGTAAGAAGGGTTAAGTGAGATAGTACGAAGCCAGTTCATTGCTGGAGGCCCTTTTTAAACTATATAAAATCGTGTAATAGTAGCCAGAAAAAAGTTAAAAGGACGGCACCGGTACTGAATGGGTTAAAGTCCCACTAGCATAACAAAACAAATCCCATCAACTGGAAAAAGAATAATAACACTAAGCACCAATTTACTCTACTTAGGCAAAGGTCACCAAACACTCCATTCCTCCTTTCCCTTCTTTCCTGTGGTAGCTTAATACCCTCTGTGGCCACGGTTGAGGACCACAGACACGCCCATCCTTACTCTACTCGTAATAGGGAAGGGGAGGGGAGGGAGCTTGGTGTGGTGGGGAGGGAAGGGGGAGTGGGTGAAGATGGAAGGGAGGGATTTTTTATTTTTATTTTTGTTTTCTATATTCCATCTACTCCCTCTCGGGCATAGGCTGAGAGCCTGTACATTCAACCGTTATTGAACGGTGAAGCCTGTGAGGTCTCATTTCAGTCTAGGGGTGAGACATGTGAAGCACTTTTAGCTGCAACCAGCCCCTGCCATCTTGCCTTCGCAGGATGCATGGGGCTTAGTGCTCACTAACGGCTCGGGTAAGTGGATGCAGGGTGTAAAAACGGAGCTATAAATTGAAGACTTGAATTATTATGAGAAGGAATACAAGAACATTAACATGAAAAAGCATTGTTTAGGCCATTTTATCACTTCCAAAGACATAATTTGAACTATAAACCACAATTTTATCTTTACATATACAGTAATAAAAACTCAAAATAATGGACTCCGTTTTCGTTTGACACCCTGAGTGGATGGATAAGATGGAAGGGGAGAGTGAGAGAGTAGAAGGGAGGAATAAGGGTGAGGGGAGGGAAGGGGAGCGTGATGAAGGGAGGGAAGGGGAGAGTGATGAAGGGAGGAGAGAGGGAGTGCAGATGGTAGGAGGGGTAGGGCAAGGAAAGAGTGGAGAGAGTAATGGAAAAGATAAGGAGGAATAGGAGAGAGGAAAAGGAGGAAGATGAGAGGACAAGGAGGAAGATGAGAAGAAAGGGAGGGAGTGGAGAGGACAAGCAGGGAGTGGAGAGGACAAGGAGAGAGTGGAGAGGACACAGAGAGAGTGGAGAGGACAAGGAGGGAGTGGAGAGTACAAGGAGGGAGTGTTGAGGACAAGGAGGGAGTGGAGAGGACAAGGAGGGAGTGGAGAGTACAAGCAGGGAGTGTTGAGGACAAGGAGAGAGTGGAGAGGACAAGGAGGGAGTGGAGAGTACAAGGAGGGAGTGTTGAGGACAAGGATGGAGTGGAGAGGACAAGGAGGGAGTGGAGAGTACAAGCCGGGAGTGTTGAGGACAAGGAGAGAGTGGAGAGGACAAGCAGGGAGTGTTGAGGACAAGGAGGGAGTGGAGAGAACAAGGAGGGAGTGGAGAGTACAAGGAGGGAGTGTTGACGACAAGCAGGGAGTGGAGAGGACAAGCAGGAAGTGTTGAGGACAAGGAGGGAGTGGAGAGGACAAGGAGAGAGTGGAGAGGACAAGCAGGGAGTGGAGAGGACAAGCAGGGAGTGGAGAGAACAACGAGAGAGTGGAGAGGACAAGCAGGGAGTGGAGAGGCCAAAGAGAGAGTGGAGAGGACAAACAGGGAGTGGAGAGAAGAGTGGAGTGGGCAAGGAGGGAGTGGAGAGGACAAGGAGGGAGTGGAGAGGAACTAGTGGGTGGAGAGGGACTAGTGGGTGGAGAGGAGCTAGTGGGTGGAGAGGAGCTAGTGGGTGGAGAGGAACTAGTGGGTGGAGAGTAACTAGTGGGTGGAGAGGAACGAGTGGGTGGAGAGGGACTAGTGGGTGGAGAGGGGCTAGTGGGTGGAGAGGAACTAGTGGGTGGAGAGGAACGAGTGGGTGGAGAGGGACGAGTGCGTGGAGAGGGACTAGTGGGTGGAGGGGAACAAGTGGGTGGAGAGGGACGAGTGAGTGGAGAGGGACTAGTGGGTGGAGAGGGAAGGGCTGGTCTTACCACATAATTAGAGAGAATTTTTAGTACCATGTCTCCCTAACCACGCGTATAGTCGGGCTCAAGATTCCTGTTAGACCTACACTACAGCAAACTTAAATATCTTCCCTGATGTAACATAATTCTAACCCCTAAAACACATTTTGCGTCGATGTTAAAGATGACAAAAAGCAAAGCTGCCTGTTGTGATTCTCCCATTTATTGACAAGCGAAAAGTCAACCAAATCAAAGAACACAGTCAAAATATCTGCATACAAGGTGCTTGAAGAATATCAATTCAAAGATGGTCTAAGAAAGTGTGCTCCAGAGTTAACCAGATGTGTTAAATACGCTTCGTCAGCGTATCATCTAAGGGTTAAGCGTTTAAATAGTTATTTTTTCACAGAAAAGAACGATATTAATCAAGGTTAACTGTAACAAAGGTCCTTTCATGTTACAAAAAAACAATAGCAAACCTCAAGGTACTGTCACGTTCAAAAGTCGTGGCCTACTCCCTTAAGGGGATAGAGGATGTTTTTATTTGTTTTGTTCTATTAATTCGTGTATTAATTTATTTTTCAGTTTCCTTGCTAGACTTCTTTCAAACTTAGAAAAACACTCCCTAGACCCCCCCCCCCCCCCTCAAGATAAATGTGTACATTTTTCGGAAGAAAAAGTTCCCGGCCAAAGGCCGATTCCTCTTATAATTACAGGGTCGTTATCGCTCGTCAGAAAAAAAAAATCGCCACCTAAGTGGCAGATATAATAGGTCTTAAAATTGACAACGAAATGGAGCTTAAAGGTGTTAAAATCGCCAAAGTAATGGGTCGAACGTCTTCAAATTTCAAAACTAATGGAGCTTAACAGGAGGACGAAAGGGGACCAGAAAAACGGCCCATCTTCCCTTAAGTTAACGTTAGTTACAGTATCTCTTTGGTAACCCCTTCAGCAACATAACGCCTTTTTACCTTTGATTCTGGCTAAAATTAGATGATATTATTCAGTTTAAGAAGGACCTATGTTACTAAGAGGGATTATTGAGATCTTATTTACCCATTTGAGTCATAGAGGTAGATCCAGGGTCCAGAGAAAATAGTCCCTTAAGCCTGGGAAGATCCTAAACTAAAGAACATTATTTAAAGGTAACCAAAATATGATGAAAATTACGTAATGATGGTGAAGGGGTTAAGAGTCAAGACAACATAACAAAAAGGGAAGTTATGACAGCAAGAAACACGTAGTCGACTGTACAATTCACTGAAAGGGTTATTTTTTTTTCCAGGCGAGCGATTCATAGTGTATTGGATTGGTACCACTTTAACCCCTTCTGTACCGACGACATCCCTATTATGTATATTTTTGGCTAATAATAATCCATTCTCTTCAGTTTAGGAAGGATCTCTGTCAAATATAAGGCTTCGAACTATGCCAATCAATCCTCTTAACTACCACAGATCCTTTGTAAGCTGCATAATATCGTCTCAATATTGTTAGAATAAAATACAACAGACGTCGCTGGTACAGAAAGGGTTAACCCTTGGGAAATTGAGCTAGTTAAATATAAATAATTAAGATCAACAAGCATTATATATGATTAGAAATAACTCGAGCAATAAGCAAAATACATATACTATTACACTAATACTGAAATATAAACAATACCCCCCAAAAATCGATTGTGATAAAAGATAAGGAAAAATACAAAAAAAAAAAAAAAAAAAAAAAACGTACGAAAAAAAAAAAAAAAAAAAAAAAATCAAGCAGACATCTGGTATCGCAACAGAACGGTCCGGTCAAAAACAGTTAAGGGGAGAATTTCATCAGAGAGGGGTTTTTTTCTGGAGCCCCTTCTCCCACGTGTTTAGCCCCATTAGTTTTGAGATTTTAAGACGTGGGCTCCCTTAGGTTGGCGATTTTAAGAACTTTTGCCTAATTTCTGTCAAGTTTAAGACCTTTCGTGCCATTTAGGTGTCAATTTTTTCCTGGCGAGCAATAGCGAGCCTGTAATTTATGAAGAAGGCCGGAACATTTTTCTACCCAAAAAACGTGCAAATATATCTCGAAGGGGGATCCTGTGGATGCTTTTTCAAGCTTGATGGAGGTCTCAGGAACAAACTAAAAACCTCCCCTTAAATTATTCTACCCCAGACACAGGGTATAAAAACAAACAACCTAAGACCGTTATAAGGACTGTCCCGAAAGAAAGTGCTCCCGGGATGGTAGTTGCTTTTACCGGACCCTCTTCTCTCTTATGGTTAGCCCCATTAGTTTTGATATTTTAAGAAGTTTGCCCATTAATTTTGCGATATTAAGATCTTTCGCCCCATTTTTTGCCAATAGTAAGACCCATGAAGCAATTTAGAAGTTGATTTTTCCCTGGCGAGCGATAGCGAGCCTGTAATTTAAGAGGAACCGGCCTTAGGTCAGGACATTTATATAATCGAAAACAGTGCAAATTCATCTTGAAGGGGGGGGGGGGGGTCTTAGGGGTGTTTTTTTAAAGCTTGATGGAGGTCTAGGGAGGAAACTACAAAATAAAATAAAAAAATAAATACATAAGCAAATATATCCGTCCATCCCCCGTTAATCCACATGATGTAGTACGTCTCTGCCGTCAGACGGACATTTTTTTTTTGGGGGGGGGGGATTCGCCCTTGAGAAATTTCCAACGGACCCTCGCCCTAGACTTATCCCTTGCAGTACGATGAAGCCTTATTATACACTTGATTCTGGCTATAATGAGAGGGTTAAGAGTTTATTTAATTGTTAGTAGTAGTAGTAGTAGTAGTAGTAGTAGTAGTAGTAGTAGTAGGCCTATATAGTTTTAGAAATATAAAAAGGCTATTATCTATCTCAATTAGGCCTAACCATCTTAGCTACTACATATCCTTCCTAATCGTCTAAACATAGCTAGAATATACTCAAATTAACGTCACCGGCACTGAAATGGATAAGACGATCGGCTCATAAGTTTGGCGATTATGAAACTTTTCGCCCCATTTCTTTGTCAATATATAGACTTGTCACTTAAGTGTCATTTTTTCATGGTGAACGATAACGAGCTTGTAATCAAGGGGGGACCGGCCTTCTACCGACAAATTTACAATTATATCTAGAAGGGGGATTTGGGGGATGTTTTTTTATAAAGTTTGAAGGCGGTTTAGGGAGGAAACTAAAATAACATTAAATATATGAAAAAATTACCAAACAAATAAAACGTTCCCTCTTCAAGCATGATTGCTATACCACGTACAGGTGATTGCTACAGCACGTGCACGTCTCTCTATAGTACAATAAACACAGTAGGGCGTGGGGAAGGTAGTATAGTGCGGTATGGTCAAGGTCTATACAGTATACAACATGGTGTAACCGTGTGGGTGCGTCTCATGGATATTTTGAGTGCAGGTGCGTGTGCGTGCAGGAGGCTCTCATTTGTATTCCAGTACCACTTACACCAACCCCTGATAGCCTAGTGGTGTACAGTGTGTGTGTGTGTGTGTGTGTGTGTGTGTGTGTGTGTGTGTGTGTGTGTGTGTGTGTGCGTGTGCGTGGGTGTGTGTGTGTGGGTGTGTGTGTGTGTGTGTGTGTGTGTGTGCGTGTGTGGGTGCGTGTGTGTGTGTGTGTGTGTGTGTATTACATAACATTCATAAACATAAATAATGCACGTAATTGGCAGTTTTAACACAATCCCAGTCGTATAATTATCATCCATAGTCGCTAATCCTCATGTGGTCAATTTCCAAGCAGTAGTCTAGATCAATATTCAACCATTGTGACGCCGTTCTTGGAAAGTAAAAGTGTATATCGAAATCCACACACGTCTACAGTCTTCCTATCAAAGGGAAAATCGCGAGTTAAGGGGGTAGTACTCGCTTTTTATGGACCCCCTTCTCCCTTATGTTATGTATATTAGTTTTGAGGTTTTAAGACGTGCGTTCCGTTAGCTTGGCCATTTTGAGACCTTTCGCCTCATTCTTTTTGTTCCATATTAAGACATTTCGTGCCCTTTAGGTGTCTATTTTTTTTCCAGGCGAACGATAGCGAGCCTCTAATTTTATAAGGAATCGGCCTTTGGCCGGGAAATTTCTCTACCGAAAAATGTACAAATTTATCTTGAAAGGGCGTCTAGGGGTGTGTTTTTCTAAGTTTGATGGAGGTCTAGCGAGGAAGCTCAAAAATACATTAATAAATAAATATATAGACCAAAAACCAAGTACTACTAGCCCCTTAAGTTTCACAACTTTCGCTAAATCTGTATTCTAGTCTGGCCCCTTCTAAATAAAATGTTAACCCCTTCACAACCATTACGTAAATGTAATCATATTCTGGTTACGATTAGACTATTTTCTTTAGTTTGTAATCTACCTATGCGACTCAAATGGATAAATACGATCTCAATAAACCCTCTTAGTAACATAGGTCCTTCTTAAACTGCATAAAAGCATCTAGAATTAGTCTGAATCAAAGCTAAATTTAAAGCGTCATGGTGCTGAAGGGGTTAATCATATATCAGCCACCTGTAGTAATCTACCATTAGTTTGCTTGCCGACATCACTGCAAAGAGAGCCCAGAAATATTAAGGGAGCCCATCTCGTTTTTTTCTCCCTCTCTCCCTGGGTTGTATTCATTCGGCCCCAATCAGTCTACTGTTTTAAGACGTTTACCCCCATCCAGGTGTCAATATTTTCCTGGCGAGCGGTAGCGAGCCACCATATATATATTTTTGTTTTGACAGCAAGCTAAATTTGTAAATTTTTCGATAGAAAAATTTCTCCGGCTTAGCCGGATTTCTCCATACAATGCTGGCTCGATATCGCTCGCCAGGAAGAAATCGACACCTGGATGGGGATAAACGTCTTAAAACAGTTGGCTGAATGGGGCCGAATGGATATAAGCCAGGGAAAGAGGGAAAAGGAGGGAAAAGGAGAGAAAAGGAGAGAAAGATAAAAAAAAGCCGGTGACCCCCCTTAAGCATACGATGAGTTAACATTAGAGGAAGGACCTCTACTGATAAAACGAGTTAAAAACTACAGTACTTAAATACCCCAAACCCTAGATCCCCATAGACCCTTGCTAAGCCCAGTCGTATCGTAAACGTTAGCAATAATAATATGAAAAAAGGTGTCAAAATACTGGGAGGTTTACAAACACTGAGATCGGGGGCAAGAAATGCGAGGATGGGTTGCAGGTGGGGGGGGCGGGGGGGGGGGGGGGGCAAGTGGTGGGGTCGCAGGTGGCGGGATACAAGTGGAGGGGTCACAGGTAGAAGGGGACAAGTGGAGGGGTCACAGGTGGAGGGGGGAGGGGTCACAGGTGGAGGGGGACAAGTGGTGGGGTTGCAGGTGGAGGGGGACAAGAGGGGGAGTCACAGGTGGAGGGGGGCAAGTGGAGGGGTCACAGGTGGAGGGGGAACAAGTCGAGGGGTCACAGGTGGAGGGGGACAAGTGGTGGGGTCGAAGGTGGAAGGGGGGACAAGTGGAGGGGTCACAGGCGGAGGGGGCCATGACCACCAACACCACCTGTCAGTCCTTGTTTGAGGCCGAGTCAAGGCAAAGTGTACAGTATTAGTCCGGGAGCAAAGGCCGCAAATTGTGTCTAGATATAATCAACCTCATCCATACCATTGTGACTGAAATTTGTAAAGTTATATAGAAAGAGTATAATTTTTAGACATATAATGCACAAATCGTAACTTCGAAATGTATTGTATTTAAAAGATATATGGGAAAACCGATTTTGAATATTTTAGTTACCCCTCAAAAAATTCTTTGCTTTAAATTCCTAATTACTTGTGAATGTTGCGTTTTTGTATTACAGTTTTGTAGATAATATTTTAACATAACTAATTAGTTACATTTGAAGACGCTATTTTGAATGTTTTAACATATTAGTTAAATTAAATATAGAAGAAAACAGTTTGTTATTACTTATTATGGGTGACTGAAGCAGTATAATTGTAGCCTCCTGGCTCCAATCTGCAAGGCAGGTAGCGTATAATAAAGGTCTGCTGTATTTATTACCCTTTCTACTATTGTGGAGCGGTCCAATCTGCAAGGCAGGTAGTGTAAGAAATGACCTCTTTGTTTAGTACCCTTCAGTACCCGACTTGGGTGCGGAGCGGTAATAACCTGCTACTACTGAGTGGTACATACTGACTACCATACGTGCAGAGGTGTCCTTAAGCCACGCACGTGGCTTACGGACAACTCCGCACATATGGCTGTGCTTCATCTGGAGTTTTCGTAGCCAAAACAGTGGTAACACAATTATTTAATTTTCACAAAGTTATTTGAATATAGGTTAATTGTAAACTACAAGACAATTGTTATGATACACAGTTTATTTGGTCAAAAATGGCAGTACTGTAAAAATCAAATAATGTAGAAATTAGAATTGTTACGAATTAAAAGGGAAGACGAATTTGCTCAAATGGCAACAGTCTAAAAAATAATATATTTTGTATATGAATACCCCCATATATTTAGTTAAGGTACATATATTTCGAAGTTGTCTATTTTTCTAATTAGTAATTTGAAACTATTTTTTACCTTCACTTACATGGACGACGGAAATTAACAATTTGGTAGGGTTGCTCCCGGACTATATATGGACCTGGAGTCACACGAGTAAGTTTTCTACCAAAATGTAAAACATTACCCTGGCAACAGTATGGGAGTCATTTTGCACTTATGTCAGCAACTATACTGAAGGAATATATTTTTACAGTTGGTTGAAATATAATAAAGCTTGAATTCCGAGGCTCCCAGAAAAGGAATTGAGGAAAGAAAAATAGAGAGATAATCACAAAGATAACTACTGGGAAAAATGACCGAGGAAAGTTGCCAGGAAGAATTATATTACAGTTGCCAGGAAGAGTGATAGTATAAATCCCCCTTAAAGAAACCTGCGAGTACGAGGGCAAGAAATACGAGGACGGGTCGCCAGTGGATTCAGCCGAGACCACCAACTCTACCTGCCAATCCTGTTTCTGTCTGCGAGGCCATGTCACCTGTACCAACCACACCTGCGAAGTTCCGGAGGACACGGAGGGATGTACACCTGTCATGAAGGAGGGCAGCTGTTGTCCCGTCAGTTACCGCTGTGGTGAGTCTTGCAGAAGGGGATGGGTAAGGATTGGGAAAGTATAGTCGGCAATAGAACGGATGGGTGGGTAAGGATTGGAAAAGTTTGGTCAGCAATAGAACGGATGGGTAAGGATTAGGAAAGTATGGTCAGCAATAGAACGGATGGGTAAGGATTGGGAAAGTATGATCGGCAATAGAACGGGATGGGTAAGGATTGGGAAAGTATGGACAGCAATAGAACGGGATGGGTAAGGATTGGGAAAGTATGGACAGCAATAGAACGGATGGGTAAGGATTGGGAAAGTATGGACAGCAATAGAACGGATGGGTAAGGATTGGGAAAGTATGGACAGCAATAGAACGGGATGGGTAAGGATTGGGAAAGTATGGACAGCAATAGAACGGGATGGGTAAGGATTGGGAAAGTATGGACAGCAATAGAACGGGATGGGTAAGGATTGGGAAAGTATGGTCAGCAATAGAACGGGATGGGTAAGGATTAGGAAAGTATGGACAGCAATAGAACGGGATGGGTAAGGATTGGGAAAGTATGGACAGCAATAGAACGGGATGGGTAAGGATTGGGAAAGTATGGTCGGCAATAGAACGGGATGGGTAAGGATTGGGAAAGTATGGTCGGTAATAGAAGGCTTCAACATCTAAGGAGGGGCAAGTACGCTAGACATGAAGGAGGAGAGCAGCTTTTATACTGCCAGTTATCGCTGTGGATGGTTAGATGGATAGATAGATAGATACATAGAGATAGATAGATAGAGAGAAAGAGAAAGAGATAGATAGATAGATCAGTAGATAGAAAGATAGATATTTGTTCAGAACAGGCTAGGTAAGGATAGTCGGCCAAAGCGTGCAGCAACCAGAGAACTTCAACTCCCAGGTAAGGTTGCACACCGGTCATGCAGGAGGGCCGCTGTCCTGTCCTTAACGGGGAGACGGACCGTTTTCTGGAACCCCTTCTCCCTAATGTTTAGCCCCACTAGTTTTGACATTTTAAGACGTTGGTTCCATTAGTTTGGGAATTTTATGACCTTTCACCCTATTTCTTTGTCAATATTAGGACCCTTCGTGCCATTTAGGTGTCGATTTTTTCCTGGCGAGCGATAGCGAGCCTGTAATTTTAGGAGGAATCTGCCTTTGGCCGGGACATTTTTCTACCGAAAATTGTAGGGTGCGTTTTTCTAAGCTTGATGGAGGTCTAGGGAGGAAATTTAAAAAATTATATGAATAATTGAATTAATTGACCAAACGAACAGCCACTGTCCCCTTAACCGCTGTGGTGAGTTCTGGGTTCCATGTCAACTAAACCAGTAGTAGATTATTGTAAACAGTAGATCTCAACCAGTGCCAACTTAAGTCCTAGCCCAATCTAACCTACACTAATCTAATACTACCGGTTGAAATGTTCTAGTAGTTGAGTGGTCTGGTCACCAAGTCCGACATAATATATATATATATATATACTGTACTGGCGGTGTGCAATAAGTATTTTTCAAATGTTAATATTGTATAAAATTATGCTTAGTCATAAATAGCTTACGGAGTAACTGGAGTAACAACTTCGACATCTATTGTTTTTCACTCAGAGCAAGATGGGAGGGAACTTTGATTTCTGACTGTACATATTGTGTGTTCATTGTTTTCTGTTGTGTTTTGTATTGTCTTTATTCTTGCTCTGTCTTCAGTCGGCCACCCCCAAAAAAAAGAAGAAAAAAAACAGGAAAAGTGGGGATTGGGCCTGAGTAAATAGATAGATAGATAGACATATATCACCAATTGTAACATGACAATAACATACATCATTCTTATCGTATTTTCTCTCTTGTTTCAGACACTGGGGCCGCCTCGGTAAGTATCTGCACGAGGAGGTTTGTTTCAATAAACACGGATTGACACGGGGTTTTTTCTCCCCAACTTTTGATCCATCACATTTTCAGACTATTTTGTATAATATCAGTACCTAGGGTAAGGGCAAATGGTTGATTGTTGTGGCCCCCGTTCTCCCTCATGTTTACCCCTAGGCTATTAGTTTTCAGATTTTAAGACGTTTGCCCAAATAGTTTGGCAATTTTAAGAACTTTCGTCCCATTTGTGTTGTCAAAATTAAGACCTTTCGTGCAATATAGGTGTCGATTTTTTTCTTGGCGAGCGATAGCGAGCCTGAATTATAGTAGTATCCGGCCTCTGGCCGTACCATTTTTCTATCGAAAAATGTACAAATTTATCTTGAAGGGGGGGTCTTGTTTTTTTTTTGTTAAGCTTCATGGAGGTCTAGGGTGGAAACTAAGTAAATAATAAAACGATAAATAAATAAGCCAATAAATACTCTCATCCCCACCATAAAGGTAGATTACCACAGACGACAACATTCTATAACAGTATATTTCAGCAACTTTTGGATCAGAGTTGAGGATAAAAGTGGTGTGTAAAATGACTGTGTAAATCCACCTTACGAACACTAAATACGATGACGTAATCTGTTAGTGGATTCAGCCTACCATTAAACGATTGTAGGCAGCATTGGCAGGACATTTGAGAATAAGAGAGTTGATTGAGATCGATTCTTTTGATTCCTAGACGTCCTTCTTAAGGGGATGTTTCAAGTTTGTTTCCTACTCCTCCAGCAATCTTAAAATTTCACCCCCTTGACCCCCTTTCAAGATAAATTTGTACATTTTTCGGTAGAAAAATGTCCCGGCCGAAGGCCGATTACTCTTAAATTACAGGCTCGCTATTGCTCGCCAGGATAAAATCGACACCTAAATGGCACGAAAGGTCTTAAAATTGACAGAATGGGGCGGAAATTCTTAAAAATCACCAAACTAATGGGGCAAACGTCTTAAAATCTCAAAGGCAATGGGGCTAGACATGAGGGAGAAAGGGGTCAAGAAAAAGGTCCCTCAAGTAGAAATCTCCCCTTAAGCTAACATCGTCTAGGCTATCGTCAGTCAAAATTAACTGAGACAAATAATATCACCTTGGAGACTACAGTACGTAGAAGAAAATGTCTTTTAGTGTACCATGGCGCACCCTTTAGTGTACCATGGCGCACCCTTTAGTGTACCATGGCGCACCCTTTCATTATATGTTGGCTATTATTAAACATATTTATTAAGGGGGGGAAGGATATACAGTATATATATATGGGTCGATTTATGTAGTTTATCATTATTATTTTAGTTTCCTTCCTAGACCTCCAACAGGCTAAAAAAAAACACATCCCCAAGATCTCCCTTCTAGATAAATTGGTACCGGTACATATTTCTGTATAAATGAGGGAGATAAGGGCCAGAAAGAAAAAAACAATCCCCCCCTTAAGCTTGGGAATAGTTTGTAGGAGTCAAATGTTGGAGATAGCTGATACCCCTACAACTCCTAGAGGTCCTTCCAAAGTTATGTAGATTCGTCTAATGCTAGCCAGAACAAAGAAAAAAGGTAATCAATCTGAGAGGGTTAAGAATCTGGGTGATCTTGTTCTCTCATTACCAAATCAACACTTAGTCGCAATGGGTTACTTTCAAACCTTGAATCAACACGTGAAAATCAATTTATAGATAGATAAACAGATACCCGGTATATATATATATATATGACCACGAAAACACTGTCAAACTTTCGATTAAGGCTGCCCTCTTAAGAAATAAATACATTTTGCAGATCATTGCCCCTTTCGGTATTGCCACATTTGTATGTAAACAAAATGTAGAGGTTTCGTACCTCTATGCAAATGTTATAAATAATTATTTATTGTTATTAATTTGACCATATTATTGACTGTGAGAATCATCATAGAATGAACTACTAAAGATAAATTCTATCTATCTATCTACAGGGTGTTCCAGTAATGCTTTTCATAAATTATATGGTGGACTCATCAGACAAAAATAAGAATAAATTACTCTATGCACATGAGGTTGAGTATTTATAATAACGGAGTTATTACACGATTTAAGTTAACGATAGATACAATGCCATTCAGTCCAAGGGGTAATGTTGCCATTTTAGTGGCTTATATCTATTTGGCCTTCGCTATCGCTTGCTAGCCTCAAGACAGTGAGCAGTAGCGATCTGACTTTTCGGTAGAAAAGGACATATGCCGGACATAATGTCCGGCTTCGCCGGAATTGATTTTCCTACCGAAAATATCAGCTCGCTACTGCTCACTATCTTGAGGCTAGCAAGCGATAGCGAAGGCCAAATGGATATAATCCACTAAAATGGCAACATTACCCCTTGGACTGAATGGCATTGTATCTATCGTTAACTTAAATCGTGTAATAACTCCGTTATTATAAATACTCAACCTCATGTTCATAGAGTAATTTATTCTTATTTTTGTCTGATGAGTCCACCATATAATTTATGAAAAGCATTACTGGAACACCCTGTATATACTCAGGCCCAATCCTCACTTTTCCTGGGGTTTTTTTTTCCCTAAGATAAATTAATTCTTACATTCCCAATTAAATTTGCCTACCGCTTGCTTTGCAAAACAAGTACTGGTATTGGAGTGCCACATGTATTTGTTGATTTCATTAATTGAGTTTAAAAGTAAAGTTGGTGGGTGAAAAAATATAATTGATAAAACTGCCTTTAGACGGTAATCTCAAAATGTCTTTGGTTGTACCTTTCTACTTAGTATCGCCACGGGATCCAGATGACGTTAGGTGTAAATCGAGTATGGGCTGATTGCATAAAATCGTCTCATGATAACCAGAATAAATGATAAAATGCGTCCCCAAATGCGTCTGCCAGATATACATTATTCAGTGTAATTAGTAGTTTATAATGGCAAAACCACATAACGTCGCCAGTTGTGTAGCTTCTGATGTCGACTGTATCATTATTATTATGGTTTTATAATATTTATTTATATATTTATATATATATCTGTGTGTGATAACCCAGGTTCGAATCCCGGTGGATCACATATAAGCCTTCATTAATTTCATTGGAGGTGTTTTTGGGTGTGGTGAAATTAATAAAAACAGATAACTAACATTATCACACACACCCGACTCAAGACACTATAATTTATAGTGCCAATCGAGGTCAACTGTTACACTCGTTACACAAGTACCTGGCCTTATTGAGTTAGTTAACCTTTCATGATCTTATATCTAATGAAGAACCTGATATTGATTAGATCTACTCTACAGCACGGACCACTTAAGGGAGCCCACCTCGCTTTTTTTCTCTTTCTCTCCTTGACTTGTA
>CM064507.1:37082733-37245968 GCA_032716605.1 Paralithodes platypus
GGGGGCTTAACACTGAACCCTTTGTACTCCTGATGGACTCCAACACGGACTGCGAGCTCATCACTCAGTACACCCTTCACCCTCACCGCACTTCGTGAATCCTCATACATCTTCATTATCACACGTACCAGCCACTCTTCCACACCAAGTTTCCTCATAGCCCACTGCACAACATCTCTAGGCACCCTATCAAAGGCCTTCTCCAGGTCTACAAACACAAAGTAAAGATCCCTGCCTTTTAGTAAGTATCTTTCCTGTATCTGCCTGACTATGAAGAGAGCATCGGTTGTACCCCGTCCTGGCATAAAACCAAACTGCATATCATCAATAGAGATGCTTTGCCTGATCAAACCTTCAAGGACTCTCTCACAGACCTTCATGATTTGGTCAAGCATTTTCAGGCCCCTATAATTTCCTCTATCTAGCGCATCCCCTTTTCCTTTGTATATGTTTACTATTACACTTTTGAGCCAATCCTCTGGGATTTTATCATCTTTAATAATGGTGTTTATCAACTCAGTGACTAAGTTTACACCAGTCTCCCCTGAGGCAAATATCTATCTATCTATCTATCTATCTATTGCCTGATGCCGTGATCCCCGAAGGGGTGGCCACGAACGAACCGCCCCCATGCACCTCTGTCCCGTCAGTCGACGCCCCTCCCCCCAACCAGCACCGCCTTCGTTCATGTACTTCCTCATTCCATCCTTCCACCTCTCATTCGGTCTACCTCTCCCTCTCTGTCCCTCCACCTCGCTCTCGTACACCCTCTTAGTCATTCTCTCGCTTTCCATACGTTCCATATGGCCGAACCATCTCAAGTTGTTCCTTATCACACTTTCCAGCACATCTACCTCCACACCACACCTCCTTACTTCCTCATTAGTCTGTCTATCCCTCCATGTAACTCCGCACACACTCCTTAAGTAATTAATTTCCACTGCTCTCACTCTTGGTCTGAGTCTCTCAACCAACGTCCATGCTTCGCTTCCGTAAGTCAGCGTCGGGATTACCACACTGTCATGCAAGGACTTCTTCACTTCCATACTGACCACCCTATTTCTTGTTACTTCTTTTAGCGTTCCTACAACCCTCGTCCCCTGTTGTACCCTCTCCCGCACTTCTTCATCCATAGTCCCATCTTTACTCAACACACTGCCCAGATACTTAAAAGAGTTGACGATCTCCATAGCCTGACCGTTCAGCTTCACCTCACACTCTGTGACTTCACCCCTTTCGAAGACAATAACCTTGCTCTTCCCCGCATTTACCTTCAAATTCCGTTTTTCGTACACTGTTCCAAACTCATTTACCAGACCCTGCAGGGCCTGCAACTCCAATTCATTATCACTCATCAGAACTGTATCATCCGCAAACAGCAGTATAGGTAGCTTCCACTCAATTCCCTCCCTTTTCAGCGATACACCAACATCCACTGCTCTTGATAGTATTTCTTTCATGACTCCATCCATATATTTAGTAAACAACCACAGGGCCATCACACACCCCTGTTTCAAACCAACATTCAGGTCAAAGAACTCGCTCTGCTCACTCTCCACACGTACTGCCGCCTTTGCACCCTCATACATGCTCTTCACTGCTTTCAGCAACTTGCCCTCTACTCCGTATATTCTAAGTACTTTCCACAAACCTTCTCTATCCACTCTGTCATAGGCCTTCTCCAAGTCCATAAAGGCAGCATACACCTTTTGTTTCTTCTCCAGATACTTCTCCACAACATAATTCAGGGTAAAAATCTGATCTACACATCCTCTTCCCTTCCTAAAACCTCCCTGCTCGTCGCCTATCCATTTCTCCGTTCTCACTCTCACTCTCTCAATCACTACCCTACTGTATACCTTCCCAATTACGCTTAGAAGACATATTCCTCTGTGGTTACCACACACTCCACAATATCAATGTAATAAACAAAATAGGTTAAAAAGGACTTCCTCAAATGACGTTGTAAAATCTCTTGCAATATTTAGGCATACAGTATATACTTATTCATTATAAAATAGTTTACTTGGTGTTGAATTCATAATCCTCAGTCCACTAACAGCTATATTTCTGGAATATTTCGGAGTTTACTTAACGCAACTTTTATTAATATGCAAAGAGAATTATCATCGTCATGAAATATACAACAAAGAACCAAAGCATGTGACATTCAAACTTCAGCTTCATTGCAGATTATGAGGTTCACAAATTGTAGTGTGATAATAGTACAGTAACATTCGTACTACTTCTCCTCACTTGTCTTATTACCGGTATGCTATTTTGAACTTGTTGAAAAATGAAGAGTAAGGCGATATATTGAATTTATCTATTTGCTTTTTATATCAAATTTACGTCTTGATAATACATACTGTATAGCTCTATAGTATGTAACATAAACAAAACTTTTTTTTTTTTTGTAATATTAGTTTAACCAGATCACTGAGCTCTACAAAAGAACTCTCATAGGGCTGGCCCGAAGGATTCGATCAAGATATATAACTAAACGAGTCAAGATAGAGAGGGAAGGGCAGTAGGGGAACAAATCGAGGAAGGTGAAGACACGCAGACATTTCTCGCCATTTCACCAGTTCAGCCGGACCACATGAGCTCCACATCAGAGCTCTCATAGGGCAGGGCCGAAGGATGCGGCAAGAACTGCTACACCGCAACACCAACCAAGAAGTGATCAGGGCGAAGAATGAAAGATCAGGTCGAAGGTAGAAAAAATCACATCGAGAAGCAAAAAATGCTTTACCGAAAGGAATCAAGCCAGTCCGTCCACATCAGCAACCAAAGCGACAAATCAGGCCAGGAGTCTGCTACCTAGCCAGGCCAGGGAGACATGAGATATAGGCTGCCCGAGGACAGCCAAATGGGACAGAATAAGAATAGAAGGGGAAAATCATAGAATGAGGAATGAAAAACTACTCAAAATTAGTCAAGCTGAGGACGAAAGCTCGAGGGGATAGTACGAAGGGTAAGTACCACAACCATCCCCCATCAAGCTCCAGTCGCCGACCCCGAAGCCCCCCAACCGCGTCAAGGAGAGTAGTATCAGGGGGGACAAAACCTCCAAAAACAATTATTACTATATAGTTTTACAGAAATTTTCCATTACATACTGTAGGTACCTAAAGATATGAGCAATGTGAGAAATATGGAAAAGGAGAAAGCAAAAATTATTTACGTAGAAGTCATGAATCACAACTTTAATAAATAGAATATGGCTCACATTTAGTGGAGGATAAAGAATATGCCTCGTGTATCCTACTGCGTGTCATACAAGGCGACTAAAATGTGTGTGTGAGTTGAAGGGGAGGGACCAACCGTCATCCTATAGTTCTAAACACTCACATTACGAACAAATAATAATACAGCATATATGTTTAACACTCACAGTAATTAGGAAGCCTCCACTTGTTGTTATATCATGTTCCAGCGACCCACCTGCAACCAGAAAAAATATCTTTAGAATAGTACTCTACATAACATTCCAACATTCTTAGTTATTACCGATTGGTTCGATTGCAAAATGCTTAAATACTACCAAACATATCATATACCTAGTATATAGTATACCGGTAATATACCTGTATACTGTACAGTATATATATATATATATATATATATATATATATATATATATATATATATATATATATATATATATATATATATATATATATACTGAATAAGTATTAAATACCGCCCCTACTAGCTATTACCATTGCTTTTAATTTTTTTCAAGGATCGCCAAGGACGTTCGGCTTCCGGTTTTGACGAGGTGAACCCAGCCATCCCCCAGGATGAGGTGAGAATGAATCAATACCTAGCTTTATGTTTAAGAATCATCAAAACATCACAAACTTTACCGTATTTAGCACTATATTTATAGGCTTTTTCATTGTCATTCTTTAAGCCAAAAAACAAAATTACTATCACTAGAACCACAATATTATATTTTTAATGACATATTTTCAGAGAAATTTCCATAAAACATTTCACAAAAAACATGATACTGACAATTTGTATAACATATATTGCTTTTTAACGCTCACTCACAGTAATCTAAGTATAACGAATAATTTGATTTAGTCTACTGTATAGAAATAAAAGTAAAACATATTTGATGGTACACAGCTGACCTTTAGAGATCCTGAGTCTAACCCAGAGGATATTATTGCCCAGGATATATTTGTTACCGAGGACCCTACATTTGAGGACATGATCGGGGAGAGCCCAACAGAACAACCTGAGCCTATATCCACCAGAAAACCCCCGCCCAGATTGCGACCAATGTCACGTCCATCATTTGCTGAGCTTTCCAGACGACGCCAGGAATCCAGGTATGGTACTGGTGCTCGTGAGGGCAACCGCCCCAGAAGGGTCAGGCAACCAGCAAGACCAGTTGCGACGCCAGATGATGGCCTCAGTCTCTTTGAACGATTGAGGAAGCGTAGCAAGTACACCAAGACCACTCAAGATCTCTCCTTTACTACCCTGTCAGATTTTGTGGTCTCTCAAGTACCTCCAACCTCAGTCCCACTGACTCCAAGAGACACGCAACCTATTGCTACTACACCAAAGCCCAGGCGACCTATAGCAAAACCTACAAGACCCACACCAAGGCCTCTAAGAGCTGGAATCCACCGTTTTACTTCTCCCACAACAAATCGTGTGGCACCCACTACGACTACTACTACCACAACAACAACAACAAATATATTCTCATCAATTCCTACAACAAAGAAGCCAAGAACCACCTCCAAATCTGACGAAACGACCCAACAAAATCCTACCACAAGAAAGGAGTCAAAGAACAACGCTTTCCGCTATTCAAAGTTCCGATATCGAGGAACAACAGCAACGACCACCACGCGTCCTGCCATCACTACGAGAAGCTCTCCACGACTGACCTTTACCTCACCCACACCAGACGAGGTCATCACCACACTTTGGCCCTTGGATAACTCTCGACATGAGGTACACTCCAGACAAGAACCAGTGCTTGTTAATCTAAATGTTCGCAGCATTCTGGACTGCTCTGATTATGCTTTTTGTGTGCTGCTAACTACTGGGTGATGCTGGTTTGCTGATATTGCATGACAGGTGGCTAAAAAGCTACTGCAAAGAAGAAAGATAATCAGCTGCTAGCATGAGTATATAACAAAGTGAAAATTATGTGAATTTCTTTTGTTATAGCCCTTGAATTACTAAGTTTGGTGTTGGCTTACAATGTATATGTACAAAATGAAATTTCAATGCATACTTACCAGCTAACATAAAAACTGACAAACTTGGGTTCGGATGTTTGTAAATCATCAGATCCTTATTCTAAGACTGACATTTAAGACTTGCATAATATCAAACATATCAAGACAGGACAAAACTCATCAGACGTGCAAAATTCCACCGCTAACAAATTCCTACTAAACCTGTTTGAATTATGTGTGTGCTCAAGATATCTAAAAAAATAAGAACAACAAATTAATGAGGGGATAAAAATAAAATTGCTTATGGTAGTGAATTGCTCGAAGGGGGAAGAACTGGCGCTTAATAAAGACCATTTTCACGATTTCACTAAGATTATAGACCTAAGACAAACATTCTTAGAAGCCATGGAAATCTTGACAAATAGTAGATTAATGTTTAACCAAAATTGACTCAACAAGAATATCGTAACTCTGTGTAAAAATCCATACAAGTTGCACCTTATTTTTAAATACAAAATATTGTACAGGCAAATATATGTGTTTGCCACTGCATTCTTCACCGCTACTGTATACCTAGACAACAACAAAAAAATCAGGAAAACACAGACTAAAGCTTTACCACGGTAACGAAATATATAAGACTGTTTACAAACACACCATATGACACCAATGTATACCCTTCTTATATTGCTATACTAATAGGGCTACCTGACATTGCCCATGTTAAAGAAATTACCGTAATTACAGTGTGACCCATTTATTATAGTTTACTTGCTATGAAAAGTTGTACATGATTGGGATCCTAATCACGAAGCCAAGCTTGATTCATAGAAAAAAAATAATAATTATATGTATATAGGCCTATATATACAGTATATATATATATATATATATATATATATATATATATATATATATATATATATATATACCTGTGACTTCATCAAGCAAGCAAATGAAAGCATATGGGTAATTTGCAAGAGCTCAATTTTAATAAAACACCCAACCAACTATCATTGACAGTAAGTATCGAATGTGGACACCAGGAGAAGTGGCTGCTCCACTTCCCCTGACCACCACCAAGTGTAATATATATTGCACACGACTGTTCTTGGACCTTTATCGAAAGACATGAAAGTTTTTCAGCTTTCCACCTTGAAAACTGTCCGAAATAAAAGACAAAGAGACATGATACAAAATAGTTACAAAACAAAACTTGCAGTAAGCTTACACCAAGATTCATAAAATACAACTTTCTAACGAAATGATGTATACAGTATACAGTACTGTATAGAATCACTATAAAAGATAAATATACAATGTAATTATTTTGGCAACATGTAGCCTAAATTTTACATCGATTTGAATGTAGCTTACATTGTTTATATATCTTAATGATAATATTAATGTGTATAATGATTATATTAAACAGTATATATATATATATATATATATATATATATATATATATATATATATATATATATATATATATATATATACATTCATTACATAGTCACATACACCTATCCCATACCAACAGTATTGACCTCGGACACAGCCATTCTCCTTCTGAATCTCGACTAAATAATTCAGTAAACCAATCTATCCTTATATAAATAACTCCACTGTCAACTTAATTGTATATGAGCTTTAGCATTTAACATAGCATACACTTACTGTATGTTATTATACAATAAGTTACTTATATTTGCTACTAATGCATGAGATTTGTTCACATTAATGTATAAAGGCTAAACAAGCATTGCTACAAGCTTCATGTATGCACTCTACTTAAAATCCTAACTATGCACCAAGCACATTAAAATGGCTTTATTGTGGTCACCTCAGCCTACTAGCACTGTATAGTACATTATTACTTAAGGGAGCCCACCTCGCGTTTTTTATCTTTCTCTCCCTCTCTCTCTTTGGCTTGTATCCATTCGGCACCATTCAGCCTACTGTTTTAAGACGTTTACCCCCATCCAGGTGTCAATATTTTCCAGGCGAGCGGTAGCGAGCCAGCATATATATATTTTTGTTTTGACAGCAAGCTAAATTTGTACATTTTTCGATAGAAAAATTCCTCCGGCGAAGCCGGATTTATCCATACAATGCTGGCTCGCTATCGCTCGCCAGGAAGAAATCGACACCTGGATGGGGATAAACATCTTAAAACAGTTGGCTGAATGGGGCCGAATGGATACAAGCCAGGGAAAGAGAGAAAAAGAGAGAAAGATAAAAACAAGCCGGCGACTCCCCTTAACAAACAATAGGGCAGCACAATGAAACTGGCATCACATGGAACATCATAAAATAGACAAAATGGGTGTAGTCACATTACATTAGCAAATAATATACTCTAACATTTAAAGAATGATACAGTTTATACTTACAAAAAATAAACATAAAATATAATAAAAAAATACTTAGGCAAATTGTGCAGATAGATACATAAATAAATAAATAAATAAATAAATAAATAAAACTTACGTTTATAAATGATCTCCAATTAGTTTTCTGTCTATAGGTATAATATTTAAGTATTTTGTTATCAATATAATTTATTTCTT
Source organism: Paralithodes platypus (assembly GCA_032716605.1). NCBI lineage: Eukaryota > Metazoa > Arthropoda > Malacostraca > Decapoda > Lithodidae > Paralithodes > Paralithodes platypus. Next base: position 37,090,520 of record CM064507.1, read on the forward strand.
CACTTATTTCTACGATAAATTATTTGTTAGGCAATCATTAATTTTGTCTACAAGTAGGTATTTCGCCCAGTTGAAATTTATCATGCTACGTTAAGGGGGGATAAGGGATTTTAAATATTATTGATACATATTTTTTAGCTAAAACAGTACAATTAAAACTATACTCTGTTTCTTTTCAGCTAACAATAAACTGAATCCCTTAGCAACTAATTTCCCAATATTTAATGGAAAAATATTAAACTAATTTGTCTCTATCATATTAAGACCAAGTTTATATAATTAGCACCATATTTCACTACAAAATCTTCAAAATAACGGAGAAGTATTGATGGAACTTTGCAATTTACCGTCAGTTGATAAGAAACAGAGTATAGTTCTCCAAGTTACCATTCCAGGCGGGTGTACCTTGGCAATCAAAGTTATCTCAATTGACTACTTGCGTTTCATTCTTTAAGGAAGTTGGAGCTGTTGACATCGATATTTGGCAGAATTTCCAGCTAAAATACGGTTGTGATGCATTTATTTATACATAAAACCCAATTTAACACACTTTTTTATCCATCAGAAACCTACATTGTTATTGCATTTCGTATTAATATCGATGTTTACGATTTCAACTTCCTTATAGCCTGAAACTCGCAAGTGGTCAAATGACCCCTATACCACCCACAGACCCTTTCCAGTCTTAACCCCTTCTGTACCGGCGACGTATTTTTCATTTTATTCTAGCTATATTTAGACGATTTTGTGCAAATAAAGAAGGATCTGTGGTAGTTAAAAAGGATAAGTGAGATAGTTCGATTTGTTAAACTATTCAATTTACACTTTCAAATCGTAGGTCATTATTTATATTTCATCTACGGTCCTCAAAGAAGAATATTTAGTACAGTATTTGGTTTAATCAAGGAGTTAACAAAAGTATTACTGCTCTGTTTAGTTTCACTGTGGTTTATTTTGTTTGATACTCATCAATTAACTCCTTCATTACTGGTATCATCCCTTTAACATTGCTCTAGCTATTAGATGAATTTATTCAGTCTAAAATGAGCCTCCAGCAAATGACAGGCTTCGAACTATCTCACTTAACCCTTTCTACTATCACACATCCTCCTTAAAAAAACTGCACAAAATGTCTAAATGTAGCTAGAATAAGATTAAAATGACGAAGAAAGGAAGAAATCAACACCTAAATGGCACGATAGGTCTTAACATTTATAACAAAATGGGACGAAAGGTCTTAAAATCGCCAAACAAATGGGCCGAACGTAGAAAAATCTAAAAAATATTGGGACTAAACACGAGGGAGAAAGGAGACCAGAAAAACGACCGTCTCGCCTTAATTAAATAAAAAACATCATTCCACAACATTCTACTAAAGTTTCTCCATGTTCAAGTTGCCTTCCAAAATCCTCCACCTACACCATTATATGCTAATATATAATACATAGGTCCCATTCCTCCCATTGAAATTAACCTGTGCAGTACCGGTGACATTCTTTCAATTTTATTCTGGCGATGATTATACGATTATATTAAGCTTAGGAAGGACCTCTAGCAATAATAAGACTTCAAACTATCTCGACCAACCCTTTTAACTACGACAGATCCTTCTTAAGCTGCATAATATCGCCTAAATACAGCTAGAATGAAATATAACACATGTCGCTGGTACTCTAAGGGTTAACATAATAAGGAAAATTGCTCGGTTTTCCTACATAGGCCTATCACAATTTTTTTTTAAATATACCACCATATATAAATCACCATTTATAAAGTAAATTAAAAATCACCATGTTTAACATTTATGTGGCAAAGAGCCTTGAGGTAGACTTAAGTTGCCTAAACTGAACAACTGGCGGATTCATGTTTTGCTTTTCACTCGATTTTTGTTTGCTATAATCAAAGATGAAGTTGATAGCAACAAGGATACCAATGTTGTTAATGACAGAATACTCATTGTTTACTAAACATTATTACTGTACTGTAAATCTAAGAAAATGCACATATTGAGTAAATTTATCTGTAATGTTATTAATGTATAGTTTCGATATATTTTTATAAGATATACTACAAAATCGTTTTCAATTTCTGTATTTTTCCTAATATAACTCAACTCTATAGACCTGCACTAACAGTCTTATGTATTTTGCAGGTGACTGGCGTTGGTCACGTGGGAGAGGCATTCCTGATCCAAGACAGAAAGCGGTTGACCCCCTTCATGCCCCACCACACCCCATCAAGTCCCACCTGGCAGAAACCAGTCGAGGTGGCCACTGGTGTTAATATCAAGGGGAACCTCAATGATGCCACAGCCTTCGGACCCATTCTCATTTTTGATAACCGGGTGAGAACTGATCGCCAACAAAAAAATAAAAACTTTACGGATGCCAACACAGAAGAAGAAGGGGCAACAGCACCAACAGACCCTTCCACTGTAGAAACTACAATTTTACCGGAGGTAGAAGATGCTGAAGTGGGTACACCACACTCTGTAGCAGTGCCAAGCAGTATTCCAAAAGAATCAGACAAAATGGAAGAAGAGGAACTCACTACCATGTTGTCACCATTTGAACCTGCAGAAACAACAGTCAGGCCTCAAGCATTATCAACTAAAACAACCCTACCAACCACACCAACAACAACTGCAGAACTCCTAGAATTTCTCTTAGCAGCAAGAGAGAAAACTCCCAAGACTCCAGCAGCCGAAGAGCCAGTGGATATTGAGTATTTGGATCTTGACACTGCCTTGCCAACATATGATATTACTGTAGGTTCCTCTGTTCTAACCACCGGCCATGTACAACACAGTCCTGTTGGAGTTGGCCAAGTCATCCCCGTGCAACTAAAACCCGAAGACCTCATGCCTCATCCAGGTCTATCTAAGCCAATTTTAATCACAAACGAGCCAAAGGTAACTGATGCCGAGGGTGTTAGTACAGCAACGGAATCTGTGGAGACCCATCGAACAACTGAAACAGGGACAGAAACTACTCCGGAAGAAACCATCACACCCGAGACTGGCAGCACACAGGAGCCTGCACACAGAGAGGTGGAGGAAAAGGAGGGTTTGAAAATGGAGCACAAAGGAACAAGTGAGGGAGAACTATTAGAAGCAGAACATAAGACTCCTGAAATAGAAACAGCTGCTGAGGCTCCTCGTCCATCCCTTCTTGGTACTTTGTTCAACATACTAACTCAAACAGAACGACCAATTGACAGGCCAAGTTTTAGACCCAGACCAGACTGGCCTAGACCAGATCGTCCAAGACCAGATATTTCCAGACCAGATCGCCCAAGACCCGAACTTCCCAGACCTGATCGCCCTAGACCAGAACCTCCTAGATCAGATATTTCCAGACCAGATCGCCCAAGACCTGAACTTCCCAGCCCAGATCGTCCTAGACCAGAACTTCCCAAACCACAACGTCCTAGACCAGAAAGACCAAGCACACCCAAACCAAGACCAGACAGAACAAGGACTGAAAGCTCGAGACCTGACAGACGACCTGCTCCTCCTCGTTTGCCCTTCAGGCCTCGTCCAAGACCTAATGGCGGCCGCCCTGAGTTTGTACCACCAAGGTTCCGTTTCACTCCACCTCCACCTCCCTCATCACCATCAACTGAAGAGGAGGTTACCACACCATTCCCTCCTTCGACTTCTCAAACAGAAGAGCCACAGGAAGTTCCAGCATCTACCCAAAGACTGCCACCCAAGTTTGTTCCCCCACAGGCAGAAACACCTGCACCAACACCATTTATCCCCACATTCCTACAACCAAACTCAGAAGAACCCCAACAAAATTCTCCAAACTCCCAGCCCATACCCATCTTCAACCTACCCGACCCAATCCACACAGTTCGCCCACGTCCCTTCGTTCCCCCTCGACCTCAGCCTGCCCTCGCACCCCAGCCCTCTCCAAGTGGTGACCAGAACCTACCATCACGGCCAGTCCTGGAGAGCGGGTTCCAAGGCATACACAAAGACGGTGAGGGAGTTCAACCAAACCTTGATTTCCACGAGGAATATGCGGAAGGAGAGCTACCTACACTTCCACCTTCTCTGCCCAATCTTAAGTAAGTTGCCATGCATTCTATATTTATGCAATAAAATAAGAAATAATACACAGGAATTGTCTTCCTTGTTTCCTATAAATTCCATGCCCACTTGCTTATGTATTCCAGGAAAGACAAAGTAGGTGAGACTGGGTGCATGGTTCTATAGTTTATGGTAGAATAAGCTAACAAAAATGGACTACTGTATTACAAACATTCCTAATAAAAATAACCTTACATATTATGCTGTCCAAGACGTCTTTCTGTTTGCATGCCTCTAGTCATATTGTTTGTTGTTTTAAGTTTCTAGGGAACACATGGAAAGACATAAATATCTTATTTTTTATCAATGTTGATTTACATGTTGTCACAGCACAAAAAAAACACAGGGCTGCTTTCTGAGATGAGCAAGTTGGCATGGCCTAACACAGCCCAAAAATAGAGTTTCCAAATCGGATTTTTACGGAGTTCGTATGACACTACCTCTCCCAAATAAAGTTCATATACCTTGGAATGGGCAGACTGTTACAGGGAACTAAAATGTAGTAACCTGGATAATATGCAGCATCCCAGGTGTACGAGGCTGGATAATTCACATACTGTAAGATATTCCACCAAAAGCTCCAAAGAACAATGATGCTGAAATGAGCGTAGAGGCCAAACGCAGCCTACCCCAAACTATAGACACAAAGGTTCCCCAAGTGGACAATCACCCATGTCATGGCCTTGGGTCATTCAGGCTATGGCCGCATCAGTTCAATAAAAAAAAAAATATACAGTAAGTCGAACAAACTCACCAGCACCTTAACCCTCGTGGCCTGGGCTGGTCCTCCAAAGAACGGAGGTCGTATCCGGGCGATCTGGCCGAAAAACGTCTAGGCCTAGGCTACCGTATTTTAGTTTATTTTAACTGCTAGAAATTTCCCACGCATCTATAAATGTAGGGCGGTTTTCAATCTGTAGACTGGCGTTGAGTAGAGCTCTCTAAGTTAACTGGTTCAGTTGTGATGACGATTTCAGTGGAGCGAATTTTGCCGCGATGTTGACAATATCGGAGCTTTTCAGACACTAATTTCGTCTGACGTCACAACAATAACATTGATCCGACGTCTCCTTATTGTTTTCGGAGGTGCGGTGACGCAACGATCGGCTTTGTTTACATGCATCGGACGCACGGCGTTCAGACCAAGCTGAATAGGCTTTCAAGCTTACTGACCAGGTAAGGACACCCGGGTTCCTGCCCATCTGCCGCGGTGTCCTTGCACAATGACACCCGGGCTGGAAGGGTTAAGCCGTAGCTCGATTGGTAGAGCGTTCGCCTGCTAACCGTGAGGTTGGCGGTTCGAGCCTCGGGCCAGCCAGTGTGTTATTGGCAGACGTCAGTGCTGTTGGTGAACGGTGCGGTCTAGCAATCTGTGGCAACTATTCACTACTGTAAGTCCCTGATTCATCAGGGCACCCACCCTTGCCTTGCTATTCAGCAGGGAGTGTATGGTGGTAAAAACTGCATCATCATCATCATAAGGGAGACAGTATCAACTTGAAATTATGTGAACAAAATTACACAACCTGAGTTGGGCACATTTTATTATCACCCAGGTGGGACTCAATAATGGTAACCACTACACCAACAAGCAGATTTGAACTTTCCAGGTCTGAACTGTGTCTTGCGAAACTAATCCCATATTTTCTATGTCAGCCCCATTGTTTGTCTCCTATCATAAACTAAATGCAAACTCTGTTCTTTGCTTATTCTTTTGGTATTATGAGATCAAAATACAGTACTGTTGCAATTATATTTCTACGATGAATTAGCCTAAGCAAGCATCAAAAACATTAACTGAAGGTTCATCATGTAATCTCTCTCTTTGAGCACTAAAAAGGTTAACTAAATATTTACACCATGCTCTCTCTCTCTCTCTCCTAGGATCATTCCCTTCGTGGCTGCTGATGCCCTGACTGGCCCAGACATGCCCTTCAGTGAGGAGGACCCGCGCTCTTCCACCCGACCACCTCCACTTCTGCCCATCCTTATACCCACTGAAGGTTGGATAATAGTACCATTTGAGGAGGAGCACTTTGTTGAAATGTTTTATTTATAAGTGAAACGTTGTCAATACCTGTAGTGTTTCCCCTCAAATAAAAAAAGAAGCTCCAATTGTGCTTTAACCATATTGTCAACTAACAGATTTTGTTTAACCAACCAGTACTGAAGGTTGTTGGTCATTGCCCATTCAGTACAATAGTGTAATATTATTATTGTTCTAGCTAACCATAGACAATATGAATATTCTTAAGAAACAGCTCTAGCTTTCAGAGAGGATATCATACAGTACCGGTACTAAGTTAATTCTAGCCAACACTAAATTCTTATGCTACCTATAGAATGACCCATATCAATGCTAGCATGTGTAGGCGTTTCGCCTGATAGCAGTAATCCATTTGCCATGATCCTGGGCTATCTCCCTATACAGTACCCTGGCCTGGGGTTCATTCTTAATCTGCAATTTGTTTGTTTGTTTTCTTTCTTTTGTATATACAATTAGTTTAACCAAACCACTGAGTTCTCAAATAGAACTCCCATAGGGCTCTTAATCTGCAGTACCTCCCTCTAAGTCTTCCTTGGTCTATCCCTTGATAGTAACTCCACTGATGTAGAGAACTGGTAGTTATAACAATAAAAAACACCAGCTTACATTATTATTTCAACTAACATATATCATCTTGCAGATCAAGGAGATACAGCAGACAACAGACAGCCTGAGGAATCCACAGAGGCTGCACCGATCACCACTACAACCACCACTGGCCCAACAACCCCCCGTCGCACACTGTCACGTCGTCCACCCATCCTACCACCAAGACGCACTCCAGTCCATCCTTCCAGTGCTGACGACCCAACTCGGCGTCCTTTCCTACCCTTCGGCCGACCCACAGAGCGTCCTACCCGTCCAATTTTCAAGCCACAGCCCACAACAACCACAACCACCACCACCACCACACCACCACCATTCACCTTTGAGATCAAACCCACCATCAGTGCCAGACCCGACTTATTACATGCATTTTCCCTCCGCGATCGTCCAACGACTCGCCAACCATTTATTCCGCCTCACCACCTTCGCCCTACAACTACTCCCAGGCCAACAGAACCCCCAACTGATCAACCACAACCTCAACATTTCCCACAACCCCAATCTATTCCTACATTCCGTCCAAAACCCACCACTATCATCCCAGTTCAAACCCCACGGCCAATTGTTTCAAACGACATCTCAAACCTCCTCCTACAAGATGTATTTGGACTGTCCGGGGGTCAGAATTCTCCCCCAGTCCGGTTCACGACAGGCCAAGGGACACCCAAGCCATATAAGCCAAGTAAAGTGGTACTCCCAGAGATTCCGGCTGCAGTGCGAGACCAACTACCTCTAGCTACAGATCCAATTTTGGCATCAGGTGAGGCATACTATTATATATGGACATATTTCTCTGCTTTATCCTTCAATTATTCACCCACATCTCATTGTAATTATATATCTATCTATCTATTGCTAGACGCCATGGTCCCCGAAAGGGTGGCCACAAATGAATCGCCCCCATGTACCTCTGTCCCCAGTCAGTCAACACCCCTCCTCTTATCCAAGCATACAGTTTACATGACAACAAAATTTAAACACTTTTTGGCACTTCAATGGAAAATTATAAGATGACATTGACAGAAATTATGTTTTACATTGTAAAAACAGTACTGTATACTGTTTCGCAGCGCGAGCCGTGGCATAGTCAGTAGAGCGTCGACTGCTGATCAAGCCCTCTGTCAAAATGTTATTGGTAGATGTCAAGTCCGGACAACTTGACCTAGAGATTCGTGACAACCGCCCAATGTTCATGGCCACCCCTTCTCGGGAATTACGGCGTCTAGCAGAAACATCACAAAACCAGCTGCAGCATCTAAATTAAATTAATATTATAACTTCAGAAAGTTATTAATGAAAATATTCTGTATTGTATAGTTATTTATAGATACTAGCAGATTTGTATCAAAAATATAAACAAAAGAAAATACAATAATAGTACAGTATATGATACTAATACATGAATAAGCCTAATTTGAGAAAGAGGAGTGGGTGGTAACCACCGAGGAATATGTCTTCTAAGCGTAGTAGGGAAGGTATAGAGTAGGGTAGTGATTGAGAGAGTGAGAGTGAGAACGGAGAAATGGATAGGCGACGAGCAGGGAGGTTTTAGGAAGGGAAGAGGATGTGTAGATCAGATTTTTACCCTGAATTGTGTTGTGGAGAAATATCTGGAGAAGAAACAAAAGGTGTATGCTGCCTTTATGGACTTGGAGAAGGCCTATGACAGAGTGGATAGAGAAGGTTTGTGGAAAGTACTTAGAATATACGGAGTAGAGGGCAAGTTGCTGAAAGCAGTGAAGAGCATGTATGAGGGTGCAAAGGCGGCAGTACGTGTGGAGAGTGAGCAGAGCGAGTTCTTTAACCTGAGTGTTGGGTTGAAACAGGGGTGTGTGATGTTCCCGTGGTTGTTTACTGTATATATGGATGGAGTCATGAAAGAAATACTATCAAGAGCAGTGGATGTTGGTGTATCGCTGAAAAGGGAGGGAATTGAGTGGAAGCTACCTATACTGCTGTTTGCGGATGATACAGTTCTGATGAGTGATAATGAATGGGAGTTGCAGGGTCTGGTAAATGAGTTTGGAACAGTGTGCGAAAAACGGAATTTGAAGGTAAATGCGGGGAAGAACACCTTGCTCTTCGAAAGGGGTGAAATCACAGAGTGTGAGGTGAAGCTGAACGGTCAGGCTATGGAGATCGTCAACTCTTTTAAGTATCTGGGCAGTGTGTTGAGTAAAGATGGGACTGTTGTTGTTGATGATGCTTTTATTTTATACTAGCCCACTGGGCCTAGGCCCTCTCAAGGCTAGTGGTGGAGGAGGCGGTACAGAGTTTAAAGTCACGTATATGTCAGTAGTTATATGTCATTGTATAAATTTATCGCTCTCAGGAAGTGACGAATAGGGGTGAAATTGAAAGAGGCTGAGTCAGAGAGGATGCCATGTAATGAGGTGTTCAGCAAGAATCTCCGTCTTTCAGATGCATAGACGGGACAAATACAAAGAAAGTGAAAAACAGTCAATGATGTATGGCAATGTTGGCATGCAGGTGGTGGACCACGAGGGGTGGACATCAGGTAACCATGTGTGAGGCGTGTGTGGCCTAAACGTAATCTAGTTAACAGGGTTTGGTCTGCACGTGAACCATTAATTGAAGAGGGCCATAAGTGTATGTCATCCTTAATGGAGCGAAGGTGGCAAATTAATGGTTGCGCTCTCCACTCAACTCGCCAAGCGTCATAAACATGGCGACGGAGGACAGGGAGCATATCCTCCGAACGCAGCAAAGTAGTAGAGGGTGTACCATGACACGCTTGCTTAGCGAGGAAGTCTGTACGCTCATTCCCGGGAATTCCTACATGCGCGGGGATCCAGCACAGTGTGATGGAACGATTAGCGCACTGTAATTTGTGTATTCTGTGGATGATAGTCTTGACCAATGGGCCTTGGGGGCAAATACGCATAAGGCTTGCAGTGCACTCTTTGAGTCACTACAGATAACGACCCGTGGAGAGTTCCTCGACAATGAAGAGATGGTGCTTAAAGCACCTTGAATAGCCCATAATTCAGCAGTGAAAACCGTGGAGTGATGGTGTAAGGTACTTTGATACAAGCCATGGTCTGAGACTGCAGCGCAACCCACGGCATCCGCAGTTTTCGAGCCATCGGTGTAAATGAAAACAGCCGGGATGTGATCATCAAGATGTTGCAAAGCGAGATGTCGACATTGAGATGGGGCTTGGGCATCAAGTTGATCCGCTAAGTGAAAGCAAACTGTAGGGTGTTTTAGGGTCCACGGAGTGATGTGACTAGGAGGGGGAGTTATGGGAGGAACGGTAATACTGTAAGTGGAGAGCAATTGGCGAGACAACATTGGGAATGGCACTGGAATGTTTGAACGATAGTTATCTGTGGAATGGAATAGGTCTAGTAGAGTTGGGTCATGACGGAGGCGAACAGCCGTACGCATGAGGACTAATCGACGGTGGTAGGCTAGAGGTAAGGTCCCAGCCTCACATAGGATATTGGAGACACGAGAGGAACGGAATGCCCCCGAGCTAATGCGGATGCCCAAATGGTGTACGCTGTCGAGGGTTCCTAATGTGGAAGCAGAGGCCGTGCCATAGACAGGGCTACCATAATCTAGGGCTAAGAGGATGGTAGCTCTGTAGAACAGTAAAAGCGTAGCGCGATCTGCGCCCCAATGGACTCGTGCGACTGTTTTCAGAACATTCATTCTCTGGAGGCAACGTGCCTTTAAGCAGGCAATGTGACTCTTCCAATTGAGGTGAGTATCAAAGATTAAACCAAGGAACCTGGTATGTGGAAGGATCTGAATATTAGAATGTCCCATGGTGAGAGTAATGGACTGTTTACGTAAATGTCGAACATTTCTATAGAATACAACGGCGTTAGTCTTTTCAGCAGAAAATTGAAAACCAGCAGTGGATGCCCAAGAGTGGATGGATTTTAGAGCAATGTTGAGACGCCGTTGTATGTGAGTCAGACTGGGAGAAGTGTAATATATTGCGAAGTCGTCCACATACAAGCTATACGATATTTCAGGTGGGAGGCTGCGTATGACACTATTGATCGCCATAATAAAGAGTAAGCTGCTAAGGGCACATCCTTGTGGTATTCCATTAATCTGTGACATAATGTCCGATAGGAGACCATTATTTTTGACCTGGAATGTACGGTTAGAGAGAAAATTTTGTAAAAAGCAGGGAAGAGGACCTCGCATGCCAGAATCGTGTAAAATTTTTAAAATCCTGTGTCTCCATGTTGTGTCATAAGCCTTAGCAATGTCAAAAAATATTGCCACTGTGGGTTGGTTCTTGGAGAACCCATCACGTATTTGGTGTTCAAGGCGAATAAGTGAGTGCAGTGTAGAACGGCCAGGGCGGTAACCATTCTGATATGGGGAGTAAAGATGGGACTATGGATGAAGAAGTGTGGGAGAGGGTACAACAGGGGAAGAGGGTTGTAGGAACGCTAAAAGCGGTAACAAGAAATAGGGTGGTCAGTATGGACGTGAAGAAGTCCTTGCATGACAGTGTGGTAATCCCGACACTGACTTACGGAAGCGAAGCATGGACGTTGGTTGAGAGACTCAGACCAAGAGTGAGAGCAGTGGAAATGAATTACTTAAGGAGTGCGTGCGGAGTTACATGGAGGGATAGACAGACTAATGAGGAAGTAAGAAGGAGGTGTGGTGTGGAGGTAGATGTGCTGGAAAGTGTGAAAAGGAACAACTTGAGATGGTTCGGCCATATGGAACGTATGGAAAGCGAGAGAATGACTAAGAGGGTGTACGAGAGCGAGGTGGAGGGACAGAGAGGGAGAGGTAGACCGAATGAGAGGTGGAAGGATGGAGTGAGGAAGTACATGAACGAAGGCGGTGCTGGTTGGGGGGAGGGGCGTCGACTGACTGGGGACAGAGGTGCATGGGGGCGGTTCGTTCGTGGCCACCCCTTCGGGGATCACGGCGTCAGGCAATAGATAGATAGATAGATAGAATAACTCAACCTCGCTACAACAACAAACAATTATAGCACAGCTGCTCACTAAGTGCACAATACGAGAATAAGTTGATAATCTAGAAATGAGAGACTGAAAAGCAAGTACTGTAGGTAGTTGTTGTACTATACATACACAAGGTATTGATGAATGTAGATAGCATAAAAGGAGATGCGGAGAAATTAAAGAAAGGGCGGGAATCTAGGGATAGGGGCGATAAAACAGTATGATCATTATGTCATTATGTTTACTGTTGTTGTTGTTGTTGTTTTTCCCCAAGCTGCCTGGCCGAACAGCCCCAAGGCCCCGAGCAAGGCCAAGGCCATAACCGAGCGCCCCCACAGAACCCTCCCTGCCGACCACAATAAAGCCTGGGTGACCGAAGCCACTCCATGGCGGGGAGCTGAGGAGGGTGCGGAAACGCCCGGGAAACCAAAGCCCCACCCAGGGCCCTGTGCCCCTCAGCAATTATGAAGAGAAAGTTGAGGGGCAAAGGAAAGATGTGACGCTTTGGTTTCCAATCTTGGTAGATTAGGTCAATCCACGCAAGAGACGCCGTCACTTGAGATCTAGAAAATATATAAGCAAAAGGAACAGTCAGAGTAAGCTATGGGTATGGCAGAGATCGCTCAGTTCTCACTCTGATAGACCAGCCCATCACCACATGACTAGAACCCAATCCTCTCAGCATCAGCTAGGAAAGGCCCTAGAAAGCCGCCTTTGGCGGGGGGGATAGCTCCCCTATTTCAACCCTTTTCGGGGTTGGCCCTTATGTTTACTGTTATGTTATTTCTATACTATAGGTAGCGCCAGCGAACTTGACAATAATCTTGACCCCTTAACTTCTTATAACTCAAAATGAATTAAAGCAATCAAGCTGACGTTTCTATCAATTGGGAAGAGTCCGCCGGGAAATAGGTGTGGATATTTACAGCCAGTTTGCTCTAGGCCCTTTTGAGTTACAGCGAGGTCAGGGATCAAGATTATTGTCAAGTTCGTTGGCGCTGCCTATAGTTAGCAGGACCAAATTGCATACTTAAACATACTGTACGCCTGTACAGTATTGCATTTAGTTTCCATCTCCTATCTATCTATCTATTGCCTGACGCCGTGATCCCCGAAGGGGTGGCCACGAACGAACCGCCCCCATGCACCTCTGTCCCCAGTCAGTCGACGCCCCTCCCCCCAACCAGCACTGCCTTCGTTCATGTACTTCCTCACTCCATCCTTTCACCTCTCATTCGGTCTACCTCTCCCTCTCTGTCCCTCCACCTCGCTCTCGTACACCCTCTTAGTCATTCTCTCGCTTTCCATACGTTCCATATGGCCGAACCATCTCAAGTTGTTCCTTTTCACACTTTCCAGCACATCTACCTCCACACCACACCTCCTTCTTACTTCCTCATTAGTCTGTCTATCCCTCCATGTAACTCCGCACGCACTCCTTAAGTAATTCATTTCCACTGCTCTCACTCTTGGTCTGAGTCTCTCAACCAACGTCCATGCTTAGCTTCCGTAAGTCAGTGTCGGGATTACCACACTGTCATGCAAGGACTTCTTCACTTCCATACTGACCACCCTATTTCTTGAAACTGCTTTTAGCGTTCCTACAACCCTCTTCCCCTGTTGTACCCTCTCCCGCACTTCTTCATCCATAGTCCCATCTTTACTCAACACACTGCCCAGATACTTAAAGAGTTGACGATCTCCATAGCCTGACCGTTCAGCTTCACCTCACACTCTGTAACTTCACCCCTTTCAAAGACCAAAACCTTGCTCTTCCCCGCATTTACCTTCAAATTCCGTTTTTCACACACTGTTCTAAACTCATTTACCAGACCCTGCAACTCCCATTCATTATCACTCATCAGAACTGTATCATCCGCAAACAGCAGTATAGGTAGCTTCCACTCAATTCCCTCCCTTTTCAGCGATACACCAACATCCACTGCTCTTGATAGTATTTCTTTCATGACTCCATCCATATATACAGTAAACAACCACGGGAACATCACACACCCCTGTTTCAAACCAACATTCAGGTCAAAGAACTCGCTCTGCTCACTCTCCACACGTACTGCCGCCTTTGCACCCTCATACATGCTCTTCACTGCTTTCAGCAACTTGCCCTCTACTCCGTATATTCTAAGTACTTTCCACAAACCTTCTCTATCCACTCTGTCATAGGCCTTCTCCAAGTCCATAAAGGCAACATAGAAGACATATTCCTCGGTGGTTACCACACACTCCTCTTTCCCCTTTGCTCTTATATAGGGAGACTATTATGCCAGTCTTCCAGTCATCGGGTGCACTCCCCTTCTCCCATGCAGTTTGCACATTTTCCATACCCATTGTATCACTATCTCACCACCATACCTCAACATTTTCCCACACACTCCATCTGTTCCTGGTGCTTTCCCCAACTTCACTCTTTTCATGGCTCCCCACACTTCTGACCACCTGATTCCCACCTCCTCCTCCACTACTTCTCTTCTTCTCCCTCCCATACCATATCTAGCTATGTTTGCTGGCTCTTCATTCCTTACATTTAGCAACTCACTGAAGTACTCCCTCCATCTTTCGACTCTCTCTTGCTTCTCGGCTAGCATTCTCCCATTCTTATCTTTCACACCCTTACTGTTTCCCTTGCTACCTTCCCTAACTTTCTTGACTTCTTTCCAGAACAGTTTCTTACTCTCCCTCCATTTTACACTCAGATTCCTTCCAAATTCCTCATCTACTCTTCTCTTACTTTCCTTCACTACTCTCTTCACCACCCTCTTACTCTTCACGTACCTCGCTCGTTTCTGTCTCTCGAAATCTTCATTCCCTCTACTACCCAACCACTCTCTATATGCTTTCTTCTTTTCTTCCACAGCTATTCTTACCTCTTCTGTCCACCATGCTGTACCTTTCACTCCCCTCCCTCTTCTCCTCACTCCACACACCTCCTCACATGCTGCACAGATCTCATCCTTAAACACCTTGCTTATCTCCTCCACTTCCTCCATAACTTCCAGGTCGAACCCACCTAGTCGTCTTTCCACTGCTCTCCTGTACTCCTCCCTGACTTCCTCCTGCAACCTCTCCACCCTCCTCACCATTCCACCCTCCTCTCGCCTCCCTCCAGCTCTCCTCACCCACTTCTATTGTATCCTAACCTTAGCTACCACTACATAATGATCAGACAGACCCCCTCCAATACCCCTATACACCCTAGCATCCATCACAGATTTCTTCATTCGTTCATCCACACATACATAATCAATCAATGACTTTCGTTCCACCACTATCTTATCCTTCATCGTCAACATCCGTTTCCACGTGTACCTGTGGATCATTCTGTGTCGGAAGAAGGTGTTGGCTATCCACAGCCTCCTCCCCACACATACGTCCACAAGTGCAATACCATTCCCATTCACCTCTGATGGTACCCCCCACCCTCCCACCACTCCCTCAACTTTCCTATCACCCACCTTACCATTCATATCCCCAATCAGAAATATTCTTTCGTTCTTGTCAAACTTCTCCAGGCAAGCCTCCACATTCATCCAGAACTCCTCTTTCTTTCTTTCAAGTATATCCTCTGTCGGGGCATACACGCATACAACCACCCACGTTTGTATTCCTACTTTCATTCTCACCCACACAATCCTTGAACCCACAGACCCATACTCTCTTACACATTCCTTCCATTTGCTACTTACAAACAAACATGCACCTTCTCTCGCTGTTCCTTCACTCACTTCAGCACACACACCCATTCCACACTCCCACTCTCTCACATCTGAACCTTTCCATTTGGTCTCTGTCATTCCACATACATCCAGCCTGGCATTCACTAACACTTCGAGAACCTCTCTCTCTTTTGTGCCATCATTCATATGAATTAGTTTATACATCTTGACCCTGGTACCAAGTAACCATTTGCAATCAAAAAGCGATATATACAACTAATTTTCTTCTGCACATACCCTACTACCGGTAATGTACAGTATTTTATTAATTTTGTCTGATGCTTATCTCTCATCACACAGGTCTACTGAAGCTGTCCGGGTGCAATATTTACGGCCGCATGTACATTGTGAAGGATCGGATCCCCGAGCTCTCCGGCAAGTGCAAAGAGTGCCGCTGTACCCCCGTAGGAGTCCAGTGCCTTCCTATATGCTAGACACCGAGGCCAGCGTCGCACAAGCAAGTTTAGCGGCGGATGTATTGGAGTCGCAGAATTATTTATAAAAATACAGTACAGTGGTTAAGTTAATTTATCTGGCCAATCTCACCTCCTGTATGACAGAAATATCTAATGTAGAGTTCATAAACTACAAAGAATAACCAGTTAATATGGTTGTCACATGTTTGCAATAGGCTATCAACATTTTATAAAATTTTAAGACAAGAATAAAGGACAGATCCCTTGAAAAAATATGATACATCTTGTAGCATATACAATACTCCAATACAGTATGCTGATAAATTTGCTCCTGCAACTCCGGCTAGATTGGTTACTTATCATCTACTGCTTGTGATAGTAATGACACGCAGTATTCATCAACAACCAATGGCCGTTTTTCCACACATCAATCTTCGGGTTAGCTCCTACAAAACAAATTTGGGTAGCTACCAGCTCCACACATAATACTACTTTTCAATGCATTATTTACTGTTCAGTTACAAAAACCTTTAGTTGGCATTTTGTTAATACTCTGCATAAGTCTGATAGTCTATAAACTACTCAACCAAGAAAATTATTTGCTGAATTCTATACTGTATTTGCAATTCTGATTTTCTATAAACTATATAAACAAGAAAATGCTTGGTTTGAAGTTGTTTTTGTAATTACTAAACCGAGAAATATGTTTGAGAAAGTGGCCCCGAGTGTTGTCCGTAACACTATCCATTACATCAGTAGCAAACACTGGATGTACTGTACGTTGATGAATAAATTTGCTCATATTAAGCAACTCATGACATAGACTTACAATGGCATTTCCTGTCACAATTTGTGCATACTTTTTTTTTTTCTTGGCTGACGGTAAACTGCCATGTCCCCATCTTGATAATTCTGCACTTACTAAGATTATGTTACTAAATATGCTGTTAATTAGGAAAAATTTGTATTACCATGATGCAAAGCCATAGCAGTTTCACATTTTTCCATTAACCCCTTCTGTACCAGCAAAGTTTTTTGTTTTATATTTCAGCTACATTTAGACGATTTTATGAAGCTTAGGAAGGATATATGGTAGCTAAAAGGATTAATTGACATAGTCTGTAGCCTTTTAATGATTATACTGTACGTCCTTTGTAAGCTGTACAAAATCATCTAATAGTTGCCATAATATAATGAAAAGTACATCACCAGTACAGAAGGGGTTAAGTACCAGCATCGAGAAATCAGCTGCTAAGGGATTCAATTTTCCGCCAGGTGAGAATAAAAAAATAAAAATTATAGTGAAGTGACCCCAAGCCCATGAGTCGTGCTGAAGCTGACTGGACTATTCTGAGCTGTGTAAATTATATCCTGGGATGTGCAAATGGGATTATGTAGAGGATAATCATAGTGCACCTTTGGGAGTCTCCGGAATACTGTACGTTTCATATATGTATAGTAGTGTAGATACAGTATATAACTCGTTAACCCTTTGAGTACCAGCGACGTGTATTATATTTTATTCTAGCTGTATGTAGATGATATTAGGCAGCTTAGAAAGGGCAGGTTGTTAAAAAAGGTTGGTTGGGATAGTTTGAAGCCATACTATTGCTAGAGGTCCTTCCTAAGCTGAATAAAATCCTCTAATAGATGCCAGAATACGATGAAAAGGACGTCCCTGGTACTGAACGGGTTAATGATAACTTAAGTGCCTTACTTGTGTCCTTTCATCAACTTCGTTAGAACTGGCTATATGTGCTGTACTATAAAGAAGCATGTATTGTAGTTAACTTTCAGGATACCGGTAATGTAGCTACTACACATGTGATAGAATAAAAGTACAGTACAATGTTCTGAACTTTGTCCCCATGAAAAAGTATGGTACTATACAATACAGAACACAGGTTAAAGGCTCTTCATTGCAAATAACTAATTCACTTTACAGTGTTCTGTGCACAAATTAAAATCTACTAAAATACTTTAATGCAGATATCATAACAAATGCTAAAAGACTGTACTGTACTGTACTATTTAGTTACCGTACTTTATTACTGACTATAATAACCATGTTCCTGAGCAAATTACTGAACATAAAAGCAAATCAATATATCATCTGTGTATGGGCATTACAGTGTAAAACATAACTGTTAATCATGATGCTACAATTCGCTAGCTAGGGTGATTATGGCACAACATTCTATTATGGCAATCTAATGTACCGGTAACAGTGAAATTAATCAATATAAATAATTATATTAACTTGATTATTTTGTAATACAGTACCGGTACTGTACTGGTAATCATAGTACCGTACCATACTATGTAGTGTTGGTACACTCGGATACCATAGTCTCAAGCCCAATCATAAATATTTGTAGACTTCATCTATTTCTAATTATGGAATTATATCTCTGGAAACTAATTTATTGCTAAAAAGTTCGATAAATCAACTACAAAATGATATACAGTATACGATTTATTGACAAACAAGTTATATCCAAAAATCAATCCAGACAGTTATAATTGCATAAATAAAAACATAGGGGGTTCACAAATTCTTATGAGTGGGCTAGAGACTGTGGTATCCGACTGTACAGTACTGTTTAGTCAAGGTATTGATTTGGGTTCAGATTATTGTATTATAATGTTTTAGCTACCAAATACAGTACAGTATTACTGATTAAATTAATTACATAAAATACAGTACTATACTGTATTGTATGTGGTACACCCTGTAGTATGTATCTCAAATACAATACCCTGTACACTTAAAATATAAATTTTTCCATACTGTACATTTCTATATGGAAATTGCTGTATCCTCACAAAAAAATAAGTACCGGTACAAGAATGATGAATGAACAGACCTCGGAGTGTACACATTCGAACTTCTAAATACATATATATGATAATATTAATAAACAAATTCACAAACAAATAAATGTTCAATATACCAGTACTGTACAGTACCTGTACATGAATCAAAAGTCCTTAAAATAAAAACTACAAACAATTAAACAAATGAACAGTAGTCTATAAGTACTGGTACAGTATATGCAAATTAATTGCATGTGACACTAGTGCAAAATTATATTAAAATGTTGATTGGTCACTCTTGCGTAAAATTCATCTTTGCAAATCTTTAAAATAATGCTACACACACTGATGCCTCCGTGAGATATGTCAAAAATAAATATTGCTTGTACCCAATACCAATAAAGTTCATATAAACTACAGTAGTTGGTAAGAACATGTACTTTTTATAATTAAGGTACTGATAATATCAGTTTATGTCCACCAGTATCAATAAGATGCATACAATTATATGTACAGTATTATAGTACTAGAACTGTGCTGTACAATACATATTTAACAAAAACAATCCTTACAAACAAATTTGTAAATTGGTTGAGCAAGAAACACAGACAACAAATTTTACTTAGTTTTTAAGGTAGCCTATGGAGAATTTGCTATCAATACCTCTGAAACTGTACCATAAAGTGATGAGAAGTGCCTGTCAGGTACCGGTACTACAATGAATAAAGTCCTACATGTATGTATGGTATACTTTCAATTATGACCTCTTATCATAAAAAATCAATTGCTGAAGGGAGGACATAGCCAAAAACTGATCAAGAGTGAATATACATAAAAATAGTCATATCTGGTGAAGTAAACCAGGAAAATATAGAAAGAAATGCTGCACACCCATGTGCATTATGTAGGAAAGGAATGGGTGTGAACTTGATTCAAGGTGTATGTGTAGTATGCAGAGGGGAGAGTAAGAGGTATCCTCACCAGGATTCGAACCCACTCACTCCAGGTATATTTGGGAGAGTCGAGCACCGTAACCACTCGGCCATGAGCGGATATAAGGAAAGCAACCCCAGTTCTTATTTGAGGAACCAGGTTTTTAGTCTCGTGGAGGACTATGCCTTCGAACACGTGGTGAGTTTATTAGACTTCGACCATGACTATTTTTACGCTTCCCCCCCGCCAACTCGGTTAAGTGATATACGATTTTTAATCGTCCTGGTACTATTATGGAACCTCTGAAAATTACAAATTTCAATTATGTACGATTAAGTACGACAGGTTGGGTAAGAGGTATCCTCACCAGGATTCGAACCCACTCACTCCAGGTATATTTGGGAGAGTCGAGCACCGTACCCACTCGGCCATGAGCGGATATAAGGAAAGCAATCTTAGTTCTTATTTGAGGAACCAGGTTTTTAGTCTCGTGGAGGACTATGCCTTCGAACACGTGGCGAGTTTATTAGACTTCGACCATGACTATTTTTACGCTTCCCCCCCGCCAACTTGGTTAAGTGATATACGATTTTTAATCGTCCTGGTACTATTATGGAACCTCTGAAAATGACAAATTTCAATTATGTACGATTAAGTACGACAGGTTGGGTAAGAGGTATCCTCACCAGGATTCGAACCCACTCACTCCAGGTATACTTGGGAGAGTCGGGCACCGTAACCACTCGGCCATGAGCGAGTCATGGTCGAAGTCTAATAAACTCACCACGTGTTCGAAGGCATAGTCCTCCACGAGACTAAAAACCTGGTTCCTCAAATAAGAACTAAGGTTGCTTTCCTTATATCCGCTCATGGCCGAGTGGGTACGGTGCCCGACTCTCCCAAATATACCTGGAGTGAGTGGGTTCGAATCCTGGTGAGGATACCTCTTACCCAACCTGTCGTACTTAATCGTACATAATTGAAATTTGTCATTTTCAGAGGTTCCATAATAGTACCAAGACGATTAAAAATCGTATATCAATTAACCGAGTTGGCGGGGGGGGGGGGGGGGGGAGCGTAAAAATGGTCATGGTCGAAGTCTAATAAACTCACCACGTGTTCGAAGGCATAGTCCTCCACGAGACTAAAAACCTGGTTCCTCAAATAAGAACTAAGGTTGCTTTCCTTATATCCGCTCATGGCCGAGTGGTTACGGTGCCCGACTCTCCCAAATATACCTGAAGTGAGTGGGTTCGAATCCTGGTGAGGATACCTCTTACCCAACCTGTCGTACTTAATCGTACATAATTGAAAAGTGAATAAGATATTGCTAAAGTACTTGAGAGATGTTCTTTCTGCCGATAGTGGGGCCAAAGCTGTCCCTATCGCCAAGGTCTGATGTAGTTGGGGGAAATTCAGAGTACTGTTGTCACTACTTACCATGAGAAGACTCCTCTCCCCTTGAAGGGAAAGGTGTTATGCTTCATGCATTAAAAGCACAATGACATAACTTCAGAAACGTGGCCTGTCAAAGCGGATGATAACAACAGAATGGAACGCAACGAGATGAGAATGGTGAGATGAATGTGTGGAGCAAAACTGCAAATTAGATATCTAGTGAAGAGCTGAGGAGAAGGTTAGGTATCAAGAGTATCAGTGATGAGATGCGTACCAGCAGGGTTGGATGGTTTGGACATGTGAAGAGGATGGATGAACCAAGTTGGGTGAAAAGATGCAAGTCCGTGAACATACGATCTGATCTTGAATTGAAAAACCTGGCAAGTGAGGCAGCTCTGAATGAGACTAGTGAGATGGATATGTCTGATTACTCCGGAAGATACGATATACTGTATATCAAGAGTATCGGCGATGAGATGCATACAAGAAGGCTTGAATGCACCATTATTACTCATAATTCAACCTATTATTGTATCACACGGCAGTCAAAATAGACGGGAACATGATCACGAGCGTCCGTGTAGTGTAAACAAGGCGAGCGATACAGCTGGTAACTACATTCTTGCCCTAGGCGGGTGCCCAACCCCGAAAGGGGTTGAAATAGGGGAGCTCTATGGCGGCTTTCTAGGGCCTTTCCTAGCTGATGCTGAGAGGATTGGGTTCTAGTCATGTGGTGATGGGCTGGTCTATCAGAGCGAGAGCTGAGCAATCTCTGCCATACCCATAGCTTACTCTGACTGTTCCTTTAACTTATATATTTTCTAGATTTCAAGTGACGGCGTCTCTTCCGTGGATTGACCTCCCAATCTACCAAGATTGGAAGCCAAAGCGTCACATTTTTCCCTTGCCCCTCAACTTTCTCTTCATAATTGCTGAGGGGCACAGGGCCCTGGGTGGGGCTTTGGTTTCCCGGGCGTTTCCGCACCCTCCTCAGCTCCCCGCCATGGAGTGGCTTCGGTCACCCAGGCTTTATTGTGGTCGGCGGGGAGGGTTCTGTGGGGGCACTCGGTTATGGCCTTGGAATTGCTCGGGGCCTTGGGGCTGTTCGGCCAGGCAGCTTGGGGAACAACAACAACAACATTCTTGCCCTCATTTCCAGTAATAATCATTATTATAGAAAGCTTGAGTATAACTTTATTTTTATACCAACTTTTTTTTTTTTATATATTTGAAGACAAATATAGAATCTATATGCTCTAACGATCATATGAAAATTTGTTTTAACCCTCGGCAAAACCTACCGTAATAAAAAATTACGGCACTGAAATGTCGTTTTGGTAACAAGTTTGTTATTACTCTTCTATAGACGGCAGAGATTTGTATACTTGCCACTAGGAACACTTACTACTCGGTAGGTAAGGGTTAGTATTGTAACCCACATACTGAAAACTATGAACATATACTAGGTTTCTAGTCTAGAAACATTTAGTGGCTCACGTGTATTTGTGATATATTCTCAATATACTAGGTGTTAGATGAGTGTTAGTCTTGCATCCCACGTACTAGGTACTCGTGCCATATACAGTTGTTGTTGTTGTTGTTGTTGCTGTTCCCCAGGCTGTCTGGCTGAAGAGCCCCAAGGTCCCGAGAAAGGCCATAAACGAGCGCCCCCCACAAAACCCTCCCTGCTTACCACAAATAAAGCCCGGGTGACCGAAGCCACTCCAAGGGGGGAGCAGAGGAGGGTGCAGAAACGCCCAGGAAACCAAAGCCCCACCCAAGGCCCTGTGCCCCTCAGCAATTATGATTAGAAAGTTGAGGGGAAAAGGAAAAATGTACATGTACAGTACTAGCTGGTGGGTAAGGGTTAGTTTTGTATCCAACGTACTGTAAAAGGTATTAAAACAAGTATTACCTGGTAGGTATGGGTTAGTATTGTATCCAACGGCCTAGTTCTAAGTTAAGTTAGGTTACTTGGTTATTTTACTTTTCAAAATTGCAACCCTAGCCAACTTATGCCACAAGTTGCTTTTCCGAATTTCGGGTTTTATGGATTTCAAGTAACGGAAGTCCCGAGCCAACTTTCGAAATAAGGTTAGTCTTTTTTTACTATATAAAATCCGAAAATCCTTGCCAAAGTTTGCCAAAACTTGGCTCGGGTTTTCCAAATTTCGGGTTTTATGGGTTTCAAAATAATGGAAACTCGAGCCAGGTTTCCTGTAAATACTGTACCTTATTAACGCCTTTTACTCCGCAATTTCCCTGATCTTCATAGCCCTCCCCATTATCAGGGGGCGTGTCTTAACATTGATCGATAATATGGAATATAGCTTTTCCTGAGATTTCTAATTAATTAAAAACATGGTAATATCCTGTGTAGCGGGGAGAACTGTTGATAATCTTCAACAACGCTATTGCAGCGCTATTAGAAACAATTTATTAGGGAAAATAGGGACCAATAGACTCGCCATATTTTTCTCATTATAGCCTACGGTAGTTCGCATGGAGGAATTTCGTTATCTACAACTTGAAAAAACCTGATTTCACTGAATAATAACAACGAAAATCAAAGTCCCGACCGTAAACAAAGCATTCCGTCCAATGAATCCGTCGACTTTACCTCCTTCTCCTTCTTGGGTAAATCTACAGTTTTACTACCCCTATTTTTTCATAATTTTCCTTTTGAAACCGAGTCTTTTTTAGTCTTACCATATTCAGGAAGCCCTACTTACTTGAACTTGTACTTGTAGATGTTACGAAGAGATTCTTCAGAGCAATGGTGTTCCAACACTCCCTCCGAACCCGGCGTCCCTGTGTTGCAGGTCCACTTGGTCCGGTAATGAATTTGTAGCTGCTCTGCAGAATGATGTGTATCCTGGTACTGGTGGCTTATCAGGTACCGTCCTCAGGAAGTCATCTAGTCGGGCTTTGAAGGATTGTACAGAGCAGTTGGTAAGGTCCCAAATTTTCCGTGGCAGGCAGTTGAAGATTTTGGGACCATTGTAGGGCAGACTGGACGAGAGGAGATTTTTTATCCTTGCTGGTGCTTGTGAAGGTGGGATTGTTCTTACACACTTTCGACCAGTCCTCTGGTTAAAGTATGGTTCCACCTCATTAACATTGGAAGGGCTGGGTACCAGTTTTTCAATGATCTTCCAGGTGTAGATGGTGGTACCCTACTGTATATCTTTCTCTACGTCGTTGCTGAGAGTATAGCCCCAGTTTTGTCATTCTGTCCCAGTAATCAAGAGAGTTCTTTCATGCCCTTTATTTGCCTGGTATAAGTTCTCTGTACAGGCTCAAGGGCCTGTATGTCCATAGCCATGTGGGGAGACCAAAGTTGACTGCAATAGTCTAGGATAGGCTGGACAAGTGCCCTTCACAGTGTCGTCATGCACTCCTCCTCCCGGGAAAAGAAGGTTCTGAGGATCCACCCAGCAATTCTTCTGGCCTTCTTGATGGTTTGCTCTATGTGGTGTTTAAAGGTTCCATCATTACTTAGGTAGACCCCAAGGCATTTTGCGTGTGAGCTGATGTTCAAATTTTGGGAGTCTGGGGAAAGCAGCCCCTAAGTTAGGTTAGGTTGTCATGCTTCCATTGAAAATGAGAGTCGGCGAGGTAGACACTCGCGGACCGCGTAAGACGCCGCGTAACGTAAACAAACCAATCACCCGCCTCCTCTGATGACAATATTGTCATTAACCTAACCTAACCTGGGGGCTGCCGCCCGAAAACCCCCGCTGATCTAAATAATGATGTAGAACATTAAAATCACTAAAACGTACTGCGGGAGAGCAAAAAACACCTTCGAGATCGTGCGTCGTAAGAATATGGGTTTACAGAAAACGGAGTCAAAACAGTCATCAAACCGCGGTGGATGAGTATCACTTTAGTGAAGGCTTTTTATACTTCAATGTATCTATTTCAAGTCAATATACATTTCCGCACTGTGGCGCATCATCAAACTATACTAAGTCTACTACAAATAATATTAACCACCATCCAGCTCTCCTGAGCTATCAGAAGAGACTGGATGACTCCGTTGTCGAAGCCTGCCCGGGATGTAACACAGCACCCCATACCATTAAACACATCATAGAAGACTGCATTTCACACAACCACTTACGCCAACAACACAATCTACACTCAATGAGAGCTCTGTGGGAAATCCTGATCGTGGCCATGGCCTTTCTCAGAGGCTCGGGGCTGTTCGGCCAGGCAGCTTAGGGAACAACAACAAGAACAACCTATTAGGAGTAACAGAATAGTGACAAAACAGGGGTAGTGAAGGTGTAGACTTATCGTAGGCTACGATTTTACTATAGGGGCACGCATTTGACAGGTACCACCAAGGATTAACTATAGAATTGTTTTTGGTTTCCACGCATCCAACACCAAGCTACACCCTTTTCTGGTGTACGAAACACTAAAAAAAAGTATGGGGACAATTTAATATTTATAATATTAGACGAAATATACAGATAACTCGGTGGAAAAGTTGCGTTCGCGGGAGTAACGTCAATTGTTTGTTGACATAGCGCTCGAGGTTATAGTAGGCTACTTCGGGCATCTAACTAATTTCCCAATATTGGCGGTTCAATTAAAATTTAGGCCGCGGAATACAGTATGTGTTGATGGGGGGCAAACCCCCCTAGACTTATTGTCATCATCATAGCCTATATATGGCCAGCAGGGGGGCAAAACAACAACAGCAAACGTAACTATACTCTATTTTTTTCCAGCTGATCATAAATTGAATCTCTTCTTAGCTGATTTCTCGATACTTAATGGAAATATATGAAACTACTATGGCTGTGTGTCGTATTAATGCCAAGTTTTCATAATTAACATCATATTTCGCTACAAAATCTACCTTATAGCTGAGTAACAAAGATAGAAACATGACAATTTAGGCTCAGCTGGAAAAAAATAGACTATAACGTCGAGCGTCGTGTCAACAAACCGACGATCGGAAGAGGTCATCTCCCGATTTTCGGCCCAAATGCGCTTCTTAATTCTCGTCGAAAACCACATTAAAAATGTGATTAAATCGTTTCTATTACTAATATCAGACCAGAAAAGGGTGTAGGTTGTTGATGGAGGCGTGGAAACCTAAATTAAATCTCTAATAAGTACGTGGTGGTAGCCTACATGTCAAATGCGTGCCCCTTTAGTAAAATTCTACTGACTTATCAAAGCTTGTAAACCTAAAATAGGCTATAACAAATCCAAAAAAAAAACTTGAAAATAGCTGTGGTCCGTCTCCTTAACCCTCCAGCCCCGGCTATGTATTCCATATATATTCCCCAAAACCCGGGGGTTTTGGCCGAAAAAGTCTATGCCTAGGCTACCGTATCTTTGTTATTTTGACCGCTTCCGCATTCCCGTGCATCCCCAAGCGTCGATGTGTTTCGTACCTGTAGAATGGCGTTAAGTAGAGCTCTCTAAGTTAACTGGTTCAGTTGTGATGACGATTTCATTGGAGATAACTTTGTGGCAAAAACAGCCACTTTACACTACTTTTCGCTACTTAACAATAACATACAGGCACACACGAACAAGTGACGCACTCCTTCTTGTGGTCGGAGATGCGTGGCGTCGGTCCAGCCGGCTGTTGTTTACATGCGTCGGACGGACGCCTCGCACACCAAGCTTACAGGCTTTCAAGCTGCCGGAGCCTCAGAGCCCTACCGGGTAGCGTGGGGTGTGTTTTTTATGGGTTTCTCAGAGCCCTTCCGGGTCTGAGGGGTTAATATTGTCCCAATATTCTGCAGAAATACCGGATATTTATTTATTTTAACCCTCCAGCCCCGGCTAGGGTAGATCGTGACTGTACTCTGTGACCGGGGGTTTTGAGGAATTTTGGTCCATGTTGATTCACCTGTTACTCCTGAAATACATGACACAAAGTTATAAAAAAAAAAAAAAAATTTGCACAAACCTTCATGTGTAGAATGCCGTTGAGTAGAGGTCTCTAGCCCAAGTGATTGCATAATGGCGAGCGCGGGAAGTGGAGTGATTTTTATGCGGGAAAATCTTCCCGCGTTCGGATGCGTCGCCTTGGCCCAGGCCCCGGCTTGGCTAACCTACTGCGCACTTAGCCACTCGTCGCGCCAGAGTTTTTACCTCCCGGAGGCGATTTTATTTATTGATAGTGATGTTATTATAGTTATTTGGAGTCATTATATATTATATGTGTGTATGCTATCATTGTAACTAATATTTCACATTTTCACTCGATACCGTAGTTTTTATGAGAATTGAGGCTGGTTATTGTTATATTACGCACTGATTATTCGTTATCACAGGTATTTATTATACTTTGGCCATCTAATATTAGTTCGTGTGTCACTTTCACTTTGGTAAATATGCTTGAGAGAGTATCACTGTCACTGATAATGCTAATTTTCACTTGATACGGTACATTTTATTAGTAATTGAGGTAGGTTATTGTTATATTAGGCAGTGATTATTCGTTATCACAGGTGTTTATTGTACTTTGGCCATCAAGTATTGGGTGTTGTGTCATTTTCACTTTGATAAATATGCTTTAGAGAGTGTCACTGTCACTGATAATGCTCATTTTCACTTGATACGGTACTTTTATTAGTAATTGAGGTAGGTTATTGTTATATTAGGCAGTGATTATTCGTTATCACAGGTGTTTATTATACTTTGGCCATCTAATATTATGTCATGTGTCACTTTCACTTAGTTATATGCTTTGTAAACGTTTTATATACAATTTATTGTGTCTTTTTTCACTTATTTATATATGTTTTCATAATACATGACTTTTTTATCACAATACATTGTTTTATTTCCACTTGTTGCCTATATACATACATATTGTCAGTCTTTGGTACTTTCACTATGATTATTAGTACTCCTGCTTGGTGTGGTACTCAGCAAAGCACGGTATAGCACATAGTGACACCTGGCACTCCACACACTGCATGGTGGTCTTTTTCTGCTTCCTCGGCCTCACCTGGCTGTTCCAGCAGACATGGCACCGCCTTCTGCTAATGGTGACTCCATCTCGATCCAGAGGCAGGTCACCGAGCTTGTGCACATTTAGATACTGTGCATACTGCATGCGGCCCTGAACGGGGGACCCAGGTTGTGCCACTGCCCTCTGTGGTGTAGCATACCTGTCCAGGAGCTCCACCAACACCTGTTTTTGGAACCTCCGCAGGCTACTGAACTTCCTGGGTGTGCGCGGATTCCGAAGCCTGTAGATATTGTAGGCATTCAGCATTGACATGTCCACCATGTGCAGAAAGAACTTTTTGTACCATCTGCACGAGGTACGCAGACAGTCGATGAAGCCTATCTGCATGTCGGACTTGTCCACCAGCCTCATATTTATGTTGTAGTCCATTACAGCATCGGGCTTGGTCACCCTGACTTGGGTGCGGCGATCCACCTTGCCAGTCTCAACCATTTCCCCCTTGTGGACGGTGCTCAGGAGGTTGACCTTCCGCTGGTCGTGCCAGTGGATAGCCAGAATGGGTCCCGACTTCTTCTTGAAGACATCGCCTTTCTTGGTTTTAGGAGGGAAAGTTGGCATGCCCTTCCTTTTCGCTCTAACTGTGCCTACAGTCCCCGTCTTGCGCTGATGGAGGTACTTTGAGAGAGTGGGGGACGTGTAGTAGTTGTCCGTGTAGAGGACGTGATTCTTCTGGAAGTACCGGTTCATCATGGCTTGAACCACTGCTCCGCCAAAGCCAATGAGGGGGTCTATTTCCACGTCCCCTTCCTTCCCGCTGTAGACCAGGAAGTCCAGGACATAGCCAGTTTGGCAATCGCACAGCACAAAGAACTTTATACCAAAGCGATGTCTCTTTGAGTGGATGTACTGCCTGAAGCTCAGCTTTCCCCGGAACAGCACAAGAGACTCGTCAATACAGATGTTGCAAAAGGGCGTGAAGTATGACGTGAAAGGTTCTCGCATCATCTCGTACAACGTCCTAATCTTCCACAGCTTGTCAGAGAGATGCATGTCGGTGTTGGTGACAAGATGGAGCGCTCCGAGGATGTCGAGGTACCGGTCCCGAGAGATGTATTTCCCGAAGGCAGGGGTGGATATCAGATCTTTGGTGATCCAATAGTCAGCCAACCTGTGCTTCTTTACATGAGGCATTAGCATGGTGATTGCCAGGAACACCAGGAACTCGGGATGAGTCACTGGGGTCCACCGCTTCATGTGGCCCTTGGTCACCTTGCCAAAAAAGGTCACCTGGATTTGGTGCTGCTTGTTTGTCTCCTCTATGACAAACTCAGTAACCTCCTTATCAAAAAATGCCTCAAAAAGCTCATGTGGTGGAGCATTGGGGCCTGCGGGAAAACTTGGGGTAACTCCTGAACCCTCCTGTACCTCATCAAAAGGGGTTACATCAGGGTCATTCACTTCATCAGCAGCCACATCCTGCCAGTTGAAAATATAAAATGGGTCCTGCTGGCGACGCTGACGAGGAGCTGCAGCTGGGGCAGCACGCCCACGAACTCTGGCGGCGCGCACCCTAGGGCGGCCAGGAGCGCGGCGGCGACGGCGCCCAGGCCAGGAGCACGACGGCCCTGGGCCAAGCGTCTGGGTTTAGGGTCGTCGATGTCCATAAAGTCATCGTCGTTGTCGTCAGAGCGGTCATCTTGCCCTGACGGTGGACCCATGTAATCATGGCCAGAGTCATCTGTGAGGTGCCCTTCATCTTCAGACCCCCCCTCATAATCTCGCGGGGAACGAATGATGCGTGGGCGGCGTGTAGGTCGGCGAGGTGGGGAAGGAGTGGCAGGTGAGGCTCTGTCATCTTCATGCAGAGGTTCGGGGCTCCTTGGCCTACGACGAGTCATAGACATCACTGATTCAGTGTCTGTAGGTGCAGGTATGGATGCGAGGTCAAATACATCGTCAGGAACCTCTGTTGTAGGCTGGAGAGGTGGGGTGGACCCTGGGGAAAGTTGCGGGGGCGTATGGCTGGGACCGGCAGGGGTAGAAGCCGCGGGAGCCTCGAACAAAGAGCGCCTACTTGTAGCTCCTTTTTTCACATATTTTCTCCCTTTTCCCTTTTCTTTAATAGTATGTCTCCTCTCGGGGGAAATAGGGGGTAAATAGGCCGAAAGTGGGGGGTCCTCAACCCTAGGCAGTGCTGATGGTGGTGGGGAAGAATGGCGGGCGCCTGGGGCAACTTGGGTGGCGTGGGTAGATAAGGAAGACAATGGCGGGTCAACCTCACCCTCACGCTCACCCTCACTGGCACCCTCACGCACTGCTCCCTCACCAAGTTTTAGGGCCTCTTTCCTGGCTGCCGCGGCCGCCTTTTCAAGAACTTGCTTCTTATAAAAACGTATCTTGAATGGGGATTTAGCTGGCGAAGGGCTAGGTGTCGTGTCACTCAACCTAAACTTGGCAGTCGACCTAGTGCTGTCCCATTCGCTCACTCTCACTACACTCTCATCACCTTGCACAACTATATCACGTTCAGTACTATCATCACTATCATCGTCATGCTCAAATCCAACAAATTGCGCGTCTCTTTGATGAATTTCGTCTAGATCGTCTAAATCTTCACTATAGTGCAACTGATAAGACTCGGAGCTATCACTGCCCAAGTCCTCAACAATATTTAGTCCTTCAGCACGTTCATAACTCCTCAAAGCTATTTCAATACCTCCGGGAGTCAACGCATCTTGTACGTGCCTTTGCGTTAGGGCGCGACAAACCTGGGCAGGCGTCGAAGGGATCATAGAATCGGACACAGGGGAATCACTTTTTGGGCTAGTATCCATGTTGGCGGCAGGGTGGAGACTGTTTTGGTGGCGTACATGGTGTCTGGTGGCGTCACCTAGCGACCACGGAACGAAATGTTTACGCGCGCCATTCGAAAGCAATGGTACAATGTTGTACCACCCGGGTTCCTCGGGTCAAAACATAATGGTACACACGTGTACCACCCGGGGTTGAAGGATTAATACCACAAATTTTCCGAGTGTTTTTTATATTTGTTGTTGTTCATTTGCATCAATATATAGTGTTTGTAATTAATTAGAAATCTCGGAAAAATCTATTTTCCCCATTATTGATCAATGTAAAGACACGCCCCCCCCCCCCCCCCCCCCCCCGATAGTCGGGAGGGGTATGAAGATCAGGGAAATTGCGCGGTAAAAGGCGTAAAAATACGATAATAAGGTTTTGACACGAAACCTGGCTCCAAGTTTTCATTAATTTGAAACCAATAAAACCTAAAATTTGAAAAACACGAGCCAACTTTAGGCAAGTTGGCTCAGGTTTGTCGATTTTTCAGAGTAAAATAAAAACGGTTAGCTACTTTAATTTCGAAACTTGGCTCGGGTTTTCCGTTTTTTTAACTATTAGGCTAAAACCCGGGTAGCATTCAAGAAGACTACAGCAGGACTCTTCTTCTTCTTCTTCTTCTTACCTCTGACCGGGTATAAGCTATCCTAGTGTTTACTAGCCTATACCCCTTTGAAAGGACATTAGCCTAACCTAACCTATCCTAGTACAGTATTATGGGTGGGGGCTGCTGCCCCCACACCCCCGCTATTTGACATCTTTGACAGATTTTTTGTGTATTTTTCTGTGAAAAGGGTATTGGATTTTTTTCAATTTGTCGATAACGAAAATCCTCCATGCGGACTATATGGAGAAAAATATGGCGAATCTGTTGGTGCCTATTTTCCCTAATAAATTGTTTCTAATAAGGCGGATGTAGTGTCCTTGAAGATTATCAAACCCCTTAATTTTGAAACTTTGTGCATTTTATAGATCCATAAAATCCGATTTTTTTAAAACCCGAGCCAACTTTTAACGTACGTTGGCTTACCAAAAAAGACATTTCAGTACCCGGTACTGTATTTTTTTATTAGCCTAGGTTTTGCCGAGGGTTAAAACACATTTTCATGTGATCTTTAGAGCATAGGCTATACATTACATAGGCCTAGCCTATTTGTCTTCAAATATATCAAACAAAATTGGGAAGGAGTTGTGTTACCGGGCGTACGTCGTGTAAACACGTAGCCTAAGTTGATGTCAAACAGCGGGGGTTTGGGGGCGGCAGCCCCCACCCATAATACTAGGAGAGGTTAGGTAAGGTTGTTAGGTTAGGCTAATGGATAAATCTACAGTTATACTACCCCTATTTTGGGAATTTATCAAGGAAACTGTCCACGAATTTTCCTGGAAATTTGGAAGTCACCCATTAAATGAACATAACCTATACATCATATTAATATATGTTTCAACTTTAGGAAAAACCGTTTTCAATTACTTTGAAAAAGTTAATATTTACCTCCTGTTATCCACAGCCAAAACTCAAGATTGCGGAGTAAATACCGAAGACTTCATTCAAGTTTTTTTGGGCGACCGTCAACCTTTTATTAATTACATACCAAACCAGCGGGGGTGTGGGGGCGGCAGCCCCCACCTAATATACTAGGTTAGGTTAGGTAAGGTTGTTAGGTTAGGCTAATATTACCCCTTATTTTCATCTTTTACCCCTCAATTTCCCTGTACTTCATAGCCGTCCCCACTATCGGGGGCCGTATCTTAACCCTCCGGGCCCGGGCTGGTATTCCAAAGGACGGAGGCTGTATCCGGGCGATCTGGCCGAAAAACCTCTAGGCCTAGGCCACCGTATTTTGGTTTATTTTAACTGCTAGAAATTTCCCACGCATCTATAAACGTAGTGCGGTTTTCAATCTGTAGACTGGCGTTGAGTAGAGCTCTGTAAGTCAAATGGTTCAGTTGTGATGACGATTTCAGTGGAGCGAATTTTGCCGCGATGTTGACAATATCGGAGCTTTTCACACACTAATTTCGTCTTACGTCACAACAATAACATTGATCCGACGTCTCCTTCTTGTTTTCGGAGGTGCGGTGATGCAACGATCGGCTTTGTTTACATGCGTCGGACGCACGGCATTCAGACCAAGCTCAGCAAGCTGAATAGGCTTGAAAGCTTGCTGCCTATTAACATGACACCCGGGCTCCGGCCCATCTGCCGCGGTTGCCTTTTAAAATGACACCCGGGTAGGAAGGGTTAACCCTCCAGCCCCGGCTATGTATTATATATATATATTCCTCGAAACCCGGGTGTTTTGGCCGAAAAACGTCTAGGCTAGGCTACCGTATATTTGTTAATCAGACTGCTTCCCGCATTCCCGCGAATCCCCAAGCGTAGCTGTGTTATTTACCTGTAGAATGGCATTAAGTAGAGCTCTCTAAGTCAACTGGTTGAGTTGTGATGATGATTTCATTGGAGATAACTTTATGGCCAAAACAGCCACTTTACAATACTTTTCGATACTTAACAACAACATACAGGCACACACGAACAAGCGAAGCTCTCCTTCTTGTGGCCGGAGATGCGGGGTGTCGGTCCAGCCGGCTGTTGTTTACATGCGTCGGACCGACGCCTCGCACACGAAGCTCACAGGCTTTCAATCACTGGGCGTTCAAGAGCCCTTCCGGGTACCTGTTATATGCTTTTTTATGGGCGTTCAAGAGCCCTTCCGTGGTGAGAGGGTTAAGATTGTTGGATAGGCCTAATGGGGAAAAAAAAAAATCCGAAAGTTGAAACATATATTAATATGATGTATAGGTTATGTTCATTCGATGGGTGACTTCCAAATTTCCAGGAAAATTTGTGGCCGGTTTCCTTGATATTTTCCCTATTTCGTAGCTATTCTGTTGGTACTAATGGGTTAATATTATTAGTAGCAGACTTAGGCCTAGTATGGTTTGATGATGCGCGGAAATGTATATTTGACTTGAAATAGCCTAGATACATTGAAGTATTACCGTAGGCCTACAAACCTTCGCGAACCCATAAACTGGGAACGTGACCTGGGTTTAGACCGTTGCGACGGTTGCGCACCCATTCCTCGGTATTAAACAACACTGTAGGCTCTATATATAAAAAAAAAAAAAAAAAAAAAAAAAAAAAAAAATTAGCCTAGGCCTACCTGAAAAACTCGTATCTGGTTGGTGATAAATTGTTATCAAAATATGTGATAAATCTACAGTTATACTACCCCTATTTTGTCGCTATTCTGTTGGTACTAATGGGTTAATATTATTAGTAGTAGACTTAGTATGGTTTGATGATGCGCGGAAATGTATATTTGACTTGAAATAGATACATTGAAGTATTACAAACCTTCGCCAACCCATAAACAGGGAACGTGAGCAGGGTTTAGACCGTCGCGCACCCATAAACAGGGAATGTGAGGGGGAGTTTAGACCGTCGCGGAAACAGGTTACTTTTCGGTTAGGTTAGGTTAAGTTAGGTTAGGTTAGGCTAATGTTAAAAATACTAAAATGCGACGGTCCTCGGTATTAAACAACACTGTATATCAAAGAAAAAAAACCAACAACAACAAATTACCTGAAAAACTCTTATCTGGTTGGTGATAATTTTTTATCAAAATATTTTTTTTCCAGTTTCCGCGTCTGCTGAACCATCCAAAAACACGCTAAAAGGCGTGTTTTGAAGGTGGGGGGTAGTGGGGGAGGGGTAGTATAACTGTAGATTTACCAAATACGTTTTTTCCAGTTTCCGCGTCTGCTGAACCATCCAAAAACACGCTAAAAGCGTGTTTTGAAGGGGGGAGGTGGTGGGGGGTAGGCAGCAGGCTAGTGGGGGAGGGGTAGTATAACTCTAGATTTACCGGCTAATATCCTTTAAAAAGGGGTAGGCTAGGCTATAGGCCTAGTAAACACTAGGATATACCCGGTCAGAGGTAGGTGATAGGCTATGCCCGATAACACAACTCTTGCCCAAAATTGTGGTATTAGGCTACAATAAAGTTATACTGAAATACCTATAGAATGTTGCATTTCATACCAAGGCTACTGTCTACCTGCCCCTTTTAGATGTCAAAGTAGGCTTCAGTCAACCTAGTCAACTTGTCAAGCCGCTACGGCCATGTCCCCCTTTACCTGTGCTGCAGCTGCTGCTGCCTGCTGGCATAAGCTAGCCTATAGGCTACCTAGCATGCAAGTTCCTCATTATCCTATAACTTAGTGATAGACCATAGAAACACCATAGCCTACCTGTTGTCTGCACCCGAAACACCAATAAGCTCAAAACACAGTATAACTAAATAAGTTGGTCACCAATTATTTTGCAATATTTGAACACACATATGGATTTTATATGCTCTAAACATAATATGAAAATGTGTTTTAAGCCTCGGCAAAACCTAATAAAAATATATGGTACTAAAATGGAATTTTGTCGAAACATGGTTGTCAATCCTTCCTATAGACGGCATCGATTCGTACACGCTATGTTCACCTATCTCCCGAGGTCTGTCTACCAGCTTTTTAGTCTACTCCACCTGCCCATCTCTATCGATAGGTTGGGTTGTTTGGTTAGGTTAATATACTAGGTTTCAGAAACAAGATTCGTAGTTGCGGTAGTATTTACTGTATCTGGACACTTCGAGCGAATTCATATTCGAGCGGAGGCGCAGTTAGGTTAGGTTAGGTTAGGTTAGGTTAGGTTAGGTTGAAGTTCCTCGCATTCGTATTTACAGATACGGCCGAATACCGGTAGGCTACTAAATGGGCGCCGGCCCAACCGCCATGTTGTATCCCACGTAGGCCTACTAGGTACTACGGACACATTGTAGGCGTTAGGTGTGGATTAGGTTGTATCCAATGTACTAGGTCTATGTTACTGGATATTTATGATTTAAACAAGTGCTACGTTTTCGATAAATCTGGTTATATGGCTTTGCAATTAGGGAAATCATGAGCCGATTTCCGACATGTAGTTAGTCTTTTTCGATTCTCAAAATACGATCAAAGTTTTGCCAAAAATTGGCTCGGGTTTTCCAAAATTATGCTTTTTGGGGTTTGCAATTTAGGGAAACATGAGCCAAAATTCTAAATTAGGTTACTGTAATTTGTTTACTCTTAAAATTCGCAAAATCCAAGCCAAGTTTTGCCAAAACTTTGCTCGGGTTTTCCAAAATTCGGGTTTTATGCCTTTGCAATTTCGGGAAACCTGAGCCAAATTTCTAAATGAGGTTACTGTCATTTTGTCGTCTACAAACTCTCAAAATCCGAGCCAGCTTTGGCCAAAACTTGGCTCGGGTTTTCGAAATATTGGGTTTTAGGCCTTAGAAATACCTTAAAACCCGAGCCAAGTTTTGCTAAAATACGTTTTAATCGCCGTTTTACGCATTTAACCCCTCATTTTCCCTGTACTTCATAGCCCTCCCCACTATCGGGCGGCGTGTCTTAAGATCGTTGTATAATGGGGAAAACGGTTTCGCCGAGGGTTGCAATTATTTCCAAACACTATATATTGATGAAAACTAACAGGGAAAAATAAAAAAATCCATGGGAAAATTGGTGACCATCTTATTTAGTTTTTCCCAAAACACTTCACAGAAGAAAAAAAAATACACGCAAGTAGCCTAGGCCTAACTAGGCTCTTTCTTCTTCTTCTTATTTTTAAATGTGCAGCATGCTTGGAGGGTTGCGGCACGGGTTGCGGTGTCTCCAGATTACTGCACAGGCGTGAAAAGAAAAATTGTGTTAGTCTTCTTCTTATTGTTAAAT
Source organism: Paralithodes platypus (assembly GCA_032716605.1). Lineage (NCBI taxonomy): Eukaryota > Metazoa > Arthropoda > Malacostraca > Decapoda > Lithodidae > Paralithodes > Paralithodes platypus. Next base: position 37,127,120 of record CM064507.1, read on the forward strand.
GTGCAGAGGAGAGGATTTTGTGAGTACAATAGGGCACAAATTTAAAGGGCGGTGTCAAAGGAAATCAAGCCTTTTAAACTTACCGCGCGCTGATTAAAACAATGATGCCAGATCCCATATAGTTTTTAAGTTTTGGGACCCACCGTTGGAGAAACCAGAACCCAGACATAGGCTTATTCCTCTAGCTTTAGTTTTAGCTTGGGGACCCGCAGAGGGCTGCACACGGGCAGCATGATATGCAGGGATTAAGGGGGGCTAATGGGAAGGATGAGGTAAGGAGACAAATGTTTGATGATCCTAGTGTAGCAAAGGCTATAAAATTACTCATTGGGGATCAAAGAATATTGTTCTATTAACAACTCGTTTATTTAAGGCAAAATAAGTCACCCAGGTAATGTATGCGTTTACCTGTGAACAACATAAAAACTGATTAAGATCATAATGCCCTGATTTTATACAGGATTAACTTGGTATAGGTGGGTTCTGCAAGATTGGGTTATAGGATTTCATGCACAGTACACAATGGAATCAATAGAGGACATAGATGATATCAAAGTAATGGTTTATAATGCAGCTTTATTCTCCAAAAACACTAGGCAGAATAATGGTTATATATGCACTTGAAACAATGGTAAATTGAATAAGTCTGATGCGTACTTTGGACTTTTATAATCTCTAGCACTTCTCGTGGATTTGGATAGAGACTCGCTTCCCACTTCCAACGTTCAGATATTATGCTTCTGATCACATTGCTTCAACGATACGTAGGGTACACGAATCACATGGGCTAGGTATCTCGTTAACCTCTGAAGTGCGCATGGGGGTAATTAGACACCTCTCCCTGTGCGCATGTATTTGAGGTGTTTCCGTCACTAAAATATTCATTGTACCATTAATAGCATTAATACTTATCCATATGTGCCTATTATAGGTTGATTATAAAGGTATTAACCTGAAACAACAATAAAACGAGTGAAAACAGCGTTTGGATGGTCAAAATCGGAGATATAGCCCGCGAGTTGTAGAGAGGAGGAAAGTGGGGAAGGAGGGGAGGTAGAGGACTGAAATTTTGCATGGCCCAGGGGCCAATTTTTTTTTTTTTTTTCTTTTTTTCGATGTCAAAAGTTGATTTTTTTTTTCTGACTCTTAAGCACATCATTTCTACTTATACTAACTGTACTTAACATATTTTCTATACTATCACTATATACCATATTGACTTCTGGAATCTGTGCCAAAGTTTCATTAGTGAAAACGGAAAGAAACTGACTATTTAATGTACTGCACATTTCTAAATCATTTTCTGTTATTTCTCCTATTGAAGTTTTTAGGGGGCCTATTACATCTCTAACTTTAGATTTATATAGTTGGTAAAAAGCTTTAGGGTTATTTTTTGAGTCACTGGCTATCCTTATTTCATAATTTCTTTTTGCTTTCCTGATTTCCCTTTTGACCTGTCTTGATAGTCTGATAGTATATATGTAAATGATTTTCGCCTTTCTTTATTTTTCTATATATTCCTTTCTTTTTTCCTATAAGATCTATTAGCTTATTAGTCATCCATTTTGGTTGGTTCTGCGTCGATCTAAATCTTCTTTTAGGGATATATTTATTTTGAGCATTGTGGAGTGAAGCAATAAACTGGTTATATGTAGGTGGCAAGTTTAACTCTGGCATATCCTGACTTAATTGCTTAACAATAGGGTCCACCCTTAAGTCTCTTCTTAGCCCACCATAATCGGCTTTTCTGAAATCTGGGATAAGTGTCGTATTCTCTTTAGCATTCCCTGTCCATTGTATATTAAAATAAATAGATTTATGATCGCTATTTCCTAGGTGGTCACCAATCTCTACATTATTTATCATATGTTCATTGTTACTGAAAACTAACTCAAGAATATTAATACCTCTAGTCGGCGTATCTATGAATTGAAATAAAAAACTATCTTGTACTACCTCAATAAACTCTACTGAATCGGAGTCGCCTATTTGGTGCTGCCAATCAATGTTCGGAAAATTAAAATCCCCCATAATGCACACATTGCTAAACCTTGATGCTATTTTAATTTCCTCCCATAACGATGTTCTGCCATTTCTACTCATATTAGGCGGTCTATATATAACTCCAATAACTATGGTCTCACTACCTTCGTTAACCTCTACCCAAGCACTTTCATTATCATTATTTAGTCTAATACCTGATTTAATACAGCTTTTTAATGTACTCCTGACAAACACTGCTATACCCCCGCCCCTCCTACTTGTTCGGTCATATTTAAACAAACTATATCCTGGAATATCAAATTCTGCTAAAAAATGCCTAGATTCTGTATTAATCCACGTTTCAGTTAGCGCTATTATGTCTATATTTTCTGTGCTAACGAGTGCTCTAAGTTCGTTCATTTTGTTACATAAACTCCTACAATTTTGTATAATATACCCTCAACCTATTACTTTTATTTGCAACTAATTTTCTATTGTGTTTAGCTAACTTATTATTTCCTGTTGAACTACTAGCTCTAGACGGAAATTCTACTCTATCAGTATTCTCATTTTTACTATCAGTTACATGTGTAGTGTTATCGATACTACTATTACACATCACTATATCCGCACTATCTTGACTGATTATTTCTATTTTACTCACTGGTTTGTCACATGAAGTACCTGCTCCATATGGAGACAGTATTTTACTTACACACCCAGGTTTTTTTAACGAAACCCTGCAACAATCTTGTCGAGTGAGCTGGCCAAGGTCGAAACTCCTAGTCGAGAGAGATGTACTCCATCCTGGGCATACAGTTCATCCTTACCATAAAAGAGGGACCAGTTATCCAGGAATGGAATTAGTATTTGCCTTGCAATACTTCTCCAGCCGGCTATTTACACCAATAGCCCTGGAGGACCATTCCTTCCTTACCCCTCTTCTTGTCAGGATACTGTTTACCACAGGAACTCCACCCTTTTCCTTGATCCTCTCCAACATTTCCTGATACTTGGAGAGCAACTCCTCAGTCCTGCATCTCCATATATCGTTGCTCCCTGCATTGAGGAAGATGATGGAGTCCTCCCCACTCACTTCCAGGACAGCATCTATCTTCTCAGCCACCCTCCCGACTCCGGCACCAGGCACGCAGACAACTTTACCAACCTGAGTGTTTGTTGCCCTGCCAAGGTATCTAACCAATGAATCACCGACAATGAAAACAGACTTAGATTTTTCATTTTGTCGGCATGTAGCAGCAGTTGTTGCAGCAACAGCAGCAGACTCCCCCCCCCCCCCTCCCCTCTCACTGCCTCGATGATCGCCACTTCCTCGCCATCACTCTCATCAGCCAAGGTGATGAAGTTGTTGTGGGTCTTGAGTGGCTGCCTTTTCAGCTTGCAGGCCGTTGCACTAGTTGACACCACTTTCCAAGGGGCTTCACGATCCCTGGGAACAGTTCCGGTAGCCTCACACTTCTTCTCCGCCATAGCTAGTCTCAAGGCCAAATTTTCATCTCCTGCTCCACACTCTCCAGTCTTTCTTGCAAAGCAAGACAAAGCTGGAGAGTATGGGAGGAGACAGCAGACTCATCAACAACAGCCATCACTAAGAAAGTTCACTACGACCTCACTAAGGGTAAACCGGTACACTAGCGGTCACTGGGGACGTCCGCACTGGTCAAGGGTCAGAGGGCAACTGAATTACATTAGAACATTAGAACATATTTATATTTTGCACACTCTTATAAGTATAAACACTTACTTGTTAAAGAGGAAATACACAAAAGCCCAATTTAGAATGATCGTGAATATCTTTACTTTGGCGTATGTTTGGGCTAATTTAAGACTACATTTAGATAGATAGAATGTTTTAACACTCGCCAATGAAATATGATGACTTGCTTACAGATATATACTTAAAGCCCGAATCGGCTTGACTTTAACCCAGTTGTTTACTTCCTCAACCCTGTGGAGGAGCAGGGTTGAGTTGGCTTGATATTGGACACCCTTTTATGGCATTTGGGTGTGAAATACGACAGCATTTCCAGTCTATCGGAGATAATGATGGTAAAGGAAAATGCGGCTTATAGCTGGGAGGTGGACTGAGTTTCGGGATAGCCCTTGTACCGGCTGCATGGTAGTGTTCGTCACCTACAATATTCCGCCACTCATACTCAGAATTATTGAAATGTTAACCTAAGCAACTATTTATTACTCTAATGTTACAAAGAAATATGTTTTGTATAATTCCACCTCATATATGATGTCACAAACAATCTTCAATTGTATACATTCTAAGTTATTGCCGATATGTCTATATGTCGATCATTGCAGTTCCTGAAATACCTCATTATATTACGATGTTTCATCTGTATTATATTCTTTGTTTTACTTTGTAGTGGTCATTTTGTAATATATATTTACATTCATGTTCAACAATAGTAAGCAAATGTTGTATATATTATATAGGCCTATACATTTTGAAGGCAAAAGGGGAAGCCGGGCTTAAGCCAAAAAGCTCGCAAAAACGCGCCTCAGGTAGCGAAATGTCCAAGACTTCAGAGTTGAGAGTTCACTGTTCAGTCCAAATTCCAAACCACGAGGTAAAGGGCTATCACTATCAGAGAACCAGCATTCTATGATTTTCCCCTTCTATTCTTATTCTGTCCCATCTAAATGCCTGTGCAGTAATCTGGAGACAACCTTCCAAGCAAACTGCACATTTAAACAATAAGAAGAAGAAGAAGAAGAGACATATACAGGGCCTTTAAATCAGAAATAAAGGGAGAAGAAGAACTTTATGATAATACAGAAGTTTCAGTCATATATAGGTGTAGAACGAATAATTTACATTTAAGAGACAGGAACAGGCATGTAGGAGGAGATATAAAATGCTTACTATGTAATGCTGAGATAGAGGACATCAAAACTTTATTTTATGGTGCCCTATATATATAGAGGAGAGAGTAAAGGAAACAGCGCTACAACAACCTTACGTTGAGGGGGAAAATCAAGTGATAGGAAATCTACTGTTCAAAGAAGAAAACCAGGAACGAGTGAAGATGTTATATGGTATGTGGAGAACAAGAACCAAGAAAATGAAGAAGCTGGAATAAGAAGAAATAGATTATAATGCAACATAGAGAAAAAAGAAAAAGAAATACAATATAATTGAAATAACAGAGAAACAGTTACCCAAGCATTCACCATCACAAGTCGTTTTCTCTCTCTACCACACCTCTCCCGCATCAGAGAAAACGTCGACTCAAAGACTCAAGGATAACAATTATATACCTGTGCAGGGCAGAAGATAACATGTGATCAGTTCTCGCCGATATTACACTTCTCCTGCAACACCCCAAACCTACAAACTTGCAACCACTGTCCACTCCATCTACCTCCAGCCTGTAAAACACATAACAGCCCCAGACCAAATCAGAAGACAATATCATATTATATCACCTCACCCCAGAGTTAAAAAGGACACAACCGCCCCCAGACAACACGAGTTACTACCATCGAGATGACACGCCCTCTAACACCAGGGAACAACTTATCCATCAACATAACCAATTCCAAAGTCCAACAGAAGAAGAAAAGCGAAGAAGAGAAATTAATCAAGAAATGGCACTATAAGTAAAAAACTATATCACCCCTCTCCAAGCCACAAGGAACTAACCACCCTACAACATCCTACCCCTAGGTGCCTTTCTGATGCTCAACAATATCACCCCCGAGGCCCTGAGAAACGGTATGACTATGACGGAAGATTTTAGGATCGACATCTCAATCTAGAGCTGTTCTTGACACCCGTGTAAAAGGACAGATTCGAAAGTTGAGGACACAGTTGAGGAGTTGGTTCAGTTGATCGCAAGGCGTAGACACAATTACGAGACTGTAGTCACCCATTATACTAATTATTTTTAGTGGGTATCAACAAGCTGGTTTATTAGAGCCTTCTGGGTGAAGTAATCTAATATTCTCGGCCTACCTCAACCCCGGCGCTATTGTGGATATAAGCAGACAGTCAGGTACTAACTAGCTTTATCCAGGATAGACCAAACCACAAGAAATTCATCAAAGTACTTATAAAGACCAGAGTAGACAGGAGTTCACTCCTGCGTTCGCTCGATGCTATTTTTGTCACGGCTTGGGCTAGGCAATTTAGTTATTTAAGGTCCCAAACCAAAGTGCTCGAGTTACACTGTGGGAACCCAGTGGCGTCAGGACAACCCCACGGCCAGCGGATCTACCCCAGATTGGATTACTAATTCTACACCCATTGGATTAATTATTCTACACATCGAAAGTGAAGTTATTATACCGTAAAAGTTATAGAAGATCTAACTGTGAAAAGAAATTATACTTGGTATGTTGTCAGAGAGAAAGTATATAAAGATCGAAAGTGAAAGTAATTAAAATATAGCTACTGCGTATATAATAAAAGGTATTCTGGAAACATCGGATACTACGCACGTATACAAAAGCGAGAGAAAGGAAACTCTAGTGAAACTCAAAGAAATTAGGGAAGTACTGATACTAATTCTGCTAAAATTAATAACAAATAAATTCAAGTTAACTTATGCGTAAGCACCACAGTGATTTAACCTCAGGAAAATAATTACGTTTAGCTCCCAAATTCCAGAACCACTCTACGCAAGTAAATACCAATAGTTCACATATCTAATTACTATATAACCTTTCTAAGCACAAGTGTAAATCCTCGATTGAAAGGAGTGCTACTCGATCTTAACTCTGAAATAAATAAAGCACAAGTGTAATCTTTCAGTTAGAAAGCGGTCCCCAATACTTACTTAGATATAGCATAGAATAATCCAGTCTTGCGAGTCAGACGTAGTGGAGCCTCGTTCGTTCACTTTAATTGTTTTGTTCTTGACCATTATTGTTCTAGCTTTTACGTATGCGATATTCTTGTGCAAATAAACGGAATATGAATACACGTCTTGTGATAATTATCCTCTATTGTCTTTCTGTGTCTGTGGTAAAACAATATAACTTCTCCAGTTAGGAAGAGCCCACTTGATCAAAACCAATTAAACCCCAGTAAAAACCTGGCATAACAATAATATAACAGAGCACGTTACAAAAGGAAAATTACAAGAACCTCTCAGGGAAGTGCCGTTGTTAAGGCATTACTTCCCGAACAACATCAGATCTGCAAACGAGCGTGCACGAATGCTAGACTACTCGGCCCACGGGACAGCTCGGCCCACGGCGAGACAGCTCGGCCCAGTAAAAACGAGACAGCTCGGCCCCGTGTTAATTACGAGACAACTCTTAATTAACCTAACCTACACATTATGAATCGAGAGAACTAGCCTATGACATAATTATACAATAAACGAACATTTCGCCCACATTACATACGCCATAAACGGGAGGCCATGTATGCAGCACCAAATCCTGCAAATCCTGTCCTCTGCGCATGCGTGAGAATCTTAGCACGATTTTTTTTTCCTTTATACTATTATATTATCTTAACCTAACCTAACTTAAATTAACCTAACAGTTGAGCCTAAATAACATAATACAAATATTAGGGAAAAGGCCGCGCATACGCAGAGGACAGGATTTGGTGCTGCATACATGGCCTCGCCCATAAACCCTCCACTTAGGTCTCCACACCCTAATCCTGACTGGTCTCGTCAAATTGCCCCATAGCAAAACATGGGGCCGAGCTGTCTCAAATAATGGGCCGAGTTGTCTCGCCGTCGTGGCCGAGTTGTCCGAGCCGAGTTGTCCCATGGGCCGAGTCGTCCAGTCACCGCGTGCACACTGCAGTTATCTGGGAGTAGGGATAGGGATACTGGGAAAGTGACCCCTAGTAGCCTACACTGTGAATCAACGGTGAAGAAGAAGAGCGTGTTTGTAGAAATATCCAGTCTATTCTGTTTGGTAATTGTAAATCAAGGTTTCCACTCCTCTTTCATAGGCTACTAGAGTTAGAAGTAAGCCTATGATTAGATCTAGCCTAGGTGACGTCTAGGCCTAGCCCATATTAGGCCTAGGCTATTGAAGAACAAATTTGGCGTAGCCCATGATCCCAATCTAGAACTTAGGCCTAGGTTATGTTCGTAATTTTCAGAATCAAATCAAACTAGGGCCTAACAGTACGGAATGCCGTACAGCTGCTAGCCTGCTAGTATTATAATTCCAGTAGCCTATAATTTTGCACCCTCATTGAGTCATTAGGCAACATCGTACTAGGCCTAGACCTAGTCTAGGCTATTCTAGAACTGTTTGTGCTTATTTATCACCTCCATATTTTCGCTGTGAACGCAATTTCCGGTAGGCTACTCTTAACCGTGTTTTTTTCAATTGTATTTGTTGATTAGGCTATAGGCCTAGGCCTATATAATATTCGGTTTAATGTTATTTTAATACCACAAATTTTGTTGATATATTTGAAGATAAATATTGAATCTAGCCTATATGCTCTAAAGATTATAAGATTTGTTTTTGAACCCTCGGCAAAACCTAATAAAAAAGTATGGTAGGCCTACTAAAATTTATTTTTTGTAACAAGGTTGTCAATACGGTACTTTCAGTCATCGATAGCTCTAAAGATCATATGAAAATGTTTTAAACCCTCGGAAAAACCTAATATAAAAGTAGCCCTATGGTACTAAAATTTAATTTTCGTAACAAGGTTGTCAATACGGTACTTTCCCGTTATCAATGTACAATCAAGCTGAACATTGCAGAGTAAACACCATAGACTTAATCAATTTTTCTTTCACCTTCGTATAATCGACAGCCAAATTTTTTTTGTTTTTATTAAGGGATTAGTACTCAACCAGCGGGGGTGTGGGGGCGGCAGCCCCCACTCATAATACTAGGTTAGGTTAGGTTAGGTAAGGTTGTTAGGTTAGGCTAATGTCTTTTCAAATCACTATCGAGGGGCTGTCTCAACATCCATCGATAGGCCTAATGGGGAAAATAGGTTTTCCCGAGATTTCTAATTAATTACAAACACTATATATTGATGCAAATGACCAATTTTGGTTATAAAAAACACTCTGAAAATTTGTGGTATTAAAATAAAAAAATTCCTAATATTCTAATGTTTAATAGATATTAGCTAATAGTAATTATATATTTACATACTGAAAAGGGGTTATATTTATCAGGCTTTTCATCTCGTAGATATGTTTTCATATAGGGCCTAGGCCTACATTGTTTACAGTTCGTAGTTCATGTTTTTATTAATTTAAGTTCTAAAACATGAGGGTATGAGTATGACTACGTAATGCATTTACGTAAATTTATCGGCTTGGATAAGGACATATTCTATCTATCTATCTATCTATTGCCTGACGCCGTGATCCCCGAAGGGGTGGCCATGAACGAACCGCCCCCATGCACCTCTGTCCCCAGTCAGTCGACGCCCCTCCCCCCAACCAGCACCGCCTTCGTTCATGTAGTTCCTCACTCCATCCTTCCACCTCATATTCGGTCTACCTCTCCCCCTCTGTCCCTCCACCTCGCTCTCGTACACCCTCTTAGTCATTCTCTCGCTTTCCATACGTTCCATATGGCCGAACCATCTCAAGTTGTTCCTTTTCACACTTTCCAGCACATCTACCTCCACACCACACCTCCTTCTTACTTCCTCATTAGTCTGTCTATCCCTCCATGTAACTCCGCACGCACTCCTTAAGTAATTCATTTCCACTGCTCTCACTCTTGGTCTGAGTCTCTCAACCAACGTCCATGCTTCGCTTCCGTAAGTCAGTGTCGGGATTACCACACTGTCATGCAAGGACTTCTTCACTTCCATACTGACCACCCTATTTCTTGTTACTGCTTTTAGCGTTCCTACAACCCTCTTCCCCTGTTGTACCCTCTCCCGCACCTCTTCATCCATAGTCCCATCTTTACTCAACACACTGCCCAGATACTTAAAAGAGTTGACGATCTCCATAGCCTGACCGTTCAGCTTCACCTCACACTCTGTGACTTCACCCCTTTCGAAGACCATAACCTTGCTCTTCCCCGTATTTACCTTCAAATTCCGTTTTTCGCACACTGTTCCAAACTCATTTACCAGACCCTGCAACTCCCATTCATTATCACTCATCAGAACTGTATCATCCGCAAACAGCAGTATAGGTAGCTTCCACTCAATTCCCCCCCTTTTCAGCGATACACCAACATCCACTGCTCTTGATAGTATTTCTTTCATGACTCCATCCATATATACAGTAAACAACCACGGGGACATCACACACCCCTGTTTCAAACCAACATTCAGGTCAAAGAACTCGCTCTGCTCACTCTCCACACGTACTGCCGCCTTTGCACCCTCATACATGCTCTTCACTGCTTTCAGCAACTTGCCCTCTACTCCGTATATTCTAAGTACTTTCCACAAACCTTCTCTATCCACTCTGTCATAGGCCTTCTCCAAGTCCATAAAGGCAACATACACCTTTTGTTTCTTCTCCAGATACTTCTCCACAACACAATTCAGGGTAAAAATCTGATCTACACATCCTCTTCCCTTCCTAAAACCTCCCTGCTCGTCGCCTACCCATTTCTCCGTTCTCACTCTCACTCTCTCAATCACTACCCTACTGTATACCTTCCCTACTACGCTTATTACGACATATTAGGCTAGGCTAAACAAAATACTTTGAGATTTTGACTTTTGTCTATACACATTTTGTAGACCATACTCCTTTATTTTTCTCCACACTGCCTGGTTCCAGTGGAAATTGCAACCTCGTAAGGTTATTGATGGGAATACATCCTTAAATTCATACCATACAGCTGCCTCAAAGTCCATCACCACTGAATGTAAGCCTAATGATGTAAGTGATAGAGAAGACTTTATACATTCCAGCACAGCTTTATAATCCAGTTTAGAGCGGCGAGACAGGAGTACAAACACCATCGGTCCTAACTTTGTACACATAGAATCTATGACCCAAAGCTAATAAAGCAAATAACACATAATGCAAAATCAAATGTAGGCCTATGACCCAAAGCTTCAAACATTCAAACTATAATATATAACGCGTTGTGACATTAAAGTTTAATTGTTAATCATTCGACGATAATATACAGTTTAGGCTATGAAGGTATTGTGGAATTTGTGGACATTTCGTAATTAATATAAAACATTCTAAAAATAGCCCTTAGAATGCGACACGAACCCCAAGGGGTTGAAAAGTACAATTAGACGATAGCCAGTATTATTGGACGATTCGACGATTCTGACAAGAGTTACAAGAGACATTTCGACGATCGCGAGCAATCGAGCATAGACGTTTCGACAGCATCGTCGAACTGGCGCACCGTCGAATCGTCCTGTTACCTTTTCATGTTGTGAGTGGAGGATTTGCATTAACTAAGGATACCCATTAGGGCAGGCCTATCCAATAATTGAAAGATAGGCAATGGCATGATTGGCATCAAATGGCGCCATTTAGCCTATTGGGTGAATCGCGCTTTTACAGTAGGTGAGGGAAATTGTTGGGTAAATTGGATACATGATTGTTTGAGGGGGGCACTGGCACTGCCTCCCCTCATCCCCCCATTGACTTATTGTCATCCTTATTATATATACCTTGGTGCCGCTAGAAGAGTGGCGAACACATCAAAAGATAAGATATATTGATCTCTAAAGGGCTAAAACAGGTTGTTGGATCTTTGTTTCGGCGAGTAACAGCTATGGCTCTCGCACTAGGCTATTGATTGGGTGAATCGCGCCTACCGTAACCGCATCACGGGCAGCTTCGCGGAATCATACAAAATAAGAAGGAGGAGGTCAAGTCGACGGATTAATTGTACAGAATGCTTTGTTTACAGTCAGGACTCGGGACTGATTTTCGGTATTATTATTCGGTGAAATCAGGTTTTTTCAAGTTGTTCATAACGAAATTCCTCCATGCGGGCAGCGGACTAGGCTATAGGGCCTAATGAGAAAAATATGGCGAGTCTATTGGTCCCTATTTTCCCTAATAAATTGTTTCTGATAGCGCTGCAGTAGCAGATCCTACTCATACCCAGTATATCTCTTATATTAGATTATGGGAAAGAACAGAACTTACCGTATGTAGGATACTACAGTACTGTACATACATACAGTACCGGTATATGTATTTTAAAAACTGGGTGATCCATAATACAGTAGTCTAATTTCTGTACAGTTTAAGTCTTAGATACTAATGGCTGTCATTTAGAATCTATCGTAGAACTGCCAATACCTAGTATTGCCTCTTCTGATCCTTATAATCCTTTGTACCATATCATGTACTGAGTTGTACTCGTAGACATTATTTTGTTCTCGTGTCTTGTAAACCTTCTTCTTCACTACAGTACCGGTACTTTCTTTTTCTCACTTTATCCTTTCAATAATTTCTATAGTACAGTATACTAATTCACATTTCCCTTCACTTTGCAGTAAAGTTGCCAGTCTACTCAGCCCTTTAGCACAGTCTCAGCAGATAAAACAGCAAGACCAGAATGGCAGGACCTCAAAGAAGAAAAAGACATCATGAGGGTGATACACACCTTAGGAAGAGGTGGAGAACTAAAAGACGAAAAAGGGACATGGATCAGGTAAGATGTAAAGTCATTATTCACAGACAGGCTAGCTCATAACCTGTAATTGGCCACTTGTGAGTTTCAGGGTTGAAGGGCATAGTGCATGAGGTCAGCTATCCTCATTATCATAAATGTTCGTGTACAATATACCTCCTATGTGCAATAATAGTCGTCTGAGTTTCTTATAAATAATTGTAAATATAAATAAATTAGTGTTTTGAACGGTGGTGGCGATAGGCATTTTTGATCCCTTCGTGACGTCTATAAGGGTATTGGGGGTACCCATAGAATAACACAATCGGTCAAAGAGTTTCAGGAGTCGGGTCACTGGCCACCATTTTGATTCACAGCATCTCTGTTAAGTATTCCAAGTTGTGAATGCAGTTACAAAGATGGACAGATATCTAAATACTGTTAAGTATTCCAAGTTGTGAATGCAGTTACAAAGATGGACAGATAGCCTATCTAAATAAAAGGTACCGGTATGAGAAATTTTACGAGCAGCATAAGTTTAATAATGAAATGTAAAAATAGTATTTACCTAATTGTATTTACCTAATTGTAGTTTACAGGAGTTGAGCTAAGCTCGTGTTGTCCCGTCTCTCAGTCTACTTTTTATCCAATTTTTTCTTGAAAATATGGATGTTCCTTGCCCCTACCACCTCCTCCTCCAGCCCATTCCATTTGTCAATACATCTATAGGGGAAGCTAAACTTCCTGATATCGTTCTTGCAGGTAGGTCTTTTTACTTTGTAGCTGTGGCCTCTAGTTATTCCTGTATCCATAATTAATATATCCTCCCTATCCAGCCTCTCCAGGCCCCGGGTACATTTGTACATCATTATCATGTCTCCCCTCTCTCTCCTCTCTTTTAGACTCGGTAGATTTAATTTGTCTAGCCTCCCTTCATATGGCAGTTCTCTGAGACTTGGAACCAATCTAGTGACTGCTCTCTGGATTCTTTCTAACTTGTGAATATGCTTCTTTAGATGCGGGGACCACACCACTGCTGCATACTCCAATCTTGGTCTAATCATACTCTTCATAATTTTCGCTACCATGGTCTCATCCAAATAGTTCAGAGCAACTTTCATATTCCCGGCCATTGCATACATTCCGCTAAAGAGCTTGTTAATATGTTTCTCTGGCGACAAATTATCTTGTATAATCAACCCTAAATCTTTTTCTTTTTCGGCCTTGCTAATTTTATTATCTCCCATCCTGTACTCCCAATTTGGTCTATTCACACTTCTTCCCATATTTAACACATGACATTTACTTATATTAAATTTCATTTTCCACTTGGTGCTCCATTCGTATATTTTATCTAAATCCCCTTGCAGCTCCTCACAACTACTTTTATTTGTTATTTGTCTCATAATTTTTACGTCATCTGCAAACATTGACATGTAAGAGTTTATGCCTATCGGCAGGTCATTCATGTACATAAGGAACATGAGAGGTGCCAACACAGATCCCTGCGGCACACCACTCTCAACTTTCCGCCACGATGAGTAAGTTCCTCTAATGTTGGTCCTCATTTCCCTATCTGTTAAATAGCTCTCCATCCATTTCAGCAAACTCCCCCTGACACATCCTAGCGTCTCAAGCTTAGATAACAATCTCTTATGTGGTACCTTATCGAATGCTTTGGAAAGGTCTAAGTAGACGCAGTCCACCCATCCGCCTCTTTCTTGGAGTACATCTATCACCCTACTGTAATAACATAGCAAACTGGTAACACAAGATGTCCCTTCTCTGAATCCAAATTGCTTTGGGGTTATTATTTTCTTTCTCCAACATTTTCATCCATCTCTTCCTAATTAGCTTTTCACAAATCTTGCATACAATACTAGTAAGTGAAACTGGTCTATAGTTTAGAGGGTCCTCAGGGTTTCCATTCTTGTATATCGGAATGATATTAGCTCTTTTCCATTCAACAGGAACCTGTCCTTTATCTAAGGAAGCTTGAATTATGTCCCTCACTGGCTCCACTAATTGCTCTGCACACTCCTTTAAAACCCAGGCAGACACTTCATCCGGTCCCATAGCTTTCCTTACTTCAAGTCCTCTCATCGCAGATAACAGCTCATCTCTAGTTATTTCAATCTTACTAAGACCACTCTCCAGTACTCCCGCCTGTGGTTCGTCAAAACCTTCCTCTCTAGTAAAAACTGACCCCAATTTGTTATTCATTACCTCACACATGTCCGATACATTTTCATACGTCCTAGCATCAACTCTTATCGAGAGGACTTCCCTAGTGGTTAAGGCCCCATTAATTGCTCTTTCCATTCACATATGCATAGCCTACGTGAGTTGCAGTTGGGATGTGTGTACATGCTTAGATTGATATGCAGGATTCGAAGTTGCATAATAAATCGTAGGCAGTGTCCACCATTCTTTAACTGTCTACGTGGTGCGATGCATAAGGTGTTGATTTTCGGTGTGAGCATCCTGGATTCGAATCCACGGACTGCCACATGTGTTTGTAAATTTCATTAATCGATTTTAGGAGTATAGTTGGTTGTTGGAAGGAACATAATAATTTAGTAATTTGTTTCTTTACCTTCAACTTACTGTTTATATATTTATAAAATAATCTAGGGTCACTTTCACATTTATTTACTATGTTCTTCTCATAGTTCATTTTAACTTGCCTAATTATGTTAACATATCTATTCCTCTCCTGTTTATATTTATTCCGATTACTCTCAGTGTTCCTTCTTCTTAATCTAGCCCAAGCTGCATCACGCCTACCCAAAGCTCTTTTGCATTTCAAATTAAACCAATCTTTCTGCTTAGTAAAATTTCCAGTTTTATATCTTGGGACAAAGCTTGAGTGGCAAGCTATCGAATAATGCACTGTGAAAGTGAAAATAAAGATGGAATATTTTGAATTTTTGACATGTAGGCCGTACATTGTTGTACAAAAGTACCTGTCTACCATTAGAATAAACACTAGTGTTGCCATATGGATAGAGCTGCCAAAAAGTGCCAATACGTATTTATTTATGATTAACGATACCAAAATATGAATAATTGTATTGATATATACTTTAGGATAGACAAAATTGTCACTCATGTGATATATATATATACCGACTGTATATATATATATATATACCGGTACTATATACTGTATATATATATATATATATATATATATATATATATATATATATACTGTATATCAATCAACCGCTGCCTTCACATTACTTCATCATGTACGAAATACTCATGATGAGATTTACCATATTCTTAACAGACATTGGCCAGTCCTAGAAGAGTTTTTCTTTAGAACTTATGATCTTGTTAACCCTTTCTCTGTGGGCTTATTTAAGCTATTTAGGGCATATTCAGGCACTCCTGAATGATTAATCAAGTATCTGCATTAAATTAACTATTCTGCCGAAAACTAGGCGAAAATAGCTTCAAAATGACACCAGAACGAGCTTCGTAGGTGGCGGGGTTCACCCGCAGCGTTGCCATAGACATTCGGGAAAACTTGCTAATTATTAGCTCTCGCTCGCTCGGCAACACTGTCGAGACAGCTGCGCGAGACACAGTCTCCCTCACGCTCCCACCCACTGACACTCGATTTCTACGGCTTTTAAAGCCTGGAAATTGCTGTAAATTGCCTATGCGTTCCAGAACGTCACCCGCAGGGAAAGGGTTAAACTATGTTATTATATAGTAATTGTCGGCAGGCACTACATTTTACTTTTCCCGATCGTGGCCATGGCCTTCCTCAGGGACTCGGGGCTGTTCAGCCAGGCAGCTTCGGGAACAACAACAACAACAACAACTTTTCCTTCTTGTTATTCAAATTTATTCACTTAATGCTTCTTATCCCTGTGACAGCTTTGTATACATATGAATAGATATCGGTATTTACGGGTGGATGGAACTCGTCAGCCTTGGTCGGCAAACTATCTTGGGTAGACAACCTTATAAATATCCAGGTGGATGAGACTCGTCAGCAACCCATCTAGGGGAGTAAACCTTAAACAAATCCTTACTTATCACCTAATGGTGAAGCAGGTTGGTGGATGGACTAGCCACACACCACTGTTGAATACTAGTACTAAAGAAATATCGTACAGGAGAAATTCCTATAATATTACTCTTATTACTGTATCTGTAATCATAAGTTTTATTTTATACAGTACTCTCTGAATTTTTAATGTCTTTGGTACTGTACTGTATTTCTCGTTTTTTGAGTATAATTGGTTACTGGCAGAAGGTTCAGGTAATTTGTCTTTACACTTTTCTTAAAACTACTTGAATAAATCAAGACGGCATGAAACATCCTCCGTGCTAATGTCTGTCCAATTATGTCTTGAATATGTATAGAAAATAATTGTCAATTACTGTACTTATACTCACTGGGCGGGTGCCCAACCCCGAAAGGGGTTGAAATACGGGAGCTATCCCCCCGCCAAAGGCGGCTTTCTAGGGCCTTTCCTAGCTGATGCTAAGAGGATTGGGTTCTAGTCATGTGGTGATGGGCTGGTCTATCAGAGTGAGAACTGAGCGATCTCTGCCATACCCATAGCTTAGTCTGACTGTTCCTTTTACTTATATATTTTCTAGATCTCAAGTGACGGCGTCTCTTCCGTGGATTGACCTCCCAATCTACCAAGATTGGAAGCCAAAGCATCACATTTTTCCTTTGCCCCTCAACTTTCTCTTCATAATTGCTGAGGGATACAGGGCCCTGGGTGGGTCTTTGGTTTCCCGGGCGTTTCCGCACCCTCCTCAGCTCCCCGCCATGGAGTGGCTTCGGTCACCCAGGCTTTATTGTGGTCGGCAGGGAGGGTTCTGTGGGGGCGCTCGGTTATGGCCTTGGCCTTGCTCGGGGCCTTGGGGCTGTTCGGCCAGGCAGCTTGGGGAACAACAACAACTTGTACTGACTGAGTTCTAGACATGCATGATTTGCTGGCTAAAGTTTGACTCAAAAAAAAGATTTTCCCTATTCTCTGGGTATGAAATTAGATGACGATTTCAAGAGTGCTGTACTGATATACATCAGGCACATGTCAAATATTTTAGTGCAGTTCAGTACGGTATCTTGAACACTTTCATTACATCACTTCTCATATATAGTGAATATTCATGTGCCAGTATCAGTAACAGTTGACAAACAGTTCTTTGTTTTGCACAGGTTTGATTACTTGAAGTGTTTTCCATACTGCACAGTCCTCTGCAGTGTCCCTGTCAAGTCACTTATCTCTCAGATCTTCCTTAGGACCTTGTTATTATAATGTAAAACTTGCAAAATAAACAAACCAAAACTGGGATGACACATTATAAAAGCAAAAGAACTTGGCAAAATCGCTATGTGGAAACAACGCTTTAGCAAAATATCAGGTCTACCAACTGTCAACCTTCTTATCACCTCCATACTTTAAATACTATCTTTCCAGCCATCTTCATCCATTCTCTCCACATAGCCAGACCACTTCAGTTTACAAGTACAAATCACTTCACTGATAAATGCTATTTCAAGTTGCTTTAGCTACTTTCTTTGATCCATGTTTTACATGGACTGTACACATCCCTCACACCATATGGCTTATTTTACTGCTGTACGCTCAATCTTCGACTGCCCATTTCTCGCCACCATGAAGCAGTACGGTACGCTTCTCATAAATACAGATTCCCCTTATATAGATATATTCTGTAACTTAACTCAAGTTTTTAATTGTTGTAATTTTATTTTACCTCTATCACCATTACTATCATCACCACTACTACTATAATAGTCATCATTACTATTACCATCATCGCTACTACTCTCATCAACACTACTACTGTCATCATCACTACAACTTTCACCAGTACCCGGAAATAATTTCTAGTTTGGGCATGTTTAGGTAAGGCCTAGAGTGACCGGTAAATGGCCTACTGATGTCCTAGCCTGGTTTTCGGCGGGCTTGTCTTGGTACCGGGGTTTGTCATCGTCGTGACATTTGTGAGGTGCAACTTATATTTTTTTTTTTTAGCCACCTCAGTAGTTCATTAATTAGGTTGACTAAAATCTTAACTACTTACAGATTGATAGTGACCTGAAAGAAAAAAATGCAGCCAAACTCCTCCACCAAGAAGTAGATGAAGACAAGCCAGGCGCAGGGCAGCACTATTGTCTTCACTGCGCGTAAGTTTGCTATACTCAAATCTTTCACTCTCATTCATCATCTCCGACGCCTAAGTTTCCCCCTGGGAAACCCCCGTTAAAGGATGGCCATGGCATCTAGCTGCCATTCTGATATGGTTCTTCTCCTCAGTTCTCAGTTTGGATAGGTCCTCGTCACTTGCTGTCCATGTCACACTTCCATATGAGAGTGTTGGGAGAAGCACATTGTTTTTCAGTGACGTTTTCACTTCTTGACTAACCATTCTTCCTTTCAAAATACAACAAAGTTCTCCAATTACCTTTTTTGCCTGCATTTTATTGTTATTCATGTATTGGTAAGCTACCTCAATTTTTTTTTTTTTAGTGTGTGTAAGTCCACTTGGAGTGAAAGGATTAATGGAAATATTTGTTAACTTTCATTTCTAGAGGTGTTTTCTAGTTTGAGTGGTGTCAGGTCAGGTCAGGTCAGGTGAAGGTATTGAGGGATAAGCCTTTACAAAGGCACCTCATAGCTACTATCTACTTTCCTATTTTATGAAGAGTGTAGAGAGACGTGAAGGGGTGTTAAATAATGTCATGATAGAAGGGGTTAATTAATAATTCATAGTGTATTACTGTATCGCAGAAAATTTAGATAATGATACTGGGCTGCGTTCAGCCACACTTCGCATTGCAATACACTGGGCAGCGAATTGGTGTTTACCAACACTGGCTTGTGTAGAAAAGCTCTATATGGTATATATGGTATTACTTGGTGCAATAAAGAAAGAAAATTGTGCACTATGTTTTTAGTACTGTAATTGATTAATTGGTTGCATTCACTTGAAGTTGTCAAATTTGTATTGCTTCCTTACATCTCTAAATAACACCGGTAGTATTGTCTAGCATGATAGTACACAGTAATTCACTGGCCAGCGTATTGCAATGCGAAGTGTGGCTGAACGCAGCGCTGGTAGTGTACAGTCGTGAACACTACTAATTACGCACCCATTTGAATCGGTACCTAACATAATGAGACAAAGCAATCCTTTATTAAATACCAAGTGTTTCAGAAGTCAGACCTTGGCTTTAGAGGTTCAAAGATTCAATTTGTTGTAGCCTTAAGGGGTTATCACACTTGCCAATATTTCCGTGGTCTCCACGATTTCCGTGGTTTCTGGTCTATTTTCCGTGGTCTTGCCGACAATCCACGCTTCCCGAGCAACTTGGGAGATCTTCGTCTATCCACGGACATTTTTGGGCATGCATTAGTAGGCTATGTCATGGAAATACATTTCTTATGTATAAATATATAGTAATATACATATATTCCATATAATTATTAAACTAGATAAGTTTAATATATCTAATGATAATGTGATAGGTGATATTCAAACCTTAAGAGCTATAAAATATCACATGGAACATATAATGTGTGGAAAGGGAGTGGGCGCTAACTCAATTCAATGTAGCATCTGTCGATGTTGGGTACACCATGGGAGTAAGAACTGTAGTAGAATAAAGGGACCCCTGCCGAAGATTAAGTCAGAAATAGAGAAATTTGAGTGCGTAGTGTGCAAAGGCGAGCTTGTGTTAGGTGATGATCCTGTGGCTGTGAATTTTGGAAATGAGTCTTTGGAGCTGGTGAACAAGTTTTGTTACCTAGGAGATACCATCTCTGCCGGTGGTGGGGCCGAGGCAAGTTCAGAGAACTGATGCCAATACTGACCATGAAAAGAATGCCTCTCCCCCTGAAGGGAAAGGTGTATGCCTCATGTGTTAGAAGTGCAATGACGTATGCCTCAGAAACATGGGCCGTTAAAGTAGAGGATGTCAACAGAATGGAGCGTAATGAGATGATAATGGTGAGATGGATGTGTGGGGCCAGGCTATAGGATAGAATAACAAATGTTGAGCTGAGGAGACGTTTAGGTATAAAGAGTATTAGCGATGTGATGCGTACAAGTAGACTGGGATGGTATGGACATGTGGAGAGAATGGATGAACAAAATTGGGTGAAAAAATGGAGGTCTGTGATTGTGGAGGGAGCTGCACCAAGGGGTGGACCGAGGAAGACCTGGGATCGGACTATTCGTGCCGATCTCAAATCCAAGAACTTGACAAGTAAAGCAGCCCTTAACAGGGTTGCCTGGAACGCCGCCATTAGGACAAGAGACTGAAACTGCACTTATGTGTGGAACACTCAGTCTTAAAATTGTATGTACTGTATGTATGCATGTACATATAAACAAGCAAGCGAAGAAAGACCGTCGCTGCCTGTTTTAAATGTGGTAATGCGTAAATCATGGCCTGTGATTGGCTAAGAGGCATGAGCCCGGCTCAGTCAGTCTACTCTCGCTTACTGCTTGAGTTTATAATATCTTATCTCGCTTGTGTTTACTTTATGATATATACGTTATTATTGTGTTTCCTGTGATTTTTAATAGCTCTTTGGATTCGGATAAAACTGTAATTTATTAAGTAATCGTCAAAATTACTTAAAAATATATAGTTTAATGAATAAATAAGGAACAATACAGATAACAAATAAATTATCAGGGTGCTGATAAAATAGCCAATCATGAGCGTGCTGCGGCTTCCACTGACTTTCACTTTTATCGACAGACGTGGATTCATGTCGCTTGTTTCAGGCAATAGAGAGCAATATAGCCATACTTGCCATGTTTTTTATATATGCTCAGCTTTATCATTGGGATTGAGATGTATTATTAGCATGACGGGAAGGTAAAACGGCCGAAATAAGACCAATTAATTTTGAAGTGAGAACGAAAGTGTACGTATTTTCGTGGATTATCTAGGTGCATGTGTGATAGGGAAACCACGGTATTGTCGTCTAAACTATGAACGAAGATCCAGAAATCACGAAAAAGTAGCCAAGTGTGATAACCCCCATCCCCCGCCACAACCTAACAAACAAAATCTACAACACAAACATGCACAACAACACAAAAAGGTGGCTGGCCAACTTCCTAGCAGGCAGATGTGCACACGTATCTTTTGCCGGTCAGTCATCTAAAATCAGAAACTTTCCAAACGGAGTCCCACAAGGATCCGTCCTATCGCCCGCACTCTTCAATCTGTACATGCACGATATAACTACACCCAATACTCCCCAAATAAACTTAGCCTCCTATGCAGATGACATAACACTCACATGCACACACCATGACCCAAGAAGAGCAACAGATCTCCTTCAACCCTATCTCAACACACTACATGGCTGGTGCACTACAAACAGACTTAATCTAGCCCCAGCCAAATCCACCGCAACCCTGCTCACAAGCTGGACAGGTGAACACGAATACATCCCTCAACTCACCATAAACAACACACCCCTAACACATACACACACACCCAAAATCCTAGGAGTAACATATGATACTCATATGACATTCAAACAGCACACCACAAACATTAAAAAGAAACTGACACCCAGACTTAATGCCCTCAGGTCACTTGCTCACACAAAATTTGGACACAACAAAGAAACTACCACCACAGTATATAAACAATACATAAGATCAGTAATGGAATACGCAAGCCCAGCCTGGGCTTCTAACCTAGCTGAAACACATCATAAGACCTTACAGACTATTCAAAACAAAGCCCTGAAGATCATTACAGGCTGCACAGCTACTGCACCCACAGATCATCTACATCAAGAAACCAAAATCCTCAAAGTCAAAGACCATCTGGACATGAGAGGCACTCAATTCCTGGCAGCAGCCTCCACGAACCAAGACCACCCACTAAACTACATGGCAACAGACACCAAGAAATATCAAAACAACACCCAGCACACGGTATCACACACAATTATTGTCCTCTCTCTCCCTCCCTGCCCACCCCGAACCAACTTCCAGAAGCACATCCATACTCATATCTCTCGCCAATCCATCCACTCACTCTCAGACAACACGCAGCTGCATGCACGACCTCCCGAAATCCATCCTTCCGAATCCTCCCTCCCTCGCGAGGACAGAGTCCACCTGGCCAGGCTGAGATACGGACACCATCCAGCTCTCCTGAGCTATCAGAAGAGACTGGATGACTCCGTTGTCGACGCCTGCCCGGGATGTAACACAGCACCCCATACCATTAAACACATCATAGAAGACTGCATTTCACACAACCACTTACGCCAACAACACAACCTACACTCAATGAGAGCTCTGTGGGAAAGCCCGATCGTGGCCATGGCCTTCCTCAGGGACTCGGGGCTGTTCGGCCAGGCAGCTTAGGGAACAACAACAACAACAACAACCCCTTTAATGGTTCTCACGACTGTACATACTACTGTACTGTAGTTACTGGAACAGTACTAACTTTTTATCAGTTTTAATCCCAGAGCAGTTGATTAGAGATTTGTTAATTTCATTAATCAAGTTTAGGAGTAAAGTTGGTTAGTGGAGAGAACATAATAATTATGATAGAAACATCACATACCAGTATGCGTCTTTTTATATTAATTACCATTGGCTGGGTTGAATTAAGACTTTTGTAGGTGATTTTATGTCCATTAATCAACTTTTTACATACGGGGGGATTTTTTGACGACAAGATAATACAAAGTGTTATGATACTTTTTTTTTTCTTGGCTATCAATAGAGTATCTTATACTGTTTAGGAAGAACATGTGTGAATTAACCCTTAATTGGCGGCGCGCAACTTATGTCGTGTGAAATAAATATGGACTAAGTGGCGGTTCACAACTTATGTCGTGTGCCATTTTCACCACGTAATGTTGCTGAGAGAGAGAGATGAGTGGTGGGAGGAGCGTAGCAAGCGTATGACTGCTCCAGACCACCGCGGCGGACCTAGTGACATGAATCCCACCTTCCCCCATCCTCTCGCACTCGCTACACATGGAATTATGTAGGGAAAGTACCTAATTACATGGTTTTTGCACTCGTGTTGCGCGATCGTTGCAAGAGAACCAGTGGTCATACAAGGATGTTTGGGGTGTCATTGGAAAGCTCTGTTTATGCCCTTTCAGGGATAGATACTTGTTTTACGCTCTGGGTCTTATTTAGGCATGAAAATGATCACGTAAACAACCCTATTTAGGGTAAAAACACCTCACTGGGCGCTACGGTCAAATAGACCACCTAGCCCGCTAAATAAGGGTTAAAGAGACCATTTGTACCTCTTTGATTCATAAACATTATTACCAAACTAAATATATACCGGTATGTCTAATGTTAGCTCAAATATAATTGATGTCATGCCATTTATTAAAATAGTTTACACTGGCATATGTTAACCGTGTTAGTACATTAGCCTTATTTAATATTGATATACGTATAATGTGTTACAGTACAATAGGCATTATTATTCAACACGCATGGCCTCATAGTAAATTGGTTCATTTTTGCATTAAAGCAATATCATTTACACTTCTCCTTTCAATCCGTTTTCATTAACCAAATCACACTGAAAAGCCACTTCTGGCTTACAGTCGGCAATTTTATTCACCTCATAGTAAAGAATTTAATCTATCCATCAAAGCATTATCTTTCAAAACTTTGCTTTTTCTTTTCAGTTAATATATCATCAACCAAGACCCACTCAAAATCCAGAAAAATCCTCCCTTTAGTAGTACCATGGCATTGTTTATTACCATACTGATTCCTGTAGCATTTCTAGCTAACCGTAGGTATATTTCTTCAGCTTACTAATGGCTTAATAATAAAAAAAGTCAATCTATCCATCATAACCTTGTCACTTTTCCTTCATCCTTTCAGTCTTCTATCCTTCTATCCTTGGAGTACCAAATGTATTCATTAGTTTCATTGATTTCATTAATTAGGTATACTTGTAAGTTAATTGGTGGGTTGGTGATAATATGAATCTACCAAGATGACATGAAAAGCCACTTCTGCAAAAAGAATCACAAGCATTCTGCCTAATACTTATATACCGAGTGTACATACTCCACACATAGTGCGGTTCCGGTCTCACGTCCTAATGGCGGCGCTCCAGGCAGCCCTGTTCAGAGCTGCCTCACTTGTAAGTCTTTGTATTCAATATCACCCAACTTAGTTCATCTATCCTCTCTACATGTCCAAACCAAATAAGCCTACTAGTAAGCATCTCATTACTGATACTCTTCATACCTAACTGTCTCCTCAGCTCTTCAATAGATATTCTATCCTGCAGTTTGGCCCCACACATCCATCTCACCATTCTCATCTCATTACGTTCCATTCTGTTGATATCATCAGCTTTGACAGGCCACATTTCTGAAGTATATGCCATTGCACTTCTAAAATATATAGCATATATGACCTCATAGTAAAATGTTCAATCTTAACATTACAGTATCACTTATGTATTTTGTTTCATCTTTTCAGTCGGTATTTTATCAACCAAGATGCTCTCAAGACCCACTTCCGCACCAAGGTTCACAAGCGGCGCCTGAAGGCTTTGGAGGTGGAGCCGTACACAATAGAAGAATCTGAACGTGCCAGCGGAATGGGCTCTTACATTCAGCCCAAGGTACGCCGGATGGTCACGCAGCCCATTGATGACGGAACTTTTCGTCCCGAGGAGGAGGATGTAGAAATTAAGGAAGTATAGGCTTATTGACTATTGAGTGAATCCAAACAAAGTATATTATTTGATAAATATATTGTTATGGAATAATATAGTTGTTTTTTATTAACCATGCAATACGTTTCATATAATGTTATGGTATCTTATTTTATCAAATTAAATATTACTTATTTTATTCTAGTTTTGTCCTTGGTGAAACGATGCAGAATATTCATCATATATAAAATGAAGCTATAGATTTTTTGTTTTGTATTTTAACGCACTTTCTTCTATGTACAGTTGTAGACATAAGTTCCTGCTACAATTGTCACAAAGGCCATTAGTATGTGGAGAAGTTATATGTTAGACCGTAAAGACTAGTTCTATCTATCTACTCAGGCACATTCCCCCATTTTTATTTTATTTTAGCTGGGGGTGGCTAAATTATTCTCACTTTCTTCATCATCCACTACAATGCCTTGTTTCCTCAGAAAACCTCTATCATATCCCCTCTAACGAATGTAAGCCTTATTTCTTCAACATTTCTTCATATGGAAAATTTCTAATACTGAATGGATAATTTTTGTCATTATCAATAATAATAATTAGTCGTACTCTCTAAGGAATCTATGTCCATTCTGTAATAAACACACCGAAACTGAACAGCATAATCCATATGTGGCTTCACCAACGCTAGATAAAGTTTCAAGATTACGTCTGCTGTTTTGTTCTTCACGCTTCTAGATATAAATCCAAGAACTCTATTTGCCTTATTTCGAACACTGATACCTTGATTTCTTGGTATTAGTCGTTCCCTAGGCTGCCTGGCCGAACAGCCCTGAGCTCCTAAGGAAGGCCACGGCCGAGACCCGGTTTCCCCACAAAGCTCTCAAGGAATGTATATTGTATTGTTGGCACAAGTGGTTGTGTGTTATGCAGTCTTCCATAATGTGTTTGATAGTGTGCAGTGTTGAGTTAAAGCCCGGACAGGTATCCTGGCCAGTCATCCTGCCTCTTCTGATAACTCGGAAGGGCTGGATGGTGTCCACATCGCAGTCTAGAAAGGTGGACTCTGTTCTCATGGGAAAGGAGGGTTTCTGAGGGATGGACTTCAGGCTTATACTTAGAACATTCACAATTAATGCCTTATCTTCCTCTCATAGCCGTATCCTATATGCCGACATCGTAATTCTAGCACCAATAATTCTAAAGAAATAAGTCATGATTAGTCTGATTAGATATACAGTAGGAGAGAGCGGTGATGGTTCGGACGGAAGGATGCACTGTCCGAACGACAGTGCATTTCCTGAGAAACGTAAGGGACCTAAAGCCGCGAGATCGTGCGTGAAAGTGCAAGAGTTTGTTTACTTTACCCACACGGAATTTCGGGCTTACAAACGCCACACTTTTCGATGCAGATCAGATTTTATGTTTTTTTGCACTTCCTATGTTATATTTTCAGCTTATACTGTAAGCTCTACCTCCATGAACATGTCAACCAGCGATTTATGCATTATTATGGTGAATCTGTGTTGCATGCAGAAGATATTGCTGTAAAAAACGAATGCTAAACTCTCGTGTGTGAAAGTTGAGAGTACCCAACAATTAACTATTTAGATTCTGGATGGTTTGGCCAGTTAAGGGTGGTGATTGCTCGCCATTGGTCGAACCATCCCTCTTTACCTATAATATAGGGGGACAATAGATGTAAATGTATCTATTTATTTTATTTATTGATAAATTACATGCCTATTATGATATATTACAGATGCTTTAACGAAAGTACAGTAGAGATTGGAGTGAATATGCGAGAGAGAACTGGTGTATGAATGAGATAATTATAAAGATCGAGTGAATGTGTGTATAACAAAGGATAGGCCTATATATGAGGCGAATTGTAGTGTCGTAATAATTAGGGGAACAAATATCGCTGAAAAGGGAGGGAATTGAGTGGAAGCTAATTTTTTTTTTTTTTTTTTTTTTTTTTTGTTTTTTTTTTTTTTTTTAAAAAGAGACAATGAACGGAGGAAGGAAAAACACAGATAAAACAAAAAGGTCCATGTGCCTAAAGGCATCCTCCATTCATAAAATGTTTGTAACAACTGGATTTAAACATTTGTAGATTGTAAGTTTGTGGAAAGCAATTCGAGGGAAGTGAATTCCAAAGAGTAGTAGCTCTGGGGATAAATGAATTCTGATAAGCAGAAGTTCTGCATTGTGGAGGAGAAAGTGTAAATTCATGGGCGCTCTCAGCTGCCCTAGTTCTACGGGGAAAGATGTGGAGAGGCGGCACAATTGAAGCAAGTTCCTCGGAACAATTGCTGTGAAAATATCTGTAGAATAATGCAAGGGATGCAACGTTTCTTCGTATGGATAATGTAGGAAGGTCCTGTGTGATTGCAGGGTTATTGATTAATCTAATAGCTTTATTTTGAATTTTGTCCAACTGCCTCAATGCAACCATTCCACTTCCACCCCACAGAGGTGAACAGTAATCCATCTGAGAACGCACATGACTTTTATTTCACGGCCAACTGCTCGTCAGTGAAGAATTCTCGAACTCTGTACAGGAGTCCCAGTTTTTTAGAGGCATTCTTAGCAATGCTTCTAACATAATGTGTCCAGCTCAAGTTAGTAGTTAATGTTACACCGAGAATGTCAATACTAGGGGAAGTGGGAATATTTACATAATTAAAAAATATATGGGAGTCAGTGAGATTCTGTCGGTTAGAAAATTGAATGTATTTGGTTTTCTGTGCATTAAAGGAAACTAGATTCTTTTGTCCCCATCCATTAATTCTAGAAAGGTCCTGGTTCAGAGAAATTGCAGTGTTTATTTTTGAATTTATAAGATCGGGTTGGGTGAAAGAATTGGTAAATGTGAAGGAACTGTGGAGTGTTGAGTCATCTGCGTAGGAATGTATTGGATTATGAGTGGTAGATATGAGATCATTGATATGAATGAGGAACAGAATTGGGGCCAAAACTGATCCCTGGGGAACACCAGCATTTATTGAGTGAAATTGAGAATAAAGGCCATCTACCATTACACATATTTTTCTGTTATGAAGATAAGAAGAAATTAGTGGAACTAATGATGCAAGGCCGTAGTGTGACATCTTCGACAATAAGGATTGATGCCAGACTCTATCAAATGCCTTTGATATATCCAGTACTATTGTATGTGTTTCACCATGTTGGTCTGTAGCTTGGTTGATTTGATGCGTAAAAAGGCAAAGCATGTCGGCAGTTGATCGACATCGTCTAAAACCATATTGCCTATCACTGATTAATTTATTATTCTCAAGATGCTTAATTATGTGATTATTTAATATAATTTCAAAGACTTTACCAAGAGTGGAAGTTATAGCTATTGGTCTGTAGTTTGATGGATCTGAAGAGGCACCTTTTTTAGGAACTGGATGGATGTTTGCTTCTTTCCAGGGTACTGGGAAGCATGAGGTATGAGTACACAGACGGAAATTTTTTGCCAATACAGGAGCGAGCACCAAGGAGCAATTCTTAAGTACTATTGGAGGAATTTCATCTGGACCAGGAGCCTTATCTACTGAGAGATTCTGCAAATAGTTTTGACATGTCTGGTGTGGATCTTTAGTGAGGGAATTTCAGGCGAATTAAAATTAAGTACAGGGACATCTTGATTTATTTCATCTAAGGTTGAGTTGGTGGAGAAAATATCCGCAAGAAGGTTAGCTTTACCTCGTGGGTCACTTACAAGATTGCCAGTCGGAGATTTTAATGGTGGAATGGATGAAGCAGTAGTGAAGTTGGATTTAAATGAGTTAAGAGTAGACCAAAATATTTTGTTATCATTTGGATTATTTAGAAGTTTATTTGCCTGCTTGTGGAGAAAGTTTGATTTAGTTAGGTTTAATACAGTTTTGGCATGATTTCTGATGTTTCTAAAGTAATTAAAGGCTTCATGAGTTTTTGATCTTGTGTATGCATTGTAGGCTATTGCTTTTTGTTCAGTTACTCTAGCACAATTATGGTCAAACCATTTAGGTGAATTAGATCTTTTACTGTACTTTTGATGAGGAATAAAAGTTTCCATTCCAATTTTTACAAAATCTTGTAAGTGGCTCAAGGTGGAGTGTGCATCATTAGAAAAGAAAGAGGTCCAGGGAATATCAATAAAGAAACCTTGAAGATCCTCCCAGTCTGCCCTATCGTAATGCCATTTAGTCACCAAAACAGGTTCAGAGTGGGAAGGTGTGGTAGGTGATAGACAGGTGGCCTGTATCAGACAGTGATCAGAAGATCCAAGCGGGGACCTCACTGTAACATCATAATTTTCTGAATTGGTTGTTAAAAATAAGTCCAGTAGGTGGGAATTATGATTAGGATTATCTGGTACACGGGTGGGTTGGTTGACTAGTTGAGTGAGATTAAATGAGTCTGCAAATAACTCACATTCAAGACCAGCATCATCAGTCCTGGCTGAATGAGTGAGCCATTCAACATTATGGACATTAAAATCACCCAACACAGTGATTTCAGAAGAAGCATTTAAGTTGAGGACACTGAGTTGTGAGGACAGAGAATCAAAAAGACTTTGCTCTGGAGGAGTATTTGGGGAACGGTAGATGCAACATATGTATTTAAATTTACCAGCAGAAATTAATTTGTATATAGAATAATCAAAATAGGGACAATTGAAACTAGTAACCTCCTCCAGGGCAATTTCAGATTTTGCGAAGCAACATACACCTCCTTTAGGTCTGAAATTTTGGAGCAGTTGATAACCTGGAAAATTAAATCTAGACGTGTCAGATGTGGATGTTACTTGAGTCTCTGTCAAAAAAAGGAGAGTAAGAGATTCTGCTTGAAGAAATTGGTGTACAGAATTGATGTTAGAGTGAAGTCCCCTTATATTGCTAAAGAAAAAGCTGCACCGACGAGCAGCTTTGGGACATTGCAATGCTCTTGACACAGTCGCATGATGACGACCGGGAGGGCCCTGTGTCAATGACCCAACCCTGCCGGGGGTGGATATCCGAGGGACCACCAGGTTTGCTCTTAACAATTGTACTGCCATATTTATTGGGTAAGGTGTATGGTGTTACATGTATGATATGTAGTGGGAAGAGTAGTGTTTTATGGATAGAGTATAGCAATGTTGTGAAGTTGGATGTGTATGTTATATAAAGAGGGTTTTCCTGATACCCCTGATGTGTGAGGCAGAAAGATATGTATCCAGCTACCAAGGCCTGGGAGAGAAAATGGAATTCAGGCTATTCCCTGAGTCTCCCGAAACCTTGGCGGTAGTACTTCCCTGGGCGGGGCTGCCTACCCCTACTACCTACTACTGCTGTTTGCGGATGATACAGTTCTGATGAGTGATAATGAATGGGAGTTGCAGGATCTGGTAAATGAGTTTGGAACAGTGTGCGAAAAACGGAATTTGAAGGTAAATGCGGGGAAGAGCAAGGTTATGGTCTTCGAAAGGGGTGAAGTCACAGAGTGTGAGGTGAAGCTGAACGGTCAGGCTATGGAGATCGTCAACTCTTTTAAGTTGGGCTGGTCTATCAGAGTGAGAACTGAGCGATCTCTGCCATACCCATAGCTTACTCTGACTGTTCCTTCTACTTATATATTTTCTAGATCTCAAGTGACGGCGTCTCTTGCGTGGATTGACCTCCTAATCTACCAAGATTGGAAGCCAAAGCGTCACATCTTTCCTTTGGCCCTCAACTTTCTCTTCATAATTGCTGAGGGGCACAGGGCCCTGGGTGGGGCTTTGGTTTCCCGGGCGTTTCCGCACCCTCCTCAGCTCCCCGCCATGGAGTGGCTTCGGTCACCCAGGCTTTATTGTGGTCGGCGGGGGGGGTTCTGTGGGGGCGCTCGGTTATGGCCTTGGCCTTGCTCGGGGCCTTGGGGCTGTTCGGCCAGGCAGCTTGGGGAAAAACAACAACAACAACAACTCTTTTAAGTATCTGGGCAGTGTGTTGAGTAAAGATGGGACTATGGATGAAGAAGTGCGGGAGAGTGTACAACAGGGGAAGAGGGTTGTAGGAACGCTGAAAGCAGTAACAAGAAATAGGGTGGTCAGTATGGAAGTGAAGAAGTCCTTGCATGACAGTGTGGTAATCCCGACACTGACTTACGGAAGCGAAGTATGGACGTTGGTTGAGAGACTCGGACCAAGAGTGAGAGCAGTGGAAATGAATTACTTAAGAAGTGCGTGCAGAGTTACATGGAGGGAGAGACAGACTAATGAGGAAGTAAGAAGGAGGTGTGGTGTGGAGGTAAATGTGCTGGAAAGTGTGAAAAGGAACAACTTGAGATGGTTCGGCCATATGGAACGTATGGAAAGCGAGAGAATGACTAAGAGGGTGTACGAGAGCGAGGTGGAGAGAGGGAGAGGTAGACCGAATGAGAGGTGGAAGGATGGAGTGAGGAAGTACATGAACGAAGGAGGTGCTGGTTGGGGGGAGGGGCGTCGACTGACTGGGGACAGAGGTGCATGGGGCGGTTCGTTCGTGGCCACCCCTTCGGGGATCACGGCGTCAGGCAATAGAGATAGAATATTCTGTATCCTATGTAGGTTATGGCAGCATGATGGTTGTTGTTGTTGTTGTTGTTGTTCCCCAAGCTGCCTGGCCGAACAGCCCCAAGGCCCCGAGCAAGACCAAGGCCATAACCGAGCGCCCCCACAGAACCCTCCCAGCCGACCACAATAAAGCATGGGTGACCGAAGCCACTCCATGGCGGGGAGCTGAGGAGGGCGACAGAAACGCCCGGGAAACCAAAGCCCCACCCAGGGCCCTGTGCCCCTCAGCAATTATGAAGAGAAAGCTGAGGGGCAAAGGACAAAATGTGACGCTTTGGCTTCCAATCTTGGTAGATTGGGAGGTCAATCCACGGAAGAGATGCCGTCACTTGAGATCTAGAAAATATATAAGTAAAAGGAACAGTCAGAGTAAGCTATGGGTATGGCAGAGATCGCTCAGTTCTCACTCTGATAGACCAGCCCATCACCACATGACTAGAACCCAATCCTCTCAGCATCAGCTAGGAAAGGCCCTAGAAAGCCGCCTTTGGCGGCTCCCCTATTTCAACCCCTTTCGAGGTTGGGCACCCGCCGAGCATGATGGTAACTGCTGTTTATTCACTCCTAAGAATACAGTTTGGTTTTATACATTTTGCTTCATTCTCATTGTCTCTGTTCCTATATACAGTATATATGGAATAATATATTTGTAACATTGAAATCTGCAATTACATGCTTCATCAATATAGAACAACACAATGAAACACATCATAAGACCTTACAGACTATTCAAAACAAAGCCCTGAAGATCATTACAGGCTGCACAGCTACTGCACCCACAGATCACCTACATCAAGAAACCAAAATCCTCAAAGTCAAAGACCATCTGGACATGAGAGGCACTCAATTCCTGGCAGCAGCCTCCACGAACCAAGACCACCCACAGACACCAAGAAATATCAAAACAACACCCAGCACACGGTATCACACACAATTATTGTCCTCTCTCCCTCCCTGCCCACCCCGAACCAACTTCCAGAAGCACATCCATACTCATATATCTCACCGATCCATCCACTCACTCACAGACAACACGCAGCTGCATGCACGACCTCCCGAAATCCATCCTTCCGAATCCTCCCTTCCTCGCGAGGACAGAGTCCACCTGGCCAGGCTGAGATGCGGACACCATCCAGCTCTCCTGAGCTATCAGAAGAGATTGGATGACTCCGTTGTCGACGCCTGCCCGGGATGTAACACAGCACCCCATACCATTAAACACATCATAGAAGACTGCATTTCACACAACCACTTATGCCAACAACACAATCTACACTCAATGAGAGCTCTGTGGGAAAGCCCGATCGTGGCCATGGCCTTTCTCAGGGACTCGGGGCTGTTCGGCCAGGCAGCTTAGGGAACAACAACAACACAATGAATCAATACAAAGACAACAACACAAGGTTCAAAGTACAGTAACTGAATAATAAGTAGGTGTTTCATCCAAATATAATTCATAACAACATAAGGTTCGTTCGAAGCAACTGATTTATATAAACACTACACGAATTATGCATAATTTTATGCAGAGTAAAATGTTAAGTTAATTATCCATAATGCTGATTAATTTTATTTGTTTAAAGTACTGTATATATGTTTTGGAACAATTATGAAGATATAATTTTGGATGTTGGAGTCAAATGTTGTGCATGTGTGTGAGAGAGAGAGAGAGATAAGGCCAATTATGCATTAATTTAAAGCAGACAGTAAGAGACTAACTAAATTAACATCATTCTGGTGAAGCTTAATTCAGTTTTAAAATATTATTTTATTTAGCAAATATGCAGAGGTTAATTTGGATTATGCAGTCAAATTTTGTACATTAGCACAACAAAATGTCTTTTAATTGATAATTTTTTTATTTTAGCCAATCCAACTCGCATAATTTTAAGATTATGCCAATTAATACACGTGGCCGAACCATCACCACTGGTAGGGATGGTTCGGCCGATTTAGAAACTTGTGTTTCGGGAACTATAGCTCAAAACTGAAAAGAGCTAAGGGTTTGATATAATCAGGCTAAAGAACCAAATAACGAGGCAACATTTTAACATCAACTAGATTATACTACTGCTTAAACCTGAATGTATTATTTCATAAATGTTTATACATATTTTAATAATGCATCACTTAGCTCTACTCCCAATAGTTCTGTATATTTTGATAGAACTAAACTTAAAGATGCCCTTAAATTCCTCCTTTTCAATACTTATGTTAGATTCGGGCCTTACATTTTCAAACAAATATTAGGAATTCCTATGGGTGGAAATGCTAGCCCTTTAATTGCAGATTTATTCTTGCTTGCTTTAGAATTTAAATATATAAAAAACTTAGTTGACAGTAGCAAGAAAAAGAAAATCCCAGAAAAATTAGCACTTGCTAAATTGTTAAGTAATAATAGTAGATATATTGATATTCTCGTTTGCAATTTGTTAAATTTTAATCAAGTTGCTAAACTTATTTACCCTAATTCTATTCCCCTCACACAATGTAACGTAAATTATAAAGTTGAAAATTTTCTTGATATAAATATAGAGATTGTTAATGAACAGTGCATACTTAATGTATATCACAAAGTTGATGATTTTAATTTTAACGTAATAAACTTTCCTTTCCCTAGTAGTAATATCGATAGTAAAATAACTTATAATTGTTTTTTATTCCCAGTTAATAAGATTTTGTAAAATTTGCACTAAAGTAGATGACTTTTGGGCTAGAGCTAGGTTACTATACAGACTCTTAGTAGACAGAGGTTTTGAGGCAAGTAAATTGTTCCATAAATTTAATCTTTTTAGGGTCAATTATTGTGACTGTATTCTAATATTTGACATAAATAATTTTAATCAAGCATTTTTAACTTGAAGTTTCTTGTATAACCTCTGCTCACTTTGTGTCTGTATTTATTATTTTTTGTCTGTATTTATTGTTTATCTTTTTCTTTTTCTATTATTAATATTAATATTGATGATTTTTTAAATTGATTGTTCTTGTTATAAGAGTACTCTTTGTTTGAATGTGTTGTTACTTCATATTTTGCAATTATTTGTCTTTATATTAAATGTATTCATTGTCGATAGTATCAATTGCTTGCTTTTGCAATTTCCTTAGTTTATTTGTGCGATAAATGTAGGTTATTTGTAGGGTAGTTATTGATAGGGGTCACTTGAGGCATGCTATGCTTACAGGTACCTACCCGATAGCACTATCGTTAGTGAGTGCTGTACTGTATTTTATATATTATTTTGTAATAGTATAGATATCTTATCAATATTTGTATTTTGTACTATTGTTAATATCTTGTCATGTTGCAAATTTGAT
Organism: Paralithodes platypus; assembly: GCA_032716605.1. Taxonomy (NCBI): domain Eukaryota; kingdom Metazoa; phylum Arthropoda; class Malacostraca; order Decapoda; family Lithodidae; genus Paralithodes; species Paralithodes platypus. The sequence continues at coordinate 37,162,243 of CM064507.1, forward strand.
TTTAAATAATATTTTGACATTTAACATGTAGTTTCTTTATTCATGCAGAGTTTAGTACAAATTTACCAGAACGTCCCGGACTTCCCAAACTTGACTAATTCCTTTAACGTGACGATAGTGCGTTGTTATATGTCCGATTAGTTTGCTTGGGAAACAGATTAACTTGCTCATGTAGTAATGTACACCCTATGTGGTGGATTGTGTTCTTTTATTTAATAATTTTCATTTTAGTAAGCGTTGTTTCCACATAGCGATTTTGATAATTTAATTTGACTTTATATTGTCCTTGTCCCAGTTTTGGTTTGTTTGGTTTGCAAGTTTTACATTTTAATTTATATAAATATTAAAAAAAAAAAAAAGTGGCCGAACCATAACCGCTCTCCCCTACATTGTAGTTTACGATAGTTTAGTTTTCCTGTGCATGAGGAAATTATATGGCGCCGTGGGCAAGTAATAATCTGTCAATTCACTGTCTTGTTATGTCCACCGATCTCCAATAAGAGATATATATAATAATCTTAGTAGAGATCGGTGGTTATGTCTCTCACCTTACCGTTGCTTATGATGGCATCTTTGATTGGCTATACCCAGGCCTTTTGGACTTGATATTATATGATTCATATTTGTTTTCAGCAACTCATCAATTAATTTACAAAATTAAACCAAACTAATTAAATCAATGAAAGTAATGAATACATATATATGGTACTCCAAGGACTCGAACCTAGGATACTCACACCGAAATTCCGCACACTAAGCATTAGGCTATCAATTAAAATGTAAAACTTGCAAACTAAACAAATAAAAACTTGGACAAATATAATATAAAAGCAAAATAACTTATCAAAATCGCTGTGTGGAAACAACGCTTACTAAAATAAAATTTATGAAATAAAAACAATCAGACAGTTTACCATAATTATGTTGAGGTGAGGTGAGAGGCATAGCAAAGCTAAGATATAACAGCATATTCCTTGCCCACGATATAACTTCTTTACTCTGGAAAAACTAACTCATAAGCTCTAATGCCCAGTTATGACGTTATTTAGTATTATTGGCCCTATAATTACAGTGTGGGCATTTAGGATACGACGATCAGAGGGAGAAAAGGGACAGTAAATGTTCTGAGTATCCAGTCCAGTTAATAATAATAATAATAAGCATGTTACTTATTTCTCATAAGCGCCAATTTTTCCGAAGAATTCACTAGCGCTCGGAAAGAGAAAGAAAAAACAACAAAATCAATGCATCAAAGAAGGCTTATATACAACACACATTTAACAATCACTAGCAGTGTCAAAATAGCCTAAACTCTATAGCCATCTGTCATGACACCTCTCTCAAGATCATAGCTTCTCTCAAAGAGAAAAGTCTTAAGTTGTCTCTTGAAGCATTCAACAGAACTCAGTTGTCTCATGGACAGCGGCAACCTGTTATACAACCTCGGAGCCATGTAGGAGAATGACCTCTCAAAGAAAGAAGACTGCTGGAAAGCCCTTGGTTCATCAAGACGAAAAGGGTCATTGCCATGACGCACAACTACACCATGGTGTGCCGGTGGGTGCCTGAGCAGCTCCGCAAGGTACCTAGGCTCACCAACTTTGAGAACCTTAAAAGTCACCAAACACAACTTAAATTCTATTCTTGCTCTTACTGGCAGCCAGTGCAGTTCTATGTGAAGAGATGTAGTAGGAGTTCTAGGTGGAACACCAAAAATGAGTCTTGCGGCCCTGTTAAGAACAGACTGAACTTTCTTTAAAATATAATTTGGAAGACCCACCAACAGGGCATTGCAATAATCAACACGAGAGAAGACCAATGAGTGAACCAACGTCAGGAGGCAACGTCTGGTTATAAACGGCTTCACCAAATAGAGATTTCTGATGTGCAAGTAACAACTTTTAACTATCTGGTTTACATGCTCTTTGAAATCTAATCGGGAGTTCACATATACACCCAGATTTCGAACAGAGTTGACCGGTCGCAGCTGAGATCCACCCACATTGATGGAGAGGGCACCTACTATATCATCAGCTCTTCTATTTCCTCGGATGATGAGAATATCAGTTTTACCATCATTTAGTTTAAGTTTCTCGCTCTCATCCACTTCTTGATATCAGACATCAACAATTCCATCTTACTCCGTATATCAACTATATTTGTGATTCTCACATAAATCTGGGTGTCATCTGCATAAAAGTGAAAGGTGACATTATGTGCACGAAGCAGAAGAGACAAACTGCTGATATAAATTATAAATAGGATAGGACCTAAAACTGATCCCTGCGGAACACCCTGCAGGGGTGTCGAGTCCGAGACCATTTGATTTACCATCACACTCTGGGATCTACCTGACAAGTACGACCCAAGAAGCAAGAGAGCGGAGTCACGCACACCACAATCATAAAGATCACTCAATAACAACTCGTGATCCACTGTGTCAAAGGCCGCAGAGAGATCAAGCAAGACCAATAGTGAGGCCACACCATTGCAAATGTTCTCAACTAGATCATTATGTACTCTAATCAATGCTGTTTCAGTTGAATGATGCTGTCGGTAAGCAGACTGAAAAATTGGGATAGTTTCATACTGCTGAAGTAATGGTTGTAATTGGTCAAGTATTGCACGCTCTAATATCTTTGATATGAAGGACAGGTTGGAGACAGGACGATAGTTCAACATGTTCTCAACATGAAGTCCAGGTTTCTTTAGAGTAGGTCGGAGTAGTGCATGCTTTTCAGAATGTGGGAAGCTACCTTCAGAGAAGCACTTATTAATTATTTTGGAAATAAACTCAACTGTGTGATCATAGACTCTTGGTAGCTTGGAAACATTTATGGGATCCAACGGGCAAAATGTTTTATTGAGGTTTCTTATGTAGGACGAGATCATGTCCACCTCTACTGAGTGAAAGGATGAGAGGACATTATTAGGAATGTGTCGGGGTTGGAGTACAACTGAAAGTTCTTCACCAACAGAAGCATCATCCAGTTCCTGTCTTATGCGAGTTATCTTGCCAGCAAAAAATGCCACAAAGTTGGCAGTCAACTCGGCATCGGGTACAGAAGGTCTTAAGCTGACGCTTGTTTTTCCAAGTAAACTGTTTACAATTGAAGCCAACCTCCTCTGGTCGTTACCACATGAGTCAACTTTTCCCTGATAATACACTTTCTTTTCATCTTTGATTGTGTGGACCACGGCTCTTCTGGCTGACAGATATTGCAACCATGTAGAGTCTGTTTTATTTTTCCGCCATTCACGTTCAGCTCTTCTACGCGCTCTTCTAAGAAATTTAACTCGAGTGCTATACCAGGGTGAATCATCTCGTACTATGATTTTCTTCTCTACTTCTGGACAGTGATGATCGAACACTAATTTAAGTGCATTTCCATGTACCTCCACCAGCTCATCTGAAGTAAGGTTGGAAGTATCAATACTTCCCAACTACTGTTTTACTTCACTGCTAGCCAAATTTTGGTCTGTATTTTTATAATTTCTAAATCCAATTACTTTTTCATGTGTGAGTGGCTTAGGGAAATCAAAGCTGAAAGTAATCAAAGCATGATCAGAGGTATTAGGGTCAGCATTCTCAACATCAACATCCAGAACACCACCACAACCCACAGGAGAGAAAACCAAGTCAAGGGTGTGTCCTAAGATATGAGTTGGGTGGGACACATGGTTTACAAAATTGTTCTGATCAGTCAACTCAAGGAACTCAGGAGAGAATGGCTTCAGAGGAGGGCTGTCAACCCAGTAATTAAAATCTCCACATATCAAAAGTCTTCCGGTTTTAGCAGAAAATTCCTCGAGAAACTGCCCAAACTCTTCCATAAAACCCCTATCTGTGCCACGATGGCCAGGCCTATAGACAACTGCCATTCTTAGAATTTGTTGATGGAGTTTTATTTCCACTTCCAACAGTTCATAATAAAGAGGGGCTGGGTTATGGCTTATTTGCAAGATATTCACCAGAGATGTGGAGTAGACAACTGCCACTCCACCACCCGGATGATCTCCCCTAGGCCTAGGAACATTTATTATGGAATGGGTTTTAGGCAATGCCGCCTGGATAATATTCAGATCTGACTCGAACAACCAGGTCTCAGTGAGACATAATACATCAAGGTTACGTTCATCCAAGATCTCGCAAATATGATCCATTTTGTTACGCAAGGAACGAACATTCAACAGACCCAGTTTCAACCGGCTCCTGTGTGCATTTTTCAGTTTTTTGAACCTACAAATTTGGTGTTTTCAATAACTTTATTTCTCTGAGCTGTCATTAGAGGACAATTTCTACTTGAGGCGAAATGATTTGGTGGCTCCGTAACTGATGTGGAGCTCATACAATGTATACATTTGGGGGAAGTCTTGTTGGTGCAGTCTTTTGAGTTATGAGTACCGGCACAGAAGTTGCATTTGGATCCTCATTTTTCCGATAACACCTGTCACTGGTATGGCCAAAGCCCTGGCAATGGCAACATTGTGTTACCCAGAAGCGATCGTATGCACGACATCTCACAAGTCCAACATACACAGAATTGCCATCATCCACAATGGAAGAGCGTATTTCAGGTGACATTTTTACTACCGCAGTCTTTGTGTGTGCATCACTCTTTTGCTTGGTGAATAGCAAATTCATAGCTAAGCCATCGTCGACCAGGGACTTTATTCTTGGGTTCTTGTTGAGGATGCTGGGAATGATCTCATTATCCTCAGCATCATTAGCAATGCCTACCAGAGTCATTTTTGGCATCATCTTCTTTGGTTCGGAGACACTGAAGGCACTGTCCACCCCCAAACACTGATTGATGGCCCTTCCTGCGTCTTCTTTGGCTTTCTTGGATGGAAGTCGTACCACCAGTACACCTGAATCAGTTCTAGTTAACTTGTTAACCGGAACTGAAGCCAAAGCAGTCTCGATTGCCGTTGTATCTGGTGGGCTTACTGGCTCGGAGGATCGGTGTTTTGGCTTCACTACCAGGACCTGATGGTCCCAGACAGTTTTTTTCTTTCCACCATCTACCACCTCAGTGGTGCGTTTGGTCGGCTCCTTTTTGGTCTCTTCAAATGTTTGCTGAACTATCTTGGCAAACAAGGGAATGTCGGGGGCAGCAACTTTAGTCTCAAGGATATCCATTCTGTTACCAATACTCTCTATCTCCACGGCCACCGCAGCAAGGGCACCCTTCACTTCGTTTACAATGGCAGTCTTCACTTCACCAACTAGGGCAGCCGTCAGGTCATCCAAGGTCTGCTGACTAATTGCTGCGTCCTTTGCAGCCAGGGGGGTGGTATCGCAAACAGTGCAATGCCATTTAAATCCAGGTTTCTTCTTTGCAAGTACTCTGAGGTCCTCATCATCAACATTTATACAGTTAACGTGAAAATAGGTACCGTACACAAGTAGCAGCCCAGCGATTTGGCCTTGCCCACAACCTTCCCGCAACTGCAACTCTGCTTGCTTGCTGCCATTTCAGTGGAAGTAACCAATAATTAAAAACAAAACACCTGTATTTCGTATCTGATTAAAAATAAGAGAAAACCCTAGTTTAAAAAAAACGTGAAAATAACTACCTGGGACAGACCCCAGGTAGCGCCGTCCCCGTCAGTGCCACCACAATGGAAAAAAAAAAATGGAAAAGAAAAAAAAAGGGAAAGTGGTGTCTGCAAGGTCACCGCGGGCAGGTGGGGATCGACTTGGCTACCCTTTGGAGGTAGCCCAGAGTATCTAAAGAATGATTTTGTTAAAGCAAATGAGAGGAGTGGACATAATACAAGAAACAGGATGTTTAATTTTAAGGTCCCGAGAATCCAAGGACAGGGTAAGCAAACATTCTTCTTCACTGCCATCAAAGACTGGAACGACCTACCCCAGTCAGTCCGTGAAAAGAGAACACTGTATTCCTTCAGACGTAGCCTGAAGGAACACCTGAACCGGACAGCTGCGAGAAGGGAGCACCAAGCTTATGTCTACTACTAAATACGACATAAGAGATAGACAAACCAAACTTAAATGATTACTGATTACGGATTACTGATATTTACTATAGGATGTAAGGTACCTTAAAATAACCCCCTAGAAATACTTTCTCTAAAGTATCTATTTCTTTATCCTCCCCATTTCCCCAGCTAACCTAATCCCACAAGGACCCCAATGGAAATACGCCTAACGGCCTTATTGGGCTATCCTTAGTTGGAATTATGCAAGGCTGGTACATGTCATATATATTTGTAACATACTATGTGGTACCAACTCTGTAAATTGCTAACTGAATAAATATTATTATTATTATTATTATTATAGCCCAACCGAGATGCGTGGAGAGACCACGCACAGGATGGCAGATGTGTGTGGTGCAAAAACTTTAACCAATTTTGCACACTGTTTTGAGCTTATAGCAGTGATAATACAATTTCCACGGTACTCAGCAAGACCCTATTGGTTACGATACTGCCACTGCGCAAAGTTATTAGAATTTGTCAACATTTAGACTACAATTATTTAAAATTCACAATTAGTTTTCGTTCGAATAAATAGCGGACAAATTAAAACCCTCTCATATTATAACTTGTCATGAAAGAATTATGATAATTATAAAAAAAATAATTCAATTAATATTGTAAAAGTTACCCTCTCATGACATGGTTTTATATATAATAGTTCCAAAGAAAACTAAAGTAGTACCACTAACTAATTTAAGATGTATAAACTTCGTCTATCTATCTATCTACAGTATTGCCTGACGCTGTGATCCTCGAAGGGGTGGCCACGAACGAACCGCCCCCATGCACCTCTGTCCCCTGTCAGTCGACGCCCTTCCTCCCGTAATGTTGCATCTCTCTCGCTATTCTATCGCTACTACAATAATCAGTGTTCCTCGGAGCTTTCCCAGCGTATACCACCTCCTCTACGTAGGGTACGTAGTACCCGCCTTGCAACACAATCCCACCCCTACTCTGTGCAACTCTCCAACCCAAGAGTGAAACGTTATTCTCAGACTTTCTTCTATTCAACTGCTGAGCTCTGGAACTCTCTCCCAGAATCAGTCTTTCCCTCTTCCTATGACTTAAATTGCTTCAAGCTCTGTGTGTCCAGGCATTTTAGCTCGAACGTCCCTTGATTTCGGCCCTGTCACTCTTTGAAATCTGGGGGAGGCACTCACTGCAGGCAGTTGTGCCTTTTGTCTCCCTCATTCACATAGAAAAAAAAAAAAAAACAGCACCGCCTTCATCCATATACTTCCTCACTCCATCTTTCCACCTCTCCTTCGGTCTACCTCTCCCTCTCTGTCCTTCCACCTCGCTCTCGTACATCTTCTTAGTCATTCTCTCGCTTCCCATACGTTCCATATGGCCAAACCATCTCAAGGTGTTCCTTTTCACACTTTCCAGCACATCTCCTTCTTACTTCCTCATTCGTCTGTCTATCCCTCCATGTACCTCCGCATGCACTTCTCAAGTAACCCATTTCCACCCCTCTCACTCTTGGTCTGAGTCTCTTCTCAAACGTACATGCTTCGCTTCCGTAAGTCAGTGTCGGGATTACTTACAGTTTCTTACAGTAGATCCTCTGGAAAAAGGCAAACTAGGCCTGTGTGTCCAGCTCAGTACCAGTACTTGCACTGCTGCGGTCGTTCACGGTGTTGGCGGCGGCGGTAGCAGACGCAACATTTTTACTATTCTGTATTTTTGCTTTATAATCAAACTTCAAATCTTGTCTTCCCCATGCTTTATCAAGATTACTTTCAAACTCCCTTATTAATTCGGAATCGACTACATACTGGGGCAGTGTGTTCCACTCATTTACCACTCTTATCACAAAATGAGTTCTTTGCCTTCTCAAGCCTATTTCTTTCTTTGTAAATTTTCTTTGAGTGTCCTCTCATTCTTGTTCCCTCCCGCATCAAGAAGATATCTTCACACACATCCTCATCATACTTTCCTGACACTATCTTAAAAGTCTCTATCATATCCCCTCTCTTTCTCCTATATGCCAGTGTCGGAAGCCCCAGTGTCCTCAACCTCTGCTCATAGCCCGTGTTCTTTAACGTTGGTACTAGCTTGCTAGCTCTCCTCTGCTTCTATATCCTTTACCATATATGGAGCCCACACCTGGTTCGCATATTTCAGGTGCGGCCTAACCAGCGCTGTATAGAGATTCCTGAAGATTTCTTCGTCAAGTGACACAAATGTCCTCCTTATCAGCCCTACAATTCTATTGGCTTTGTTTATCTTTTCTGCTAAATGTTCTGAGAAATTTAACTTATTGTCTATCACTACTCCTATATCCATTTCTGCATTCACTTCCTCCATCGCTTCATACATACTGTATCCTACCTTGTCTATCTTGCTTGTCCCAATCCGCATGTACTTGCATTTTTTTGGATGAAAAGGCATTAACCAATGCTCAGACCATCCCTTCATGCCCTCCACATCTCCTTGAAGCAAACCCACATCTTCCTTACTCCTCACTCTTCTATACAGCTTAGTGTCATCCGCATACAGGTATACAGTACTGTACCTCACTTCCATTAATTATAACTTCAGGTAAGTCGTTGATAAATATAACGAACAGTAGTGGTCCCAACACAGATCCCTGAGGTACCCCACTTGTAATTTCCCTCCACCCCGAGCCTATTCCATTCACCAGCACCCTCTGTCTCCGATCTTTCAGGAAGGCTTCTATCCATTTCACACATTTCTCCCCTATATTATAGCTTCTAACTTTCTCTATTAACCTTTTATGTGGGACCTTATCGAAGGCCTTCATAAAATCACAATATACCACGTCTATTACATCACCATCCTCTAGAATTTGCATCCAATCATCTACCACCTTAATTAGCTGTACTACCGTCGACCTCCCCAGCAAGAATCCGAACTGTCTCCCACTGAAAAGTTGGTTTGATTTCATATGCTCCATTATTCCTTCTCTAATTACCGTTTCCATTAGTTTACACACAACACTTATCAAACTGACTGGTCTATAATTTCCTGGGTCATTTCTCTTTCCCTTCTTAAATATAGCTGTTATGTTCGCCTCTCTCCAGTCCATCGGGATTTGTCCTGTATTAAACGATACCTCAAATAACATTTTCAATGGCTCTACTAACATCTCACCTCCTTCCTTTATGATTCTTGGGTGTATCCCATCTGGTCCCGGGGACTTACTTCTGTTCATTTTTTCTATAGCCCTTCTTATTCTAGCATCGGAAAACTCTATTAGTTCTAGTGCAGGTGTCTGTTTGATGGGCATATTTCGCACTGCATCATCTGACTCTACTGTTAGTACCCCCCCAAAGTATTTCCCCAGCACCTCTGCTTTCTCCTTATCCGTCTCCGCTCTACTCCCATCATCCAACCCCCCTACCAGCTCTGGGATCCCTACTCTTCTTGTTAACTTTTCCTGAATGTACTTCCAGAATATTTTTGGATTATCCTTCACGTTTCTTGCAATCTCTCTCTCCCTTTCCTTTCCCTTACTGGTACACATTTGGATATAACATCCTCCAGTTTGACTCTAAACTTCCCACATTCCTTCAGCGTCTTCACCGTTCAAGTATTCCCCCCAGTCAATGTCCTTGTCTCCCACCTTATTTTATTGTTTATCTGTCTATGTTCCAAATCCACTACTTTAGCTTCTATACTAGACCCCCTGTTCTTTTTTAACACTTTTAATATATCCCACAATCGTTTCTTTCTTCTTATCAAAGTCCACAGCTTTCTTTTCACTGGTAATTCTGGGTTCGTTCTTTTCCTCAATTTTGTTTTATCCTTATATTCCCTTACTGGTACACATTTGGATATAACATCCTCCAGTTTGACTCTAAACTTCCCACATTCCTTCAGCGTCTTCACCGTTCAAGTATTCCCCCCAGTCAATGTCCAGACACCTTCTCAGCAGCTCATAATCTGCTCTGTCATACATGTATATTTTTTTTTATTGCTTCTATCATCCCTCTCTGTTTTAATATTGCAACAAAAACTTATACAGGCATGGTCACTACGACCTATAGGGCTATCCACATTGACATGTTCCACTATATCCTCTTCATTGCTAAAAATTAAATCAAGTACACTCCCCTGCTTCCCATCTCTATATCTTGTCATCTCTGTAATATGTTGCGTTAAAAAACAATCTCTCACTTTCTCTATAAACTTGTTTTCCAGGCTGCACTGTCCCGCTGGAGTAGTACAATTTGCCCAGTTGATCCTTGGCAAATTGAAATCTCCAATCAAAATCTTATATTTGTTATCTCTATTATCTATTTCCTCCATTGCTTTCAGTAGGTTATCATCCTCTTCCCTACTATTATTTGGGCTTCTATATATAGAGGCAATTAGAATTGACCCTCTTGTACATTTTACTTCAATACACAAATACTCACAATACTGCTGTCTCATATCCACTTCATTTACCTTGAGCTCTTTTCTTACATAAATAAACAGTCCTCTTCCAACCTCTGCTCTAATAGCATTCCTCTCGTACAACTCAAAACCCTCCAAACTATACTCCACCAGTTCCCTTTCAATTCTAGCATTTTTTGGTCTTACTTCTTGTAAGGCTATGAAATCAGGTTTTTCCTCTTCATCCTGCAACCTACATATCAGTTCTCTTTTCTTGTCCTGGGTAAACACATCAACATTACTAAACATAATCCTTAATCTTTCTACCATTCGTTCAGCAGCTACATCATCCCGCTCCTCCTGTCCGTGCCCTACTCCCCCCCTCACACTACTGGTACTGGGTCTGCAGCTTCTTCTGTCTCTCCCCGAGACGCTTCCACCCTGCTCTCCACCTCTGCCACAACTTCTGTCACATTCTCTTCCCTCCCAGCTCTCCTTCTCCCTTCTATTCGTATAAACCACTTCCTCAATTTCCCGTCCCTCACTCTCCAGAAAAACTTCTTCTTATCCTACTCACCCAACTTTCAATTTTCCTCATCAGCCTTTTCCTGTAGTTCCTTTATTTTTTGTCTTTGTTCTATGCTCAAATCCTTCTTTAATCTTATATGTTTCAGTTCTTCATTTGTGTTTAGTCTCCAACTAAAATTTGTCACTGTCTCTACCACTGCCCTGGTTTTAAACTGTACCCTTTAAGTCTCATCTCCCCCCTTGTATATCTACCTATCCTACTGACTTCCTCCACCTGCCCATCCCATCCACATCCATCTACATCAACAGTTTTCATCACCTCCTTCACTTTCTCCATATCTCTCACTTTTCTCACTCCATTATCATTCATATGAGCCTCTATATCTCCATGCATGATTATACCTCTATCCCTGTCCATGGCCTCCCTCACAACACTCTCCTTGTTCTTCATGACACCTACGACTGCACTCTCAAAACTTGTTTTTGTCTTTCATTTCCTCCTTTTGTTCTTTCACAATTTCCTCCAAATCCTTAACGTTCTGTTCACCTACCACCGTCCATGCAGTTGACTCCTTCACTTCCTTGAATCGTCCTTCGTTTTTTTTTTTTTTTTTTTTTTTTTTTTTTTTTTAAAGAGACAATGAACGGAGGAAGGAAAAACACAGATAAAACAAAAAGGTCCATGTGCCTAAAGGCATCCTCCATTCATAAAATGGAGGATCAGCTGCTCCTTTAATGCCACATTATCTGCTCCCAATTCCTCTACCCTTTTTAATATCATCTCTAGGTTCGTATTAGCTTCCGAAATAGGCCCACATTCGCTTCCTTCACTAAGCCTAGGCCTAGCCCCCCCCCCCCCCCCCCCCCCCCCCCCCCGACGCACCACATAGTTCGCACAATACCTTGATTTGCTCACCAATGTCCCCCTTCCATTTCTCCGTTTCACTCTTCCACTTTTCCAGATCCTTCACAACATTAATAATCTCTTCGACCTTCCTATCTGTACTCCTAAACCCACGAAATCCTCTAACCTTTCTTCCGACTCCGAGATTACCGCCGTTCCACCCGCCATGTTTGTTTACAATCACTACACTCCAGCTGACCCTTGTTAAACTACTCATTTTACAATATAAGTTATTATATATCTCACCCCTCCACCACACCAATTTTCCCCCCTAGCACTTCACCAGTCCTTCCTCTCCTCGCTCGCTCAGTATGTTCTCGATATTCCGTTATATTTAATCTTGCACATGATAATATGTCGGAGCTCAAAAACTACGTCCACCTCCCACCACCGCCTGACCGCCTACCACACTGTCATGCAAGGACTTCTTCACTTCCATACTGACCACCCTATTTCTTGTTACTGCTTTCCCTTCCCCGCATTTACCTTCAAATTCCGTTTTTCGCACACTGTTCCAAACTCATTTACCAGACCCTGCAACTCCCATTCATTATCGCTCATCATAACTGTATCACCGCAAACAGCAGTATAGGCAGCTTCCACTCATTTCCCTCCCTTTTCAGCGATACACCAATATCCACTGCTCTTCCTAGTATTTCTTTCATGACTCCATCCATATATACAGTAAACAACCACGGGGACATCACACACCCCTGTTTCAACCCAACATTCAGGTCAAAGAACTAGCTCTGCTCATTCTCCACATGTACTGCCGCCTTTGCACCCTCATACATGCTCTTCACTGCTTTCAGCAACTTGCCATCTACCGGTACTCCGTATATTCTAAGTACTTTCCACATACCTTCTCTATCCACTCTGTCATAGGCCTTCTCCAAATCCATAAAGGCAACATAGCCTACACCTTTTGTTGCTTCTCCAGATATTTCTCCACAACACAATTCAGGGTAAAAATCTGATCTACACATCCTCTTCCCTTCCTGAAACCTCCCTGCTCGTCGCCTATCCATTTCTCCGTTCTCACTCTCACTCTCTCAATCACTACCCTACTGTACACCTTCCCTACTACGCTTAGAAGACATATTCCTCGGTGGTTACCACACACTCCTCTTACCCCTTTGCCCTTATATAGGGGGACTATTATGCCAGTCATTGGGTGCACTCCCCTTCTCCCATGCTAGTTTGCACATTTTCCATACCCATTCAATCACTATCTCACCACCATACCTCAACATTTCCCCACACACTCCATCTGTTCCTGGTGCTTCCCCAACTTCACTCTTTTCATGGCTTCCCACACTTCTGACCTCCTGATCCTCACCTCCTCCTCCACTACTTCTCTTCTTCTCCTTCCCATGCCATATCCAACTATGTTTGCTGGCCCTTCATTCCTTACATTTAGCAACTCGTTGAAGTACTCCCTCCATCTTTCGACTCTCTCTTGCTTCTCGGCTAGCATTCTCCCATTCTTATCTTTCACACCCTTACTGTTTCCCTTGTGTAAGAGGTCTTGAGGTGAATAAGAGGCACAGGTAATGTTTATATTCATGTATTGACTGGGATAGGACTTAAGTAACCCAGGAGACGTCTGACGCCTTTGCCGCGCCTCCGCCAACTGAACTAGTGACGTTCATCAAAGTAAACAATAACATTACCCCATGATTATAACTACATCCTACATGCCCCCCTTAAGTTGCCATGTAATGACTAAAACTAATGAACATGGCAACTGATAAAAACAAAACAAAAACAAAATGTATATACCTTTCCATATACAGTACGGTACATAGAAACATAAGCAGTACCAGTACTACTGGTATGGTAAGTATTCACAGTTTATGCACAATACATTTCATTATAATAATCTTCTATTTTCCATAGACTACAGTATTTAATATCCTACCGTTGAATGATTATAACATACAAGTAAATAAGTGGCTCTGGATTTACTCTAGCAATGCTATAATGCAATTTAAAAAACAATAAAAAATAAAAAAGAATGAAAACAATACAAAAGAAAACATCTTTCAAAAATGTTATGAACCTACAGTACAGTAACCTACCTAGAGAAGTACTAGTTTGTGCACGAGTACCGGTAGTAATTAAATATTTTGAACTGATAGCCTATTTGATGAGGGGATAGAAAGATCAGAAAACAAAAATATATATATATTGTATATTGGACTTTGAACTGTGGCAATAAAATATATAGCCTATAGCCTAAGGTTATTGGGGTTGTAGGTGGATGAAAGAATGATACGGATATAGGGGAAAAATTAGAAATGCCGTACAGTACAGTAGCCTACTGGTACTTGACTAACAAAATAAAGTAAACTGAAATGGGTAATAGCACACAAACCAGTACAGTACTACAGTACATATGGATTATGAACAATATCAATTTGATGGTCCTTTAAATTGGTACGGTAATAAAGTAAAACAAAAATAATACTAATAAATCTATATATATTGTACATAGCCTATCTAAGAAAAACAAAATTGTCTCTATTTGTGTGCATAGTCATCCATCCACACTGGTGGCCTTCGCTGTCTTCTGTCCCTGGCAGATTGGGCAGGTCTTTCCGGAGATGGAGTGTGATGTTTGGCTGCAGGCGTGGGTTTACTGGACTCTACCTCCTCTTCCGGCACAGGAGGCCTGACTGCTGTAGTCGGTGTATGTGTACTGATGGGTCGAAGATGAATGCAATTCCTCATTGTTAGTCTGCCACTACCATCCAACCGTATGACATACTGTCGAGGCCCTCTCATTTCCATGACGACACCCGACCGGTCCCACTGCTTGGAGATAGGGTTTTGGACTCTCACCTCACCTCCTATCTTAATAATCGCTAGGGGGCGAGCATGATGATCGTGTCGCTATTTGTCCTTTTGTGATGCATTTGACATTTGTATTTCCCTCTATCGTAGGGTTCTTCCCCAGTATTTGTCTACTTTATATCGTTGCTTTACCATGGGGACAGAATCACGAAGCTGTCTTCCAGTTGCTAGTTGTGCAGGGGACTTATTAATGTCTCGTAGAGGCGTGTTGTAATACTGTAACAGGGCCTTACATACCAGGTCAGTGTCAAGGCTGTTACATCCTCCAGTGTGATCCCTGATTATCCTTTTAGCTGTGCGGACAGCTGCTTCAGCTCTCCCATTAGACTGCGGGTAATGAGCAGAGGACACCCTGAGCTTCACATTCCAGCTGTTGAAGAATGTCGTCATTTCCTCATTTGTCAAATTTGTACCGCCATCAGTGGACATTTCTTTCGGGGCACCCCATCTCGAAAAATAGCTTCTAAATACTGAAATTAGATTTGTTGATGTTACACTGTTGGGGAAAGCAGCTATCTCAACCCATCCAGTTAATCTATCTGTGTATGCCGAGAACTTGCCATCCAGCTGGAAAATATTGGTGACTATGCACTGGAATGGGTACTCTGGTGGGGGAGTAGGTAGTAGTGGCTCATTTTGCTGTGAGGGTGAGTGTACGTCACAACTCCTGCAAGTGGACCGATGGTAATGTATATCACCCTCCATGCCTGGCCAGTACACGGTTTGTCTCGCACGTCTCATCATGGAATCAACACCTTGATGGGCTGCATGTAGGTTAGCAGCAACTTGATGGCGCAGAGATTCAGGGATGACGAGTCGTGGGCTGCCTTCATCATAGCTGTACAAATCTAGGTTGTCCATCACTGATAATCTATCACGTACATTGAAGTATGGCTTAAGACATGGGATCTCTTGAGCTCGACTCTCCGGCCAATCTGACGCCTCTACTCGACCCAGTAGCAGTTGGTAGGTAGGATCTGAGGTGGCTGAATTTCTTACATCCTCTTGATCCAAGACAAATCCTGGGTTGTCATCCATGGCTTCAACGATTCCACACATCACTTGACGCTAGCAATGTGTCCTCATCTAGCATGTCATCTTCTTCAGTGTCGTATCTCATTGCAGGATACCGTGATAGTGTGTCTGCTGCAGAGTTCTTTTTTCCAGGTAGGTACTTGATGAGAAACCTGAACTGCAGCGTCTTCTCTTTGAGGCGAAACAAGCGTGGGTTCCCAATGTCCTGCAGTGCCCGATTCCCAAACAGTTTTACAAGTGGAAGGTGGTCAGTCACAATAAGCAGATTAGGGCAGCCAAGCAGGAATAAGCGAGCCTTCTTAAGACACCATGCCACAGCTAGTGCCTCACCTTCTATGGGAGCATACCCGGACTCTGCTTGGGTTAAGTGTCTGCTGCCGCACAGTGCAAGTCTCCAACCACCCTTGCAGCAAAAAGGTACGTCCACTGAAACACACGAACAATGTTGTTGGAGAACCACAAACCCAATGCCATTCTTGCTTCAATCTGTCACTGCCGCTGTTGGTCTTGATTTGTCATAGTAAGCAAGCCCGTCCTTCACCATTTGACATATAGTTTCTTTGGTGTGTTCAAACTTGGCCTTGAGCTGTTGGTCCCAGTACACTTTTTTCTGTGTGGGCTTCTTAAGGAGGTCCCTAAATGGTAACATTATAGGGGCAGTTGCCATGCATGGAGCTAGTTGATTGACAATACCGCACCATGAACGGATGTCAGTTATGGAGGGTTGATCTGGCATGGGGAAATTCCTAATAGCTGTTAACTTATCTTGAGTAGGACGGAATTCTTCCCATCCAAGCTGATAGCCAACAAACTCTACTTCACGTCTGCAAAATCTAAACTTGTCATGGCGTACTGTGATCCCATTGTGGCAGCATGTTTCAAGGAGCTTGTAAGTATGCCAGAAAGCTTCCTCCACACTAGAATCATACAGAAGTGTGTCGTCAACACATTTATATTTACGGTCAATTCCAGCAATGGCATCATCAAATCTCTTGCTATAAGCATCTGATGCAGAGCACTGCCCCATGGGAGTCCTACAGTATTGGTACCGGCCCCATGGAGTTATGAAGGAGGTTAGATGTCTACTTGGCTCATCTAGCTCTACTTGATGGAATCCAGAGTATGCATCAACCACTGTTTTGAAAGAATGGACTGGGACCCTGGTGACAATATCAAAAGGTGCAGGTATGTGATGGGTTTCTCTTTTGCAGCAGGCATTCAAACGTTGAAAATCCACTGTTCGTGGGCTTTCCATTTTTCTTTGCGACTACTACCATTCTAGCACACCATTCAGTAGCTTCCCCTGCTGGAACTTGACACAGGATACCTCGTTTCACATCGTCGTCGATTTGACGCTTAACTTCAGCTTCCCAGTGCTTTGGTACACTGGCTGGGGTATGACATGCATACGGCGCCGAACCGGACTCCAGGTGGATGTGATGTGCTTTACCATTCATGATTGGCAGTGGGTTTCGCTCTGTATTAAATGTAGTTGCTGAGAAGTGTTGAACTAACCATTGTTGAAGCCTTGGGGTATTCTCTTCTGAAGGTGGGTATGGCATTTCCTCTGGTCGTTTGGGTACTTCTGATATTGAAACTTTGCAGGATCTGGCAGGGCCTGTTGCCACACTTGCCAGTACTTCACCTTGATGATGGGGAAAATTCTTGTGAACTAGACCTAAATTCTTGCATACTCCGAGTGATAAATATAGAGTCTGGACACCCTTTGCAAAATATATTTCACCCTTTGTCTCATGACTGTTTGTGCTAAAAGTACACTCCAGTGATCCCAGTACACTCAATCCACCACCTGCAGCATGTTTTAAATGGATTCCTGGTTTGCGTAGGTGATTTTCTGACGCACATAAAAGCTTCGCTTGTTATGGGCCAGCCACACAGACCTCTGCACCTGTGTCTGCAACTGCTTCAACTGTAGCTGTGTGTGGAGTGTGCTTGGAGTGGTGTGCACCACTAACCTGTACTTTAATTTTTGGTAAGTGTATGCCTGATACTTGATTTGCTCTGCAGCCTGCTACTGAAGTTATTATAGCAGCTGATGTTACTTTATTTGAGGTACCCATTGCAGGTGTTGATGAGGTTCTGCTTCTACAATATTTTCGTAAGTGGCCTAATTTACCACAATCATAACATTGCACCTCCTTTGCCATGCAATTATTACGACCCTTGGCATGCACTCTACCGCAGTTGGAACATTTCACCTTCTCATAACCAAAAGACATGTTCTTCTTTGCCATGGAATGTGACCTTGACATGGGTGCCACCTGATGTCCTTCACATATGCTGTCCTGATAGTCGTCACTTTCTTGTGTGTCTGGCATGGCTGTGGCTGCTACAGTATTCCATTTATTCCCATTAAGAGGCACACATTTGCTTTCTATTTCACTGGTTTTAAAAGACATGCATTTAATAATTAACCTTTCCAGAGAGTCTTTATACCTGTCATAATCTTCTAGGAGGATCTGCTTCAGTCGGGTATTTGTTATGCCTGTTAAGAGTTTGTGTATCAGCATATACTCTGAGATGTCAGAATCACATATTGGGCACATGAAATCACAGTCTAATGCCTTTTGTTGGCATTTATGAATATAGGACTTGACCTTTTCTTCACTTTTCTGAGACATTGTGAAAAATTCCTCCCAATGTATGGCAGTGTTGCTGGACTTTTTTACTACATTACCAATGACATCTAATGCTTCGTCAACACCCAAATCCTCCCATTGCTCAGCCGAATAGTTCGCATCAATAACCCTTTGTAATTCATTCTCACAATGAAGGCGAATATTGGTGACAGCGTCTAGTCTTGACCATCTGTTTAACCGTACCCAACCGTTGACTGAACGCTTCCAAGTGCGATACTCGGCTCGGGACATGTCATACCTGCATTTATCTGGTACGGACGATACCTGCACTCTTCGTGTACCCTCGATATCTGGCGGCCTTCTTGGGGTTCTTCCATTGTCCTGTGGTGATGAGATAACTTCTACAAGCCCTTTGATTGTCTCCTGTTGTTGTTTGAACGCCTCTAACAGCTGATCCGGGTGTTGTTGATGTTGTTGCTTGACACTGCTACCAGATTTGTTCCTCCCCTCAGGTGTTTTCCGTCCCGTTTTAAATGATGGCCTCATTGTTCCTGTGTTCTATCCTGCTGACTGCACCATGTAAGAGGTCTTGAGGTGAATAAGAGGCACAGGTAATGTTTATATCCATGTATTGACTGGGATAGGACTTGAGTAACCCAGGAGACGTCTGACGCCTTTGCCGCGCCTCCGCCAACTGAATTAGTGACGTTCATCAAAGTAAACAATAACATTACCCCATGATTATGACTACATCCTACACCTTGCTACCTTCCCTAACTTTCTTGACTTCTTTCCAGAACAGTTTCTTACACTCCCTCTATTTTACACTCAGATTCCTTCCAAATTCCTCATCTACTCTTCTCTTACTTTCCTTCACTACTCTCTTCACCACTCTTTCTCTCCACGTACCTCGCTCATTTCTGCCTCTCCAAATCTTTATTCCCTCTGCTACCCAACCACTCTCTATATGCTTTCTTCTAGTCTTCCACAACTATTTTTACCTCTTCTGTCCACCATGCTGTACCTTTCACTCCCCTCCCTCTTCTCACTCCCCATAAACTCATAAACTTCGTAATAGTTCAAAATCTGTTCATTCGTTCTGGTACTGTACCTGCAGAAATATATTCTGCGGGTTGATTGTATATAATTATATAGATGCTATCAGGAGCCAGAGTTACTAACTGTCACCTGCTTTAATAACCTTCGTTATTAGGCTTCCCTATATTGAAGCTAACGTAGAAACTTCTGTATTATTATTTAGGTATTTATATATTTTACCTTTCTATTTTATAGCAAATTTAAAACCACGGTCATCTGAATATAGCTCAATTCAGTTAATATCACTTTAACCGAAGTTGGTCAGGAGCTATATATGTCAATAAGGATCTTTAATGGTAGGCTTATTGGCGGGCCTTGACAAGATTATTGGATTGTCCGTAATAAGATTTTTTTTTTGTTTACACCATGCCCGTAAGGAGGGTTATGGAGCTCCGATCTTACTTTCAACCATCTTAACATACATACATACATACATACATACATACATAACATTTTAAGACTGAGTGTTCCACTAACCAACTTTACTCCTAAACTTGATTAATTAAATTAACAAATCTCTAGTCAACTGCTCTGGGATTAAAACTGATAAAAAGTTAGTACTGTACCAGTAACTACAGTACAGTAGTATGTACAGTCGTGAAAACTATTAAAGGGGTTATCACGCTTGGCTACTTTTTCGTGGTTTCTGGATCTTCGTTCATAGTTTAGACGACAATACCGTGGTTTCCCTATCACACATGCACCTAGATAATCCACGAAAATACGTACACTTTCGTTCTCACTTCAAAATTAATTGGTCATATTTCGGCCGTTTTACCTTCCCGTCATGCTAATAATACATCTCAATCCCAATGATAAAGCTGAGCATATACTGTATAAAAAACATGGCAAGTATGGCTATATTGCTCTCTATTGCCTAAAACCAGCGACATGAATCCACGTCTGTCGATAAAAGTGAAAGTCAGTGGAAGCCGCAGCGCGCTCATGATTGACTATTTTATCAGCACCCTGATAATTTATTTGTTATCTGTATTGTTCCTTATTTATTCATTAAACTATATTTTTAAGTAATTTTGACGATTACTTAATAAATTACAGTTTTATCCGAATCTAAAGAGCTATTAAAAATCACAGGAAACACAATAATAACGTATATATCATAAAGTAAACACAAGCGAGATAAGATATTATAAACTCAAGCAGTAAGCGAGAGAGTAGACTGACTGAGCCGGGCTCATGCCTCTTAGCCAATCACAGGCCATGATTTACGCATTACCACATTTAAAACAGGCAGCTACGGTCTTTCTTCCCTTGCTTGTTTATATGTACATGCATACATACAGTACATCAAATTTTAAGACTGAGTGTTCCACGCATAAGTGCGGTTTCAGTCTCTTGTCCTAATGGTGGCGTTCCAGGCAACCCTGTTAAGGGCTGCTTCACTTGTCAAGTTCTTGGATTTGAGATCGGCACGTATAGTCCGATCCCAGGTCTTCCTCAGTCCACCCCTTGGTGCAGCTCCCTCCACAATCACAGACCTGCATTTTTTCACCCAATTTTGTTCATCCATTCTCTCCAAATGTCCATACCATCCCAGTCTACTTGTACGCATCACCTCGCTCATACTCTTTATACCTAAACGTCTACTCAGCTCAACATTTGTTATTCTATCCTGTAGCCTGGCCCCACACATCCATCTCACCATTCTCATTACGTTCCATTCTGTTGACATCCTCTACTTTAACGGCCCATGTTTCTGAGGCATACGTCATTGCACTTCTAACACATGAGGCATACACCTTTCTCTTCAGGGGGAGAGGCATTCTTTTCATGGTCAGGATTGGCAGCAGTTCTCTGAACTTCCCCCAGCCACATCTAATTCTAGCAACAGTGGCAGCCTCGGCCCCACTACCGGCAGAGATGGTATCTCCTAGGTAACAAAACTTGTTCACCAGCTCCAATGACTCATTTCCAAAATTCACAGCCACAGGATCATCATTTAACACAAGCTCGCCTTTGCACACTACACACTCAAATTTCTCTATTTCTGACTTATCCTTCGACAGGGGTCCCTTTATTCTACTACAGCGCTTATTTCCATGGTGCAACCAGCGTCGACAGATGCTACATTGAATCGCGTTAACGCCCACACCCTTTCCACACACTGCACATGGGTATGCACCGCTCTTTTCCACATTGCCTGGTCTCAATCTACAATGCATAACCTTGGTTTTTACAAACTCACCTAAACCTCATTAGATGCTGAAATAGCCACCCGAAAATCTGCACCCAGGACCCTTGGATTACGAGGCAGACACTTTACCAAAAAAAAAACAAAACAAAAAAAAAGGAATATATATATATACCGGTATATATATATATATATATATATATATATATATATATATATATATATATATATATATATATATATATATATACAGTATATATACAGATATATATATATATATATATATATATATATATATATATACTGTATATATATATATACAATAATAATTATACATATATATATATATATATATATAATATTATATATATAATACTTAGGAAGGATCTGTGGGAGAGGTATAATTGACTTACTTTTGATCTCTTTGATTCTTTAAGATCCCTCTTAAGACTCAAAGAGCGGGTGGTGGAGTATAGTTGACTGTGCCGCCCAGCGGGGGGTTTTACCGTAAACGAGCTTGTTTCCGTGCTCGTTTTCATGCATAAACAAGAGCCAGAGCGTAATACAATTATCTATCCGTGAAAGGGCGATAATTGAGCTTTCCAATGACACACGAACCATCCTTCTACGATGGCTAGTTGTTTTGCAACGATCGTGCAACCGAAGGGCAAAATCGGTAAAATACGGTAATTTCCTTACATTATTACGTGTGAAACAAGTGAGGGAGGGTGGAGTAGGGCGGAGTACATCTCAGTAGCTCCACGGCCACCGTGGCGAGCGGTCATGAGGTAACCTACGCTCCTCCCACCGCTCCGCGCTCTCTCAGAGCACATTACGTGCTTAAAATTGCATGCGACTATAGCCGGGCCCCGCCACATAGTCCTTGGTTCTCTTGGCCGGGCGCACCCAAAGAAGGGGTTAAACTGCATAAAATTGTGTAATGATAACCAGAATAAAGTTATGAAGCGTCTTCAAATAATGGAAGGGTTGATTATTATTGTGGCCATCAACATCTACTGCGTTACACCTCGTCAATTAATATGATAGTAAGACGTAGTGTTGAATTAACAATTATCATAAGAACATAAGGAATTGGGCCTGCAGAAAGCCGATTGGCCAACACAAGGCAGATCCCTCTCACACCCAACCCCAATTATAAGGCCTAATTATAGGCTCAGCTCACCTACACCATGAGGACCTACCTCACCAAAACGGTCAGAGGTTAACAAAAGAAAATGGGGTCTGCAGAGCGCCGATTGGCCCACACTCGGCAGATCCCCCTCACACCCAACCCATCTCGCCCATATTCCTATCTAATTTGATAACAAAACTCTATGGTTATTGATCCCACTATAGCACTTGGTAGCCTATTCCACCTATCTACAACTCTGTTAGCCGGAGGGTGGGGAGAGAGCCTTCTACTTTGCTGTCCTATTTTTCTACTATAAACTGTCCCTGTCTGTAGTATTAAGGCCGGACCACCTAGTAGGAACCGCAAGGTCTGTGTGTTATGAGTATCTGTGTAAGTAGTGTAACTCTCACCATATCCACACCACACACCATTATAATATAGTCGTCTATTAGTAGCCAGTTGAAACTGTCAAAACGCATCATTATCCTCTCAAAGGGTTATTTACGATAGTTTTTATCCATTTCATACCTACTGGTCTGTCCTAAACTGCAGAAAATTGTCTAATAAATGCCAGAACATAATGCAAGATTGCATCATCGTATCCTGAAAGGTTTACGTATATTACAACTATCTCACCTTATTTCAGCCTATTTCCTTCCGATTCTCCTCCCAGATCGTCCGCTATTTGTCAAACGCCACACTAGACTCTTTCTGCACTTCCGGCACACGAATATCGCGCACAAAAAGCAAAAATAACTACGGGAAGAGCGAAGCGTCTTTACCGAGTGTCTCCGTCTCTGGGAATCAAGCGAGTCTATAGTCCTTCACCTAGACACTTGCACACGATAACAGAAACACGCGGAATAACAATCAATTAAACTATTAAACCTCTAAATAAATATCAGTATGTTGATTTGTGATAGTGGAAATAATTATCACGATCCCCTATAGTTAAATATGGTAGGTGATTTGATTTGCCTCTCTGGGTACCCAGCAAAGACGGCCAAATGTCGCGCATTTCCCGCCAAAACCCGTTTCCCGTTTTCTGTGAGCATGATATTGTATTACTTGGCTTAATTAATCTGAATAAAGGATTCTATCATGTTTCATAATCACACAATTGATCATGTTAAATAATGTTCAGCCCTATCAGCTCCCAGATTACAAGACGCCAGCCCCACTAGCTTGTCGATCTAAGACCTTTCGCCCCATTTCCTTGTCAATATTAAGACCCTTTGTGTCATTTAGTTGTCGACCTCCCTCCTGGCGAACGATAGTGAGCCAGCAATTTTGGAATAACCGGTCCTACTGAAAAATGTACAAATTAATCTAGAAAGGGGACCCAATGGATGCCCTCCTTTTAAGTTTGATGGAGGTCTAGGTGGGAAACTAAAAATATGATAAATATATGAAACAATCGACCAAATAATAAACCCTTTCCCCTTAAGGCTTAATACAATAAGGATAAACGCAAAATAACTACAATACAATACAATCATGAGATAAGATTATCTACCATGACTAACATACAGAAATGAACGAGAAAATAGGGTTAAATAATGCTGAGCAGTCATATGCTAGTGAATAGTATTCATGGAATTTTAAGAACAAGAGAAGTACTAAGGAGGAGGTGTCAATGAAGACCACAGGGGTATGATGGTGGATGAAGGGAACACAATGGTGATGGTGCTACAAAATAAGTAACACCTCGTTCTTAACATTAATCATCAATTACAAACCCCAATGTACTTGAATAAACTAATGAAAGCATATGGTTCTCCCGGGATTCGAACTCGGGACACCACACCCAGAACATAAGCATATAAAAGTATGGAGTGATGCATGCTATATACATCATGTCTCATGCACGAGATATTGAGAGGCGGGAGGTGAAGCGAGGCTTATCAACGCAAGTAGAAAAGTCATTGCTTCTTCAGTATGCCTCTGTCGCATCTAGAGACATGGAGCATAGTATGCGATAACTCATACTGCACAGTTTGAAGCAATGTGCATACAGGTGGTGGATAGTCAGCGCCATCATGCCATGTGTTGTAGGCCTATGCAAGGAGTGTGTTAGTAGAGATAACGCCAATAAAATAAAGGGTCTAAGACCCCCACCTCCTCTGGATTCATACAATAATTCTAAATATCATGTGCAGAGTCAAGCAGTCAACAGAGAGTAGTAGGCTATACTGAATGTCGTTAACATCAAGAACAAAAATAACATGGCCAATAACTTTAGGAGAGAGAGAGAGAGAGAGAGAGAGAGAGAGAGAGAGAGAGAGAGAGAGAGGGGGGGGGGGGGGTCAATTTGAGGGTATCACGGCGAGGACGTCATCACATCTTAACCAGTTATATTATGCTTATTGAGAACAAATAAAGGTACCGACTAAGTTACGTCAAAATACATTAGTTTATTCCTGAAATGTGAGTATAATATAAACAAGCAGATACACAGACACACACACATACAGGCAAGATTGCAAAACTCTTATACAGTATAATCCCGTTTTCCAGCGGAATAACAAGGTAACGACCAGGAGTGATTAAAACTTTCCTTGCACTTTGTTGTTCTTAGGGTTGTGATGTGCAATGTACACAGAGTAGGAATCTCCAGATATTTGCACAGGCGTTATTAGCGTTTGGACAGCTTTTTGTATGTGTGTGTGTGTGTGTGTGTGTTTTTTTGTTTTCTTTTCTTTTTTTTAATTGAAAGAGTGTAGAGAGGGGAGAAGGGGTGTTGGAGAGAGAGGAAGCTGTTGGAACTTAATTATGTCTAGCAAACCAAATTTACGCTTCCATCTTGAGGGTATTGCAAAATAAGCTAGTCTAGCAGATATTGAAGTTTGCGCCAGTAGGGCATGAGGGAGTGATCTGGTCAGTCCTTCAATAGTTGATGAAGGTATTGAGGACGTAACTCAGTCAGCTGGAGACGCACCTCTGGCCTCACTCCTCTCATGCCGGACCCAATACACCATACAGTGATATAGTGTATAGTTATATCATTTATTATTGCACTAGACGACCATGTTTGTAAGCACATGATATATATATTTATATATGCTATTTTCAATAACTATCATATTGTGGAACGCACAGCAAATTTGCTACCTTTATATCAGTAAGGACGTCAATGTTCTGAACAGTATATCCTTTGCTGATAAATTATGAATGAAATTTCTCTTCATACAATATGTGGCATACCAATTCGTTGGTTCCGTTCACCTTAAGGGGAGATGGGTCGATTTTCTGGTCCCCTTTCTCCCTTGTGTTAAGCCACATTTGTTTTGAGATTATGAGTTCGGCCCATTAGTTTGGCGATTTTAACAACTTTCGACCCATTTCGTTGTCAATTTTAAGACCTTTCGGGTCATTTAGGTGTCGATTTTTTCCTGGCGAGCGATAACGGATCTGAAATTTGAAGAGGAACCGGCCTTTGGCCAGAACATTTTTCTACCATTTTTTTTAGAAATTTATCTTCAAGGGGGGGGGGGGGGGTTAGGGGGTATTTTTCTAAACTTGATAGAGGTCTAGCGAGGAAACTAAAACATAAATAAATAATTGAAATAATAGACCAGAAAAAAAAAAAAAAAAAAAAATCGGCCCATCTCCCCGACATGGTTGTTCATAGAGGGCGAGGGATAGCATGATGCAAGGGAGCTGTTGGGAAAGGGTTATAACATACTACACTACAGACATGACATAACGTAAGATGGATAAACAACACCATCTGAGGAGGAGCACTTTATTGACAACGTTTCGCAGATAGCTTCTTCAGGCCACTGATATCTGCGAAACGTTGTCAATAAAGTGCTCCTCTTCAGATGGTGTTTTTTGTTATCCATTGTATATTTTTCAAGTACCGCTCAACCTAACGTAAGATGTTTTCAAACTATATACCTGGTCACTTGCTTATGTTCAACCTTTCAATTCGGGAACTTACCTTATTTTGTTGAGTATTGCTTGACGAGTTCTTCACATGTGGCAAGATCTTTCGGAGTGAAGGGGGTAAGCTTCAAGTATCCAGCTGAAACAGTAAATAAACACAAATCAGACAAAATTGACATATTTATTTTCAATATTAGAACAATGAATATTAAGCAGTACTGAGACAATTTAAAATTAGTCCATACTTTGCAGGTTTTTACAAGCAAAGGTTGAATCAAAGGACATGTGGTGTGTATTTATGCAAGTATTTGTGTTTGTATCTGCCTATGTGTTATCAGGATAAGTGAATACCATTTCCATAAATAATAGTTTGTCTTAGTGCAACTACCAATATCACCAATACTTTTGTGGCGTCTAATATTTGGGGTAAAGTGTGTGTGTGTGTGTGTGTGTGTGTGTGTGTGTGTGTGTGTGTGTGTGTGTGTGTGTGTGTGTGTGTGTGTGTGTGTGTGTGGTGTGTGAGTGAGTGAGTGAGTGAGTGAGTGAGTGAGTGAGTGAGTGAGAGAGAGAGAGAGATTTGATTTTGCCCCGAGGGGCGAGTTTATTGAGCAGCGCCCCCCATCCTGTGAGGGGACAACCACTAGTAAGGCGATACATACTGCTCAAAGAGCCATTATTCCACTGAAACAACAGCATCGTCGTCTGGTTACATTCATATTTGTGTTTATAAGTCAGGTTGGCATTATTCAGATGTGTTATTATAGTTTCCTCATTTAATTGTCACATGGTCTGTATACAGTATACGTATCTCATTAAAAAAGAGAGAGAGAGAGAGAGAGAGAGAGAGAGATAAAGAGAGAGACAAAGAGAGAGAGAGAGAGAGAGAGAGAGAGAGAGAGAGAGAGAGAGAGAGAGAGAGAGAGAGAGAGAGAGAGAGAGAGAGAGACGACATACTATCTCCATGAATCCTTTTAGCGACCATGTATCCTTCCTAAGCTTCATAAAACCGTCTAAATATAGCTGAAATCAAATATAAAAGACGTTACCGGTACTGAAATGGTTAATCCGCTATTCTCGGGTATCATGATGTGTCCCAGCATAATTCCCGTCCCAGATTAGCCCCCCCCCCCCCCCACCATAATCTACAACCACCACCTGTCAACCATTACAGATGTTCCAGAGTACCCCCCCCCCCATCACCATAACCTACAACCACCACCTGTCAACCATTACAGATGTTCCAGAGTACACCCCCCCCCATCACCATAACCTACAACCACCACCTGTCAACCATTACAGATGTTCCAGAGTACCCCCCCCCCCATCACCATAACCTACAACCACCACCTGTCAACCATTACAGATGTTCCAGAGTACCCCCCCCCCCATCACCATAACCTACAACCACCACCTGTCAACCATTACAGATGTTCCAGAGTACCCCCCCCCCATCACCATAACCTACAACCACCACCTGTCAACCATTACAGATGTTCCAGAGTACCCCCCCCCCCATCACCATAACCTACAACCACCACCTGTCAACCATTACAGATGTTCCAGAGTACCCCCCCCCCCATCACCATAACCTACAACCAACACCTGTCAACTATTTTACAGCTGTCCACCAAAATCAACAACCACCACCTCAACCATTCTGCAGCTGTCCAGAATCCCCCTCCTCACCCCCAAACATAACCAGCAACCACCATATGTCAACCATTTTATAGCTGTCTACCAAAACCAAGAACCACCACACCTCAACCATTTTACACCCACGTCCCAGAATACCCCCCCCCCCCCCCAACCATAGCCTACAACCACCACACCTCAACCATTTTACACCCGCGTCCCAGAATACCCCCCCCCCCCAACCATAACTTACAACCACCACACCTACGTCCCAGAATACCCCCCCCCCAACCATAGCCTACAACCACCACACCTCAACCATTTTACACCCGCGTCCCAGAATACCCCCCCCCAACCATAACTTACAACCACCACACCTACGTCCCAGAACCCCCCCCCCAACCATAGCCTACAACCACCACATCTCAACCATTTTTACACCCGCGTCCCAAAATACCCCCCCCCCCAAAAAAAAAAAAAAAAAAAAAAAGCATAACTTACAATCATCACACCTCAACCATTTTACAACAGCCCCAGAATACTCCCCCCCCCCCCCCTCCCCCCATATACCAGACAACCACCACACCTCAACCATTTTACAGCTGTCCGGAATATAATAATAATAATAATAATATAATAATAATAATAATACTTTATTTCAGACTCACACAGTACAGAGGGGACCATACTAGGTCCATACTAGGCTATACCATAACACACCATAATCTACAACCACCACACCTTAACCATTTTACACCCGCATCCCAGAACGTGGTGCGAGGATCTGGAAATAGCGTCCGACAGAGTAAGTTGGAGCTTTATCGTTTCCATCCCTCTCCCCCGCAGTGTCTCCTTGCGCACAACTTTCGCGGTAATGAGAATTTATCCCCCGGCCCCCTGCACCGTGACCCGACTGGAGATCAGAGAGTAGAGGGAGAGCTACCAAATTTTATTGCGGGCTGTTTCGAGTATTTCCCACCAACTCTTTCTTTGGCACTATCTATCTATCTATTTTATTGCGGGCTGTTTCGAGTATTTCCCACCAACTCTTTCTTTGGCACTTATCTTAATAAATAAAGGTCAATGTTTGTCTGTCAGTTACCCGACTACCCGACCTTTGTTACTAAACTCCTCCCACAGTTTTGGTGCCAGGTGGGAGTGTGGGGCACCGTTGGAAAGCCCAGGCTTTGGAGATGGTTATAGACGAGTTTAGTGGAAATCAGAGACACTTTTGTTTAATACAATTTTCGGCAGAACTTATGTAGTATACGTGAGCGAAAAAAATGCGAAAAAATGGCCGTTTGGGGCAGAAGGAGGCCTCCGATCGAAAAGGTGTATGGAACGAAAGTTGTTCGCAGCCTCCCAAAATGAGGGTACGGATGAGGTCAGATCCAAAATCGGAGGTCATTTAGCGGCCGAAATCGAGGTCGCCGTTTAATGAGGCACAGGGAGGTCGAGGCCGGTGATTATGGTAGTAGTAGTATTGTGATGATTGTGGTAGTAGTGATTGATGATGGTGATTATGGTAGTAGTAGTGGTGGTAGTAGTGATGGTGATTATATATATATATATATATATATATATATATATATATATATATATATATATATATATATATATATATATATATATATATATATATATATATATATATATATATATATATATATATATATATATAAATATACAAAAATACATATTTTGTGTATATTTATATTTGATAGTGACAGATAACTTGAATGTAAAGGGGATACTTGTCCGTTTCCTAGTCATTCAGGTGTGACTTTTACCTCATGACACAGGGACAAGTGGCTTAATTCTCCACTTTTGGTAATGCACTATATTAATGAAAATTAGGGGACGGTGTGAAACAAGCTGTGGCAAAATATAATACTGATCCAACTGTTCGTTAATAAGTGATTCCCGAAAAACGATGTCACACAGCCTCTGAAACCCATAGTAGTTTATGCCTACAACTACATCATACTCACTTTGACCTACACAGCGAGTGTTAATTAAAGTTTGGCTAGCATTAAAAGTTATATTCAGCACTACTTTACCTCCACAACTACATCATTACTAAACTAACTCCAACCCTTAATACCGTATATACTGTAGGTCCCGTTCCTCACCTCACCTACAGTACATCTCCACGGCGAGTTTTAATTGAAGTTTGGCTAGCATTAGAAGACATTATTCAGCACTAGTTTACGCCTACAACTACATCATAAACTCCCCAAACTCCCGTATATAGTTCCCGTTCCTCACCCACAACTCCACCGCCCGATCAGCCTCTCGTTCCCCCAACAGGCCCCATAAATCCGGAAAAGATGACAGTACACATGACTGCACGTTGGATTTAGAGTGCCTTCCGAACGCACGGTGTCTGTGAGTGACGAGGCCCTTACACAGTCACGCTCAAGAGTCGGGTCCTGGCTCCATCTTTAACCCCTCATGTCGAGGAGTATGTTTCCCTATAATACAAAATAATGTGGAATTTGTATATATATACAGTATACAGTATATATATATACAGTATACAGTATATATATATATACAGTACCGGTATATATATATATCGTAAAGCAGATACGAAGAAAGGATATATATTCAAGATGTATACATTTTGACTGAGGAGTAGTTTTCCTTAACCCTTTGAAGATTGTGACGCATTTTCATAGTTTTCTCTGGCTATTATGAGACGATTTTGTACTGTTTAAGATGGAGTTGTGAGAGTTATAAAAGTAAAGACTATCTCAATTAAACCTCTGACTTCCATATACCCTTACTAATCTGAATAAAATCATCGAATAATAGCCGAAAAAAACAGAAAATAAATGCGTTTTGGATCTTGAAAGGGTTAAGGGGTCACCTGCTTTTCTTATCCCCTTTTCTCTCTTTCTCTGGCTTGTATCCATTTGGCCCCGTTCAGCCTACTGTTTTGAGATGTTTATCCCCATCCAGGTGTCGATTTATTCCTGGCGAGCGATAGCGAGCCAGCATTGTATGGAGAAATCCGGCTTCGCCGGGATTTTTTTCTATTGAAAAATATACAAATTTAGCCTGCTGGCAAAAACAGTAAAACAAATATGCTGGCTCGCCAGGAAAAAAATCGACACTTGGATGGGGATAAAAGTCTTAAAACAGTAGGTTGAATGGGGCCGAATTAATACAACCCAGAGATAGAGGGAGAGAGAACAAAAACGAGGTGGGCCCCCTTAAAGGGAACACGATATAATTGTAGTATTGAACGTGACTATATACTTCTTGGTACACGGTTTCTGCTCCCGCCTGCTGGTGGTGGCGGTGATAGTGGTGGTGGTGGTGGTGGTGATAGTAGTGGTAGTGGTAGTGGTAGTGGTAGTGGTGGTGGTGATACTGGTGGTAATGATAGTGATGATAGTGGTGGTGGTGGTGATAGTAGTGGTAGTGGTAGTGGTAGTGGTGGTGGTGATACTGGTGGTAATGATAGTGATGATAGTGGTGGTGGTGGTGGTGGTGGTGGTGGTGGTGGTGATAGTAGTGGTAGTGGTAGTGGTAGTGGTGGTGGTGATACTGGTGGTAATGATAGTGATGATAGTGGTGGTGGTGGTGGTGGTGGTGATGGTAGTGGTAGTGGTAGTGGTGGTGGTGACACTGGTTGGTGGTAATGATAGTGATGGTGGTGGTGGTGATAGTGGTGGTGGTGGTGGTGGTGGTGGTAGTGGTGGTGGTGGTTATAGTGACTTAGGTCTATAGGGTGCTGTTATGTTCTGCTGTGCTGACTCTGTTCTTGATTATACATTTCTATAGTGGGGATATCACGATATTACACTCACACAGACATGTATGCACACATTTACACTACACATACACAGCACACACCCATACCAGACCAGATGGCTGGAATATAATAGGACAGAGGAAGAACAAGCTGAGAAGTGAGAAGTACAAAAGAAGACTGAAAGATCTCGGGCTCAACCAAGTTGCTTCATACACGCATCGGTAGATACATATATATAGATATACTGTACTGCTACTGCAGATGAGACTACAGATCGAAGAGAGTGACATACAATGTGGAACAATTGCTCCGTGATACAGCAGGAACGGTGACTGTTTCTTACTCACTCTCTCAACACCAGGGAGCCCAAGTACAGGAACTACCATTTTTACTCCTCCTATAGTATTTCCTACTCACTCCCTATATACTTCTTCATCACCTACCCTTCTTTATAGCTCCTACGCACTCCCTATATTCTCTTTAACCCCTCCTATAGTATTTCCTACTCACTCCCTATATACTTCTTTACTCCTCCTATATCTCCTACTCCCTTTCTATATTCTGTGTTATCATTAACCCTTCTTTTGTTCAGTATCCTATATTGTTTGTATTATTCTCTCACGATTCTCTATATTTATCTTCTTATATTTATCTTCTTATATTACTCTTCTGCTTAGTGTCACGTGTGTTACCGTTCTTCTAAGCATCCGCAGGTTTTTGCAATCCTATATTCACAATTCAATAACAATATGATACCAAAAAATACGCAATCACTAGTTGAGATAGGCATAACGTCAAAACATTGGGTATTTCAGGAATAATTTATGTCAATTAAAATAAAAACATAAATAAAAACATAAAAATAATATATATAAATAAATATAAATAAATACATTGAATATATATATATGTATAAATATATATATATATATATATATATATATATATATATAT
This sequence comes from Paralithodes platypus, assembly GCA_032716605.1. Taxonomy (NCBI): domain Eukaryota; kingdom Metazoa; phylum Arthropoda; class Malacostraca; order Decapoda; family Lithodidae; genus Paralithodes; species Paralithodes platypus. Next base: position 37,195,138 of record CM064507.1, read on the forward strand.
ATATATATATATATATATATACATATTTATATATAATACTGTATATATACTGTACAGGTATATATAAAATTAAACTAAATAAATAAATTAATTAATAAATAAAAGACAAACAAGTAAATAAATATATACAATAAAAATAAATAAATAAATGAATAAAAGACAAATAATTAATATAACCAACCAACAAACACACCGTTTAGAAAGCCGTATCCTCCCTTGTCGTGGTTGGTTGTCAGGGCCCGCCCCGATTAAGGGGAGATTTCCACTTCAGGGATTTTTCTGGACCACTTTCTCCCTCATGTTTAGCCCCATTACTGTTGAGATTTTACGACGTTCGCCCCATTAGTTTGGCGATTTATTAGAACTTTCGCCCCATTTAAGACCTTTCGAGCCAACTAGGTGTTGATTTTTGCCTGGCGAGCGAGCGAGCCTGTAATTCAAGAGGAACCGGCCTTCGGCCGGGATATTTTTCTACCGAAAATTGTACAAATTTATCTTGAAAAGGAGTCTAGGAGGTGTAATTTTAAGCTTGATGGAGGTCTAGGGAATAAACTAATAACCTCCCCTTAATGATGGGAGTGGTCTGAAGTACACAACATCAATTGACATTACCTCCCATATACAGTATAATTCACTTCTACATGTAACTACCTCTAACTGTCTCCCCTTTTACCTTCTCCATGTAAGTATCTCTCTTTGTCTCCCTTCTCCATATTTCGCTTCTTTCTGTCTCCCTTTCTCCCTTCTCCATGTAAGCATCTCTGTGCATATCCCTTCTCCCTGTCTCGTTTCTCCCTGTCTCCCTTCTCCTTCCACGATATCCACGATATCCTCAACCTCTACGATGAGAGTAAAGCTGTAGATATTATATACCTTGATTTTCAAAAGGCCTTTGACAAAGTTCCCCACAAACGTTTACTGCTAAAACTAAAAGCGCATGGAATACAAGACGGTGTGTTGAAATGGATAGAAAATTGGCTCAGCAACAGAAAGCAAAGGGTAGTCATAAACGGTAAGGCATCTAAATGGACCAATGTAAGTAGCTGGGTACCCCAGGGATCGGTACTAGGACCAATTATCTTTCTAATTTACATCAACGACATAGATGAGCGTCTCACCTGTACAATCTCAAAATTTGCTGACGATAAAAAAATTGCAAATAGCGTACTCTCAAAAGAACAAGTTGACGATATGCAACACAATCTAGATAAATTGTCATGTTGGGCCCAAATTTGGCAAATGAGTTTCAATGCGGATAAATGTAAAGTACTACATGTCGGATACCTAAATCAGAAAGCAAACTATTTGATGAATGGCACTCAGCTTAAGAATGTAAACAGAGAAACCGATCTGGGAGTAACAATATCGAGTAACCTAAAACCGAGTCAACAATGTTCAGAAGTTGTTAAGAAGGCAAACAAATAATTGGCTTTATAGGCAGGTCATTTGAGCATAAATCCAAAGAAGTTATCCTAACCCTTTACAATTCCTTAGTCCGCCCTCTTCTGGAATACTGCGTTCAATCCTGGTGCCCTTATTACCAAAAAGATATAAACAAGCTAGAACGAGTTCAACGTAGAGTTACCAAAATGATACCTAGCCTAAAGAACAAACCATACGAAGAGCGTCTTAGAGAATTAAATCTATTTCCTTTACCCCAGCGCAGATTAAGAGGTGACTTAATTCAAGTGTTCAAATTCATCAAAGGCATCGACAATATGAACTGTAGTAAGTACTTCACTATCGACCAATCTAATTACACGGGGGGAAACGGTTGCAAAATTATTGGTAAATCTTTTAACTCGCACGAATCTAAGAATTTCTTCTTCAATCGAGTTGTCAACTTGTGGAATGGGCTTCCCCGAAACGTTATAGACTGCATCACCGTTGATTCATTTAAACTCCGCCTAGACAAATATCTCTCATCAAACCTGCGACTGACTGCGTTTGTAAATGCATAACTTTATTTTATCCCCCCCTCAGTTACTAACCCATCTGTCCTCTACTAACTTCCTAATCCTGCCACGGACATTAGTTCCAGGGCAGTAATTCCCTTTCCATTGTTCCCTTACCCACTCTAAACCACTGTTTGGACACTTGATCCTCAGTGTTTTGGAGGACAAGCAACCTAGAAGGGTCACTAGATATGTTGTTACTTGATCTCCTTTGTACTCCTTTGTACTTTGTACTCCTTGTCTCGTTTTTTTCTGTCTCCCTTCTACTTGTTTCTCTTCTCCGTGTAACAACCTCTACCTGTCTCCCATCTCCGTGTAACAACCTCTACCTGTCTCCCATCTCCCTGTAAGTACCTCTACCTCCTGTGGTCGTCACGGTAAGATGACGTGTATTCCGAGGTCCGTACTATCTATAAACCTTTGCGTATTCCATCTATAAGGCTCGGCGTACACTAAACCCGGTATCACACAAGCACTATTTTCCTCAACATTTATCCTCAATACTGGTCTGGCAGCTTATGAGGTCAGATATTTCGGAAACTTACATTCATCTATCATCAGTCTAGTTTCCGATACCGGTGCAAAATATTCCAGTAATGTTGCCAGGAAAATTTGATCATTGAATGTTGACTATAAAAGCTTTCGTGTGATACCTGCTTAAGGTGTTCGGGGTGTAACGAAGGCTAGCGAACCCAGTGGTAATGTATGGATGAAGCTTTTAAAACTAGTGATACATTTCTGCTTATTTCATTCAACAAAGCGAATGATTATATTAGTACAACACGCACACACGAGAACACACACACACACATACATAGACACAGGCACACACACACACACACAAGCACGCGCACACACAGACACACACACAATCACACACACACACAATCACAACACCTCCCCGTGGCGTAACAGATAGCGCGTCTGGCTCACAACCAGAAGGTCCCGAGTTCGAGACCCGGGCGGGGAAGAGACATTTGGGCAAGTCTCCTAACGGTGTAGCCTCTGTTCACCTAGCAGTATAAATAGTAACCTGGAATAAGTGGACGAAGTTGTGACTCCCATCTGGGGTTGGTGATCGGATACAAGGTGAGATGGGTATCGTACTGGTCAACCTAAGCTACTGGTCAACCTAAGCCTTCGGGTGAGACTGGTACCGTAGTGAGAATGGTACCGTACAGATTAACCCTAATCCTTCGTTTCTAGATGTCGCCAATTGGCTAGAATACAGACTACACACACATCCACAGCCATTCCAACGATACGCATCATAAACACTTAAACATGCATTTCACGCAATACATTCCCAGTTAAGGAGGCGCGATAATAATGAGCTTAGCTCGCATTGCGTGGATTCCCCATGACGAACAAGTGAGTGAATTACAATCACAACACACACAAGCACACAAACAAACATCCGCAAAGAAGAAGAAGAAAACAAATAACAAAGGACAGGGCAAAGTCTGCCAGCGTCATGGAGGTGGAAGTTGTAATTAAGGGAGGAGATGGGTCGTTTGTCTAGATCCCCTCCTCCCTCATGCTTAGCCCCATTAGTTTTCAGATATTAAGATGTTTTCCCCATTAGTTTGTCGATTTTATGACCTTTCCCCTCATTTCTTTGTCAAATATTAAGACCTTTCGTGCTATTTAGGTGTTGATTTTTTTCCTGGCGAACGATAGTGAGCCTGTAATTTTGGAAGAAGACATTTTCTGCCGAAAAATGTACAAATTAATCTAGAAGGGGGATCTAATATATGTTTTTTTAAAGTTTGATGTAGGTCTAGGGATGAAACTAGACAAATATTAATAAGATACATAAAAGAGCAAATCAATAAGCCCTTTTAAACGGTTTTCCACTAAATCGTATATATTTATAATTATCCCCACTCTCTCTTAAGGGAGGAGATGGCCGCCACGAAGACAACAATTAGGCCTCAGAATTAATAACGGGGGGCGAGAGGTGCGGAAATAGAATGAGAGAGAGAGCGAGGTATATACACAAATAGTTATAGAGATAAAGTGAGTGACTGAGTGAGACAGATATATATACAGTATACAGTATATTTACACACACATATATATATATATATATATATATATATATATATATATATATAATATATACTGTATATATATACTATATATATATATATATATATATATATATATATATATATATATATATATATATATATATATATATAGAGAGAGAGAGAGAGAGAGAGAGAGATTTTTCACTTAACATTTTCTGGTCCGACGTCTTGTGGGTTATTATATTTTGTAAAATTGGTTATGAGGATTTTGCTTGCTTTTGCCATTTCCGAGCAATGTATTTTAGTTTGTCCCCTAGGCTAACAAACCCGCCTTCTCAGACTTCCTTCAAGCTAAGAAAAATTCCCACTAATACCCCCTTCAAGCTAAATTTGTGCCTTTTTCAATATACAAATGTCCCGCCCAAGGCCGCTTTCTTTTAAGTTACAGGCTCGCCACCCAAAAAATCGACACCTTAATGTGGTGAAGCGTCTTACTATCACCATAAATGGCACAACATTGACACATAAACGACACAAAAGGTCTTATTATTGACAAAAAATGGGGTGAAACGTCTCAAAATTGCCAAACTAATGGAACGAACGTCTTAAAATGTCAAAAAACGGGGCTTAACATGAGGGATAAGGGGGTCCAGAAAAAGCGACTAGCCTCCCCCTTCAATGTAATGGTTGTTGCTTTATATAATTATGGTTGATTTTCCACATAGTACATTAATGTTTGTAACGCATTTATAAGTGGAATACTTACTTTAAGGGGGAGATAGTTGCTTTCTCTCCCTCATGTTTAGGCCCATTAGCTTTGAAATTTTAAGACGCTCGTTCCATTAGTTTGGCGATTTAAAGACGTTTCGCCCCATTGTTTGTCAATATTAAGACCTTTCGTGCCATTTAAGTGTTGATGTTTTCCTGGCGAGCGACAGCGAGCCAGTAATCTAGGAGGAACCGGCCTTTGGCCGGGGCATTTCTCAACCAAAAAAAAATACAAATGTATCTTACAGGGGGGTCCAAGGGGTGGTTTGCTTTTAACCCCTTCTGTACCGATGACGCATTTTTAATTAAATCCTGGCTACTATTAGATGATTTTATTCAGTTTACTTTATTTCAGTTTACTCCAGCAATTAAAAGGCTTCGAACTATCTTACTTAACCATTTTTACCACCACAGACCCTTCTTAAACTACACAGCATTGTCTAAATAAAGCTAGACTAAATTAAAAAGACGTCGTCGGTACAGAAGGGGTTAAGTTTGATGTAGGTCTAGAGAGGAAACTATAAAATATGTATATACATATATAAATAAACCCCCCCAAAAATAACCCCCTTAAAGGGAGATTTCCACTTGAGGGACTTTTTTCTTGACCCCTTTCTCCCTCATGTCTAGCCCCATTGCTTTTGAGATTTTAAGACGTTTGCCCCATTAGTTTGGTGATTTTAAGAATTTACGCCTCATTCTGTCAATTTTAAGACCTTTCGTGTCATTTAGGTGTCGATTTTATCCTGGCGAGCAATAGCGAGCCTGTAATTTAAGAGTAACCGGCCTTCGGCCGGGAAATTTTTCTACCGAAAAATGTACACATTTATCTTGAGAGGAGGTCAAGGGGGTGAAATTTTAAGATTGCTGGAGGAGTAGGAAACAAACTAAAAACCTCCCCTTAAATGTAATGGTAGATGACTTTCTTTTCTTTTTTTCAATGTGAATGAGGGAGACAAAAGGCATACTTATACTGTATGTAGTCGATTTTCCTAGTGCAAATTATTTTAACATAATAATAAGTGGAATAGTTACTTTAGATGTAATGGCTTTTTACTTATACATGGTCGTTTTCACCGGTATAAATTAAATATATACGACAAACGAGCTTATGATTACAAAGATAACTGCTTTCATACTAAAAATATTTCACACTTTTTTAGTTTAGTATCCTATTTATATATATATATAAATAACAGTTTACATATTTTATAAGTTTTGGAAAGTAATATAATATAAAAATCGCAATATATATAGTACTGCACGTAAAACATGATTTATTTTTTTCTTAATTATTTAAATATTATTACTATATTTGTTTTTCTGTTTTTTTCTCCTTTACCGAACACAACTGATTAGAAAAATTACTCTGTTCAAAAGCCTCTCCTATAGTTTTTTGTTCCGTCTTTCTTTCTATGTGAGTTGTATGTTTTTTTGTGTGTGTGTGTGTGTGTGTGTGTGTTTTTTTAGTGTGAGTGTAAGCGTAAATGTTGTATCACACGGGTGCTTGTCCCGGCAACTTTTCATCGGCAACACATTTCGGGATTATCATGCACTTGTGTCGGAGATTTAGACACTACGATATATTATAATAGGTGACACCATTCTATTAAATTCCGCAACTGCCACACAATAGTCCCTGAATCACAAGTTGTCGGGACAATCTTTCGTGAGATTCCTTCCTTTAAGAGAGAATAATGTCTGTGATCCCCGCGGTAACGGAAGCTCCCCCCCCCCCCCCCACAACACACACACACACACACACACACACCACTACCAGCTCCTCCCCTTGCCATCACAACACAAACACACCACAACAACAACAACAACAACAACAACAAGACCCCCAAGAACACAAACCATAAACCCTCCCAAATCAAAAAACGACTAAGGAATCAGCATTTACCGATACTTTCTTAAATCCCCAGGGTATAGTTTATGAAAGGGATTGTGATGCAGGTACTAAGGAACGTAAACAAAAATCCCGATATGGCAAGAGGTGTGGGGTGTACCTGGCTAGGGTCGCCAATTTAGCTACTTTCCCACAATGTAGCTATTTTCCCGCTAGATCTAGAGGTATTTACTTCGATCTAGATATACATTTTTACATCTAGCGGTATTCTGGAGACTGGAGCCATTTTAGAGTGATATTCTAGAGATTGTGGTATTACTGTCGCCATTTTAGAGTGATATTCTAGAGATTGTAGCTACTTTAGAGCGATATTTTAGAGACTGTGGCATTATTCTAGCGATGTTCAGCTTTCGTTTACTATCTAGCAGACATGATTTGGTAACTCTGAATATTCTTAGCTGCTACAAGACACCACTCCCGTACCTGCAGTTGACAGTTGACAGTGGGTTGGTGGTGAGAGTGCTTGTGAGGAGCTGTAGCGGGCAACCACTACATAACACCGACATAACGGGCACACATAAAGGCACATATCCAAGCTAGAGACTGGGCCGCTAGTTTGCTTGTCGTGTTATTTACAAGATTTATCCCTGGTTGGAAAGGTAATTGGTACGCAGTTTTAATGGTTCCATGTCATCTCAACCAATAGACCATTTCAACCAGTAGCTCTCAACCAGTGCCAAATTAACCCAGACCAACCAAACCAGTGCCAAAATATAGTACTAACCTAACCGTATTGGTTGATTTGGTACTGGTTGAGAGCTACTGGTTGAAATGGTCTACTGGTTGAGTTGACCGGTCACCAGTTTTGATATTTGTTTACTCTATGGTTACATTATTTTAGAAGGTGTGATAAATTTAACCGATAACTTGCTTATCGTGTTATTTAGAAGCTTGGTCCCTGGCTTGAAAGGTAATTGACCACTTGCGAGTTTCGTTCTATAAGGAATTTGGAGTTGTAGACATCGATATTTAGCAGAAGTAACGGCTAAAGTATGATTGTAGTTCATTTATAAATACATCAAATCCAAGTCAACACACTCTTTAGCCATCAGAACCCTACATTATAATTGCATTTCTCTTAACTATCAATGTCTACGGCTCCAACTTCCTTATAGCCTGAAACTCGCAAGTGGTCAATTGGTACGCAGTTTTGATATTTGTTTACTCTATGGCTGTATTATGTACCCCTTTCTGTACCGGTGACGTCTTTTATAATTGATTGCAGCTACATTTAGACGATTTTATGAAGCTTAGGAAGAATATATGATAGCTAAAAGGATTCATTTAGCTAGTCTGTAGCCTTTTAATGGGTAGACGTCCTTCTTAAGCTGTACACAATCGTCTAATAGTTGCCAGAATATAATTACTAGAACATCACCGGTACAGAAGGGGTATTAAAGAGGGTACTAGGAACTTAAGGGGAGATTTCCACCTGGAGGATTTTTTTCTGAACCTCTTTCTCCCTCATGTTTAGCCCCATTGCTTGTGAGATTTAAAGACGCTTGCCCCATTAGTTTGGCGATTTTAAGAACCCTCGCCCCATTTCTGTCAATTTTAAGACCATTCGTGCCATTTAGGTGTCGATTTTTTTCTGGCGAGCGATAGCGAGCCTGTAATTTAAGGGGAACCGGCCTTCGGCCGGGAAATTTTTCTACCGAAAAATGTACAAATTTATCTTGAAAGGGGGTCAAGGGGGAGTAATTTTAAGCTTGATGGAAGTCTAGGGAATCAACTAAAAACCTCCCCTTAACCGATAATTTCCTTTACTTTGTATTAGAAGCTCGGTCCCTGGCTTGAAAGGTATTTGGTATGCAGTTTTCTTGTTTGTGTTTACTTCTATGGTTATAATAGAGGAGGGTACTAGAAACGTAAGGGGAGATGGGTCGTTTTTCTGGTCCACCTTCTTCTTCATGTTTAGTTCCATTAGTTTTCAAATTTTAAGACGTTCGGTCCATTAGTTTGGCAATTTTAAGACCTTTCACCATATTTCTTTGTCAAAATTATGTTTCCTGTTATTAAGGTGTCATTAGCTGCTAATTCATGTTGGCTTATATCATTTGTTTTATCATTGACTGGAAAATTTATGATTGTGCACAATTTAGATATATATATATATAGATTTGAATCCGTAGCATAGGTTGAATTATATAGCAGAAACCAAGATAGACACGAGGAAAGCTGAATAATATATCAACTTTCCTCCTCCTCCTCCTCTTCCTCTTCTTCTTCTTCTTCTTCTTCTTCTTTTTCTTCTCCTTTCTACTTTCCTCTACACGGGTTCAAAATATTTAGTTGTTTTTAAGGTGACCGGACAGGCAGCACCATTGCCAACATAATACCGTCGTTGTAGCGACCAAAAGCTTAATGGGGGAATGGATTAGTTATTGGTCGATATTTATTTATTATTATTTTGTTTTTGTTTTCAAGTTTCCTCCCTAGACCTCCATCAACCTGTAAACAAACCCCCAATATCCACCTTGTACATTTTTCGGTAGAAATGGTCATCCTAAAGTACAGGCTCGCTATCGCTCGTCAGGAAAAAAACAACACCAAAGTGGGACGCCCCGAAGATTTTGGATTATTACCTCCATCAATAGTTAAAAAGGCGATAATATACTAAGGCATTCTCTTAACCCGTTCAGTACCAGGGACGTCCTTTTCATCATATTCGGGCAATTATAAGATGATTCTATTCAGCTTAGGAAGGACCTCTAGCAATAATGTGGCTTCAATTTATCTAAACCAACCCTTTTAACTACCCCAGATCCTTCCTAAGCTGCACAATATCGTCTAAATACAGCTAGAATAAAATATAACACACGTCGCTGGTACTCCAAGGGTTAAGTTACTTTGGTAGACAACATAAGCTTATTATATATTAAGGACCTCCCGTGTGTTATGAAAAGGCTTATATCCAATAAAACAGAATGTATACAGAATCTAGCCAAAATAGACATATATTGAATTAAGGGGAGGTATTTAGTTTGTACCCTAGACCTCCATCAAGCTTAAAAGTTACACCCCCTTGACCCTCTTCAAGATAAATTTGTACATTTTTCGGTAGAAAAATTTCCCGGCCGAAGGCCGTTTCCTCTTACATTACAGGCTCGCTTATCGCTCGCCAGGAAAAAATCGACACCTAAATGGCACTAAATGTCTAAAAATTGACAGAAATGGGGCGAAAGTTCTTAAAATCGCCAAACTAATGGGGCGAGCGTCTTAAAATCTAAAAAGCAATGGGGCTAAATATGAGGGAGAAAGGGGTCCAGAAAAAAATCCCTCAAGTGGAAACCTCCCCTTAACCATTATTATAAGGATCATATTCTATCTATAATACAAGTTACAATGACCCTATGCACGCCGCCAGTAACTGTGGCAACAAACATTATTTATTCATTGCTTTTAATGTATTTATCTATAGATAATTTACAAGAAAGTGTCCGGCATAATTATTTGTAATGTATTTGTTTATAAATAATCTACAAGAAAGTGTCCTACATAATTATTTGTAATGTATATGTTTATAGATAATCTACAAGAAAGTGTCCTACATAATTATTTGTAATGTATATGTTTATAGATAATCTACAAGAAAGTGTCCTACATAATTATTTGTAATGTATATGTTTATAGATAATCTACAAGAAAGTGTCCTACATAATTATTTGTAATGTATATGTTTATAGATAATTTACAAGAAAGTGTCCTACATAATTATTTGTAATTTATCTGTTCATAGATAATTTACAAGAAAGTGTCCGGCATAATTATTTGTAATGTATATGTTTATAGATAATCTACAAGAAAGTGTCCGGCATAATTATTTGTAATGTATTTGTTTAGAGATAATCTACAAGAAAGTGTCCTACATAATTGCTTTTAATGTATGTATCTATAAGAAATTTACAAACAAATTATCAAACATAATTGCTTTTAATGTATTTATCTATAAGAAATTTACAAAAAAGTGTCCTACATAATTGCTTTTAATGTACATATTTATAGGAAATTTACAAAAGGAGAACAAAACAGTGTCCTACATAACCCATTCTACTGTTCATATATCAGCTGATGACCACTCTACTTTCTACCAGTACTGGGGGTAGAAACTTCCAACTCACACTGCTGATATATAGGCCTAGTCATAACGTGGGAATAGCTTTCGGTGGTGCCTGTTTGTTTGGGTCTATACTCTGTTCATATCAGCGGGGCGAGAACTTTCACCCCCTATAGTCTATTCGCTGTAAGTAGGCGAGAAATCATGACCTCTAACCTCTGTAACTCAAACACGACTAAAGTATTTGAGCTAATATTTATACCATTTGGGAATAGTCAGCCAGGGGATAGATGTGGAAATTTATAGCCCATTTGTTCTAGCCCTGTTTGAGTTACAGAGGATAGAGGGCATGATTTCTCGCCTACTTACAGCGAATAGACTATAGCAGCCGATTTCGTGAAGCTTAACCCTTAGAGGATTATGACGCGTTTTAGCAGTTCATTTTGGCTATCATTGGATACATTTATACAGCTTTGGAAGGACATGTGGGAGCTAACATGACACAAACTATCTCATTTAACCCTCTGACCTCTACACACCCTTCCTAATCTGAATATCATCGTCTAATAATAGCCAGAATAAACTGTCGAAACGCGTCATAATCCTCAAGGGGGTCAAGTAATCAAAACCCGGACAAAACAATATTTGGTCCGGTAGATATGAACAGAGCTTGAGTCGTTGAGGGGAGATTTGTTTTTTGTTTTTCTGGACCCCTTTCTCCCTCATGTTTAGCTCCATTAGTTTGGCGACCTTTTGTGCCATTGAATTTTTCCTCCGAACGATAGCGAGCCTGTAATTTAGGAGTTTTTCTACCGAAACATTTATACATTTATCTCGAAGGGGGGTCTTGGGTGGTAGTTTTTATAGATTGATGGAGGTTTTAGGAGGACAATACAAATAATAAATATATAAATGAACAAATAATTAAACACTTCCCCTTAAGTGCATGTGAAGACGCTGTACTGGGATACCTTGCCTGGAGGACCCTACCTAAAAGCCCCATCACCATTAGTCGATGAGTTACAATGGGAGGAAACTAAAGTAGGGTAGAATGTCGCTCTCTACGATCATTAAACACCTTCCACGCTTTAGTTTATGAGGCGGGTCTATATAGGGAATTGATCACTCCAACAAATTGCTAGTTTGTGTGTGTGTGTGTGTTTTTTTTTTTTTTTATATGTGAATGAGGGAGACAAACGGCATAACTGCCTGCAGCGTTGACAGAGTGACAGGGCCAAAATCAAGGGACGTTTGACCTAAAATGCCTGGACACACGGAGTTTGAAGCAATTTAAGTCATAGGAAGAGGGAAAGACTGATTCTGGGAGAGTTCCAGAGCTCAGCAGTTGAATAGAAAAAAAAGTCTGATAATAGCGTTTCACTCTTGGGTTGGAGAGTTGCACAGAGTAGGGGTGGGATTGTGATGCAAGGCGGGTACCACGTACCCTTCGTAGAGGAGTTGGTATACACTGGGAAAGCTCCGAGGAACACTGATTATTGTAGTAGCGATAGAATAGCGAGAGAGATGCAACAGTGTGAGAGAGAGAGAGAGAGAGAGGAGGTTTTTAGTGTGTTACCTAGACTTCCATCAAGGTTGAAAATACACCCCCTTGACCCCCTTTCAAGATAAATTTGTAATTTTTCGGTAGAAAAATGTCCCGGCCGAAGTCCGATTCCTCTTAAATTACAGGCTCGCTATCGCTCGCCAGGAAATAGACATCTAAATGGCACGAAAGGTCTTAAAAGTGACATAAATGGGGCGAAAGTTCTTAAAATCGCCAAACTAATGGGGCGAACGTCTTAAAATATCAAAATCAATGGGGCTAAACATGAGGGAGAAAGGAGTAAAGACAAAAAAAATCCCTCAAGTGGAATTCTCCCCTTAAACAACCACACGAGCCAGAACGAAGAAAGGCTGAACGTTATTATCCCACTATGTGTACCGGCGACGTCCTTTTGATCGTATGCGGACAACTATTAGACGATTTTGATCAGCTTAGGAAGGACCTCTAGCCATAATAAGGCTTCAAACTATCTCAACCATCCTTTTTTTTTTTTAAACTACCACAGATCCGCCCTCAGCTGCATAATATCGTCTAAATATAGCTATAGGATACAATATTGATAAACGTCGCTGGTACTCAAAGGGTTAAACAACCCCACGAGCAAGAACAAAGAAAGGCTTAAGGGGAGGTTTCTAGTTTGTTTCCTACTCCTCCAGCAATCTTAAAATTTCACCACCTTGACCCTCTTTCAAGATAAATTTGTAAATTTTTCGGTAGAAAAATGTCCCGGCTGAAAGCCGGTTCCTCTTATATTACAGGCTCGCTATCGCTCGCCAGGATAAAATCGATAGCACGAAAGGTCTTACAATTGACAGAAATGGGTCGAAAGTTCTTAAAATCGTCAAAATAATGGGGGCGAACGTCTTAAAATCTCAAAAGCAATGGGGCTAGACATGAGGGAGAAAGGGGTCAAGAAAAAAGTCCGTCAAGTGGAAATCTCCCCTTAACTCTATTATATTTATTTTTGCAGACAGGCGGTGAAGAAGCTGATTATGAGGAAGGAGTGGGCATGAACCAACCAGCCACTAGCCTCCTCATGACGTCTATCAGAGGAGCTGCCATGAGGTTAGTAATGTATTAAGTAACACCCCGTTCTTAACATTAATCATCAATTACAAACCCCAATGCACTTGAATAAACTAATGAAAACATAATTATGGTCCTCCCGGGATTCGAACTGTACCTTTCTGTACCGGTGACGTGTTTCTATATTTGATTGCAGCTGCAGTTAGACATTTTTTATACAGCTTGTGGGAGATACGTGGTAGTTAAAACAATGAATTGAGATAGTCTGTAACCATTTAATAGGTTGACGTTCTTCCTAAGCTAAATATAATCGTTTAATATGTCCTAGAATATAAGAAAAAGGACGTCACCGGTACTGAAGGGGTTACCTTGCTCCATAACACTAGGTAAATTTTGGATGTGTGTGCGTGTGTGTGTGTATATACAATTATAATAGTGATTACCTTGCTCCATAACACTAGGTAAATTTTGGATATATATGTGTGTGTAATAATAATAATAATAATAATAATAATAAACGGTTTATTAAAGAATGGCAGCCTCATGAGCTGAAAATACACATTTTACAATTTAGTGGATGAACATGAGATGTACAGATATGAAGATGGTAAGCTCAGTTTACAAAAAAAAAAAAAAAAAAAATAATGATGCAGGTGCAGAATACAAATTATCATAAAATAACCATGAGAGTAAGTGATATACAGTACATATACACATTTATTTTACTTACTCATATACAGAACATACATATATACACGTACGTACGCACATACATACGCATACATATACAGCCCGTAGCCTAGTAGGTAGAGCTCTCGTCTCACACACGAGGGGTTGGGGATTCAATCCCCGGCCGGGCGGAGACAAATTGGGCTTGTCTCCTTTCATGTGTTAGCCTCAGTTCACCTAGCTGTAAATAGGTACCTGGAATAAGTGGGCGACGTTGTGACGTCCAATCTGGGGTTGGCAAAAATGGTACAAGGCGAGATGGGTATCATATGGTTCACCTAAGCTGATGGCTACCTAAGCCTTCGGGCGAGACGGTACCGTCTATAGTGAGAATGGTACCATACAGATCCACCCTAAGCCTTCGTTTCCGATGTCGCCAATTGGCTAAAAATACAGACTACACACACATCCACAGCCATTCCAACAGTACATAAAACACTTAACATGCATTTCACGCAATACATTCCCAGTTAAGGAGGCGCGATAATAATGAGCTTAGCTCGCATTGCGTGGATTCCCCTTTACGAACAAGTAACTGAGTAACATACATATATAAGAACATAAGAACATGCAGTAAGTGTGCACATGTCCGTATACACAAACGCTCACGTATGCACACAAACATACATACATACAAAAACTGTTTTGGTAGGGTCAGGGTAAAGAGGTAAAGGGTAAAGAGGGAGCGGCAATTCAAGTCCGTACAGGTAGGGTCAGGTAAAGCCTACTACAATGGGAGGTTAATCCTCGGTAGTGTAGGTGTGTGTGTGTGTGTTAATTTGTGTGTGTGTGTGTGTGTGTGTGTGTGTGTGTGATAGAAGGCGAAATGTGGAAAAGCTGGGCGTTCTATTGTTAAGGGTGGAAATACATGGATGAAGATACGCGAACACTTAATAATAGATAATGCTTATGCATAGATTTATAATCAGAAGTTGCGCTAGTGAGGAATATGTTCTCGCTCATATGTACGTATATTTACATACATATGTGTATATGACCATACAAATACACGTACATTACATATATATATTATATACCTTATATTCTCAACCGGGCTCGAACCATTGACAGCACATACACACAGACATACATATACATAAATATATGCACATTACATACATATTTGCTCTTCTCTTATCCACCTGATACTCTCAGCCGGGCTCGAACCACAAACAGTATACACTATAGACACATATATATATATACATAAATAACGCATACATACATACACATATACGCACACATACATACACATATACGCACACATACATAGATACACATATACGCATATACATATATACACATATACATAAACAAACTCAAGCAAATACATACATAATTATATTCTAATACACACACACACACACTTATGCATTATTATTAAAGGTGGGCGTATATATGTGTGTGACAGTGTATTACCCTTGACCCCCAAATTCATCTTATAATATTTTCACCCTGTGATTCTCTATAACCTTTCAGAAAAGAAAAAAATGGCATATCTTCCTGAAAAATATTTAGCTTTGAAAATCGGGAGTTGTGGTTTTAGATGGAGGAGGGAATGTAGGGGGGAGGAGGGGAGGAGTAGGAGGTGGGTTGGGGAGGGGAGAAGGAGGAGGGTAGGGGAGGGGAAGAAGAGGGGAACAGATGGGGGGGTTTATGGGTTTGGGTTGTGGAGGGAGGTGTAGCTAAATGAGGGGGAGGAGGGGGAGGAGGTGTAGTAACTTGGAAGGGGGGGGGGGGGGTGTGAATGAGGAGGGAGGAAGAGGTGTAGCTCAGAGGGAAAGGGGGGAGGAGGAGGAGGGGGAGGAAGAGAGGGGGGAAGAAGGAGGAGATAGAGAGGGGAGGGGAAGGGGGAGTTAAGGGGACTGTAGTTAAGTGAAAATATAGTGTAATATATCTTAACCCCTTTCAGAACCGGTGCCGTCCTTTTATCCTTATGTTGGCTACTTACAATTCCTTTACACACACACACACACACACACACACACACACACACACACACACACCCACATACACACACACACACACCTCGTAGTTAAGGTAGAATAAACCATTATACTGTACCTAGGTTAACAAAAACTCTGTAAATGATCAGGGTAACAGTGAACAATAAACCCATAATTATTATAATTATTATTACACACACAGTCACACAGAGGATGAGAGATTAACATAAATACATTGACTACTTAGAGTATAATTAAAATAATGACTTAATTATAGTAGTGTGTGTGTGTGTGTGAGAGAGAGAGAGAGAGAGAGGGTGTGTGTCTAAGTATATATATATGTGTGTACAAAGGAGTACAAAGGAAATCAAGCAACAACAGATCCAGTGACCCCTCTAGGTTGCTTGTCCTCCAAAACACTGAGGATCAAGTGTCCAAACAGTGGTTTAGAGTGGGTAAGGGAACATTGGAAAGGGAATTACTGCCCTGGAACTAATGTCCGTGGCAGGATTAGGAAGTTAGTAGGGGACAGATGGGTTAGTAACTGAGGGGGGGATAAAATAAAGTTATTCATTTACAAACGCAGTCAGTCGCGGGTTTGATGCGAGATATTTGTCTAGGCGGAGTTTAAATGAATCAACGGTGATGCAGTCTATAACGTTTCGGGGAAGCCCATTCCACAAGTTGACAACTCGATTGAAGAAGAATTCTTAGATTCGTGAGTTAAAAGATTTACCAATAATTTTGCAACCGTTTCCCCGCGTGTAATTAGATTGGTCGATAGTGAAGTACTTACTACAGTTCATATTGTCGATGCCTTTGATGATTTTGAACACTTGACTTAAGTCACCTCTTAATCTGCGCTGGGTTAAAGGAAATAGATTTAATTCTCTAAGACGCTCTTCGTATGGTTTGTTCTTTAGGCTAGGTATCATTTTGGTAACTCTACGTTGAACTCGTTCTAGCTTGTTTTTATCTTTTTGGTAATAAGGGCACCAGGATTGAACGCAGTATTCCAGAAGAGGGCGGACTAAGAATTGTAAAGGGTTAGGATAACTTCTTTGGATTTATGCTCAAATGACCTGCCTATAAAGCCAATTATTTTGTTTGCCTTCTTAACAACTTCTGAACATTGTTGACTCGGTTTTAGGTTACTCGATATTGTTACTCCAAGATCGGTTTCTCTGTTTACATTCTTAAGCTGAGTGCCATTCATCGAATAGTTTGCTTTCTCATTTAGGTATCCGATATGTAGTACTTTACATTTATCCGCATTGAAACTCATTTGCCAAATTTGGGCCCAACATGACAATTTATCTAGATTGTGTTGCATATCGTCAACTTGTTCTTTTGAGAGTACGCTATTTGCAATTTTTGTATCGTCAGCAAATTTTGAGATTGTACAGGTGAGACCCTCATCTATGTCGTGATGTAAATTAGAAAGAGAATTGGTCCTAGTACCGATCCCTGGGGTACCCCGCTACTTACATTGGTCCATGTGTGTGTGTGTGTGTGTGTGTGTGTGTGTGTGTGTGTGTGTATGTATGAGAGAGACAGAGAGAAAGAGAGATATTTACATAGATACACTGGCCACAGACCTTACGATCCAAACGAGGTCTAACTTATGAGGAGAGAGAGAGAGAGAGAGAGGTGAGTGAGTGGAAAGAGAAGATATAGTTAATAATAACATAGACAGCATGTGGCAGCGATGATACTAGAGAGGAAGTGAGATAAAAAGTTTTTGGGTTGGTTGTCAGTCATGATTTTAGAGACATGTTGGGAGGCTGTCAACTACCCCCCCCAACCTCCCACTCTCTCTCTCTCTCTCCCTCAATCTCTATCTTTCTCTCTCTCGATCTATCTATCTATCTATCTTTCACTCATTCTCACGCTATTTTTATCTCTCTCTCGGTCTATCTGTCTATCTATCTATCTATATCTCTTTCACTCACTCTCTCTCTCTCTCTCTATCTATCACTCTCTCTATCTATATCTCTTTCACTCTTTCTCTCTCTCTCTCTCCTTTGCTGTCCTTACCTTTCAGTTTGTAGCAACTCCCATGTTGAGTCCGGACTGCATGGTATTGACCGCAAGGTCTGTACAGTCTGTGTATCTATGTAACTATTTACTGCTAAAACTAAAAGCGCATGGAATACAAGACGGTTTGTTGAATTGGATAGAAAACTGGCTCAGCGACAGAAAGCAAAGAGTAGTCATAAACGGTAAGGCATCTAAATGGACCAATGTAAGTAGCGAGGTACCCCAGGGATCGGTACTAGGACCAATTCTCTTTCTAATTTACATCAACAATTTTTTTTTTTCTAATGTGAGTGAGGGAGGCAAGAGTCAGAACTGCCTATAGCGAGTGCCTCCCCCAAAGTTGAAAGAGTGACAGGGCCAAAATCAAGGGACGTTCGAGCCAATATGCCTGGACACACAGAGTTTGAAGCAATTTAAGTCATAGGAAGAGGGAAAGACTGATTCTGGGAGAGAGTTCCAGAGTTCAGCTGTTGAATTGAACAAGAGTAACGTTTCACTCTTGGATTGGAGAGTTGCACAAAGAAGGGGTGGGATTGTGTTGCAAGATGGGTACCATGTGCCCTATGTAAAGGAGGTGGTATACACTGGGAAAGCTCTGAGAAACACTGATTATTATAGTAGCGATAGAATAGCGAGAGAGATGCAACATTGTGGCGAAGAGAGAGAGATTGCAGAGAGTTGGTGAGTGGACGGGAGTTAATGATACGAAAGGCCTTCCTTTCAATTTTGTCTAGGAGAGCGGTGTGAGAGGAAACTCCCCACACATGAGAACAATACTCAATACAAGGACGCACTATGCCCCTGTGCAGAGCAAGAAGCTGTGCAGGGGTAAAGAACCCCCTAAGACGGTCGAGCACACCCAGCTTCTGGGAGGCTGCCTTTGCAAGACTGGTAATATGGTCCTTCCAACTGAGAGCAGAAGAAAAAGAGACACCAAGAATATTTAGACAAGATGAAGGATTGATTTTTGTATTGTTGAAGAATAAAGGATAGTCTGCAGGGAGTTCCTTACGGGTAGATAGATGGAGAAATTGGGTTTTGGAATCATTAAAGGTAACAAGGTTTTCTCTGCCCCAATTGGAGATAGTAGTTAGATCAGAATTTAAGTGTTCTATGGCTTCATTCCGTTTGTCCTTGAGGAATTGCTGGCTTGGGCGTTCTGAAAAAACTAATGGAGTAGTGTAAGGTTGAGTCGTCTGCGTATGAATGGATGGGAGTTGAGGTACAGTTGAGAAGGTCATTTATAAAACATAGAAAGAGAATAGGAGATAGGACAGAGCCCTGAGGAACACCGGAGTTTATAGGGTGAGGAAGTGAGCGATGGCCGTCCACAACCGCAGCTATGGAACGGCCGGAGAGGAAATTAGAGACAAAGGCACAGATGGAGAGATAGAAACCGAAGGAGGGTAGTTTAGAAATTAAATATTTGTGCCAGACTCTATCGAAGGCTTTCGATATGTCTAGTGCAATATAAAAAGTCTCACCGAAGTCCCGAAAGTTGGATGACCAAGAGTTACTAAGATATGCAAGAAAATCACCAGTAGAGCGACCCTTAAGGAAGCCATACTGGCGATCTGAGAGCAGATTATGAGAAGAGAAATGCTTAAGAAATTTGGAAGCAAGAATAGTTTCAAAAACTTTAGAAATACAAGAGATGAGAGCAATTGGACGATAGTTGGAGGGTTGAGAGCGGTCACCCTTCCTTGGGACAGGTTGAATGAGAGCAAACTTCCAGCATGAAGGGAAGACGTTAGAGGATAGACAGAGACGAAAGAGTTTGCCTAGGCAGGGAGTCAGCACGGAAGTACAGTTTTTGAGTACAACAGGAGGAACACCGCCCGGACCGTACGCCTTATTAGTGTTAAGCCCAGAGAGGGTAGAAAGTACATCTTTAGAAGAGATTAGGATATTAGGCATAAGTAAGAGAGAGGAGGGTGGAGAGGGAGGTATAGCACTGGAATCATCCAAGGAGGAGTTTCTAGCAAAAGATTGAGCGAAGAGTTTAGCTTTGTCAGAGGAAGAAGTAATGGTTGTGCCATCATTGGGAAAGGGAAGGGAAAGACGAGGAAGAGAAATTGTTGGAGAGGTTTTTGGCTAGATGCCAGAAAGCTTGGGAAGAGTTAGAGTTGGATAGTTCAGTGCATTTATTATTGATGAAATTAGCGTGTTGCCCATCGGTAATTTGTGTAAGTTTTTTCCCCCTAGATAGGTTACCCGTCAAGGCTATCGAGTCCCATCCACCCGGAAAGACCCCTTTCAGATACCAGGGGGACAGATATCACCAGAGACACCCCTATTACAGGGGGACCACACCCCTTTCAGATACCAGGGGGACCACACCCCTTTCAGATACCAGGGGGACAGCTATCACCAGAGACACCCATATTACAGGGGGATCACACTCCTTTCAGATACCAGGGGGACAGCTATCACCAGAGACACCCCTATTATAGGGGAACCACACCCGTTTTAGATACCAGGGGGACTGCTATCACCAGAGACACCCCTATTACAGGGGGACCACACCCGTTTCAGATACCAGGGGGATAGCTATCACCAGAGACACCCCTATTACAGGGGGACCGCCTAACACCATAGACAACCCTAATCTATAGGGGAAGAGTGGAGGAGGAGATGTACCCGAACTTTTCTGGGGAGCCCAGGGACCCTGACTCATACATCAGGGATAAGAGGGTGTAGGCTGTGCCATTCAGGGCTGGGGACTGGTCAGTGCGGGAAGAGGGCCGCGAAGCCCCACACTATGAAGGGGACCGCACTGCGCATGAGGGTCATGGAGTATGAGGAGTTCGAGCGTGAGTAAACCAAGATTTTTTAGCATTAGTCTGAGAGAAAGATAATGGAATGTACAGTATGCTTGCATGCCCGATAGGATTACCTCGGTAATGCGTTCAGCACTCTCCGAGGGTCCCCGGCCATGGAAGCAGAAATCATTCCATGGGAAATCAAAGAAGTACTGCCGGAGAGCCTCCCAGACGGCAGCGCCAAAGTGCCACAAGCGCCGCCAGCTAGGAGGATCGGGTGGCCGTACTGGAGAGATAGGACAGGTGACAGAGATAAGTTTATGGTCCGAGGAGCCCAAAGGAGAGAAAAGATCGACAATATAAGAAGAAGGGTTAGAAGTTAGAAACAAGTCAAGAATGTTGGGGCGATCCGGGATACGGGTTGGTTGCTGAACTAACTGCTCTAGGTCATTTAGAATAGAAAAGATGTAATCTTGTTCACCAGGTGGGTCAGTAGTGTGAGAGGAGAGCCATTGGCGGTGGTGAATGTTGAAATCTCCTAAGATTGAGATTTCTGAGAAAGGAGAAATGGATAGAATGTGTTCCACTGTAGAGTTTAAATAGTCAAAGAATTTGGGAAAGTTGGTAGAGTTAGGGGAAACATAGACAGCACTGTAATATTTAGTACGGTAAGAGAATGACAGGAAAGTTTGAGCCATAAATTTGAGAATTCAGAGGAGTCGAAATCTGGAACACGAGAGCAAGTGAGTTTGTTGTGCAGTGTGCACATATGCACAATGTCCGCCTTTGGCTTTGAAACTAGGATAGAGAAAGTAGGAGGATACAGAGAAGGGGCTGCTGGATGTTGCATCAGGCACCTGAGTTTTGGTGAGGAAAAGAAGATCAGGTTTGTAGGAGGAGAGATGGTGTTCAACAGAGTGAAAATTAGAGGAGAGTCCGCGAATGTTTCAGAAATTAATAGCAAGAGTAACAGGCCGAGGTCCAGGTAATTTTGTGGGGTCGTCAGTGGAAGGTCGGGCTGGTGATGGGGCATTTATGGTCCCCCCCCCCCCCCCCCAGGGAACTCCGAGGCTGGGCTACAATTCATAATTTGGCGATTCATTAATTTTGGTGTGGAGGAATGAAGTGTAGTGTGCATGTTTACTGTTTAGTGTAGTGAAGTGGATAGGAGGAGGAGGTGTTTATGAGAGCTAGCTGGCTTGCTCTCAGTGTTAATGAGGCACAAAGAAAATCAGTAAGAGAGGCCAAGCAAATGAAACAGGAGTTCCAGCGACTCTTTATCACATGCCTATAACCTCACCTGGGTCTAGTCCTGATCGATTGGTGCCTACAATCTCCCCACTGAATAGATGAGGGTATCACCTGTACAATCTCAAAATTTGCTGACGATACAATAATTGCAAATAGCGTACTCTCAAAAGAACAAGTTGACGATATGCAACACAATCTAGATAAGTTGTTATGTTGGGCCCAAATCTGGCAAATGAGTTTCAATGCGGATAAATGTAAAGTACTACATATCGGATACCAAAATGAGAAAGCAAACTATTCGATGAATGGCACTCAGCTTAAGAATGTAAACAGAGAAACCGGTCTGGGAGTAACAATATCGAGTACCCGTAACCAAAAACTAAGTCAACAATGTTCAGAAGTTGTTAAGAAGGCAAACAAAATAATTGGCTTTATAGGCAGGTCATTTGAGCATAAATCCAAAGGTGTTATCCTTTACAATTCCTTAGTCCGCCCTCTTCTGGAATACTGCATTCAATCCTGGTGCCCTTATAACCAAAAAGATATAGACAACTAGAACGAGTTCAACGTAGAGTTACCAAAATGATACCAAGCCTAAAGAACAAACCATACAAGGAGCATTTTAGAGAATTAAATCTATTTCCTTTAACACAGCGCAGATTAAAAGGCGACTTAATTCAAGTGTTCAAAATCATCAAAGGCATCGACAATATGAACTGTAGTAAGTACGGTACTTTTCCGTGTTTATTCTTTGTGCGTATTTTTAAATACTACTTTTATTTTACTTGATTTTTCTATTTTCTTTTGCACTCACTGTCTTGTAATATAGCCCGATCTTCTGTAACCTTGCATTATACTAGGTGAGTTAACCCGTGGAGCCCCGGCTAGTTTTGTAATGTTTGTTCACCAGAACCCGGCCGGTTTTCAAAAAATGGTTTTATTCCAGAAACAATAGCGAATGGGTTAGGAATGAAGGAAAAACCACGAAAAACCGCTCAAAAAGCTTAAAGAATGGTCCTACTTTGAGAGTGGACTTTGAGAGTTTTCAACCATCGGCACGGTTGCGTGGGATACGTACACAGTTCCCATACAAATCTGAGCCCTCATGAGTGGCTACACCTGAGGTTACGGTCGGCGCAATTAGGGTGACGCGCCAGACGCGTCTCTGGGGCTGTGCGTTACATACATCGCCGACGCGTCAGACGCGTCGCTGGGGCTGTACGGGTTAAATAACTTCTCTTACTCTTTCTATCTCTAACGCTACTCATAGGATGTTTACATTTTTACCTTTATCGGGCAGAGGCTCGTCCCTTAGGAAGTAATGATAGATAGACTCAGTATTAGGAAATAGGTAGGAAATTAAGATAATAAGACAAGATGATTTTAACTCGGTCCCAGTCGAGGAATAATCCTGATGACAGACAAAACGCAGTGAGAGATGCAGTACAAATGAACCGTGAAACAGACAATGTAGTTAATGGAGATGTACAAGCAAACCCTGTTAGAGAAAATGCAGAAAATAACAATCAACCCGCAGAAGAAAATGCAGGAATCAATAATTCGCAAGACAACAGAGGTGTGGAACAAAATAATGAAAATGGTGTAGGCCTAAACGAAGATAATGAGAGAGAAATAATCAAAAATCATGAACAGAACGAACGACCTCGTAACGTAAACATGAATGGTGGAGAATGGATGGGACATTCTGGTGACGGACTCACAACATTAGTGAATGAAATGTATACAGAAGTGATACAATGTCAACATAGTAAGTTTGAACTACCGATTTGTGAAGCCGCAAAAGACATGCTGGGGGAACTCAGACGTATGATCCTAAAGCATGTTCAGGATGCCCCTTTGGCACACGAGGCAATCAAGATAGCTTCTTTCATTCCTCAGTTGTTCCTTCAAAGAAAAAGACCAAAGGGAAAACTGAATGAGAACATTAAAGCGCTGAAACAGAGAATGGAGTGGTGGAAAAATGGGGACAAAATTCTTAGCCAAGTACGTGCAATCCAGCAAAGACTGAAAACAAAACAACGAAGAAAGAGGAAGCCAGATGATATGGCACGATCAGTGGGAAATAGCATGAGGATTGGTAAAGTGGCACAGGCAGTCAGAATGGTCACTGGGGAAGCCTCATGTGGGGTGCACGAAGTGAATCGACGCATCTTGGACCAGCTAAAGGAGAAACACCCAGAAGCAAAACCAGCAAGTGATGAGGCCAAACTAGACAGGGAATATGTTCCTCCAGACCCGGTGATATATGAGAATATAACTGGAGACCTCGTATGGAGAAAGGCGCTGAAAACAAAGGGAGGAGCAGGTCCATCAGGTGTAGATGCTAAGACTTGGAGGATCTTCCTAAGTCAAAACAAGTTTGGTTCAGCCGCGGGTGACCTTTGTGAAGCAATAGCAATGCTGGCAAAGAAACTTGCATCATCACCATGCGTGAACATAGAAGCTCTGACAGTTTGTCGCCTGATACCTTTAAATAAGAATCCAGGAGTTAGACCAGTAGGCGTTGGGGAAGTTCTTAGAAGGATTATAGGAAAAGCAATCATGTCTGTATTTGGAAAAGATGTACAAAGAGCAGTGTGCAACTTACAAGTATGTGCAGGGCAGCAAGCCGGAGGAGAAGCAGCAATACATGCAATGGGGAAGGTGTATGATGAGGAAGATTGTGAAGCGGTACTGCTAGTGGATGCAACAAATGCCTTTAACACCATTAATAGGGAGGCAGCTATTCACAACATCAAGATCAAATGCCTGAGCATCGCAAAGTACATAGAAAATACTTATAAGGAGCCAGCTAACCTGTATATAGTTGGAAGCACAAAGAAGGAAGAAATGAAAATTCTCAAATCAAATGAAGGAACAACGAAAGGAGATCCAGTGGCAATGGCAATGTACGCACTGGCACTATCTATTCTGCAGCAGAAAATAAAACATGAGGTAACCCGAGTGAAACAAGTGGCGTATGCAGATGACCTCACAGGTGCAGGAAAAATAGGGATCTCAAAGAATGGTGGCGGAGAGTACAATCGGTGGGCGAAGTCATTGGGTACCATCCGAATGCTAGTAAATCTGTACTAATAGTGAAAGAAAACAAGTATGAAGAAGCGCTGCGGACTTTTGATGGGACAGGAGTGAAGATTACAAAGGAGGGTCAACGCCATTTGGGAGCAGTAATAGGCACAGAAGAATGCAAGAGAAACTATGTGCGAAAAAAGGTAGCGGAGTGGGTAAAGGAAGTGAAAACCCTGGCAGGCATTGCGAAATCTGAACCACACGCTGCATATACTGCCTTCACATATGGTGTTAAGCACAGATGGACCTTTCTTATGAGAACAGTGCCTGACATTAGACAGATGCTCCAACCGCTGGAAGAAGCAATCAGAGGAGCATTCATACCAGCTTTAACAGAGATGTAAGGCGTCACGCAAGAGCTAAGAGATCTATTAGCTCTTCCGCCAAGGTTCGGAGGTATGGGGATCATAAACCCAGCGGAGGCGGCACCTCATGAGTACCAAAATTCCCTTAAACTTACTACATCTCTGACAGAAAAAATACGGGAGCAAAATGAAAATTATGAGGTGGACGAAAAGGAACAACGAAATGCAAGACAGGAAATTACAAAGAGCAGAGAAGAGAGACAGAAACATAGCCTAGAACAAATTAAGACCAGATGTAGGGAAGAACTGAAAATGAGAGTTGAGATGGCACAAGACACGGGGGCTTCAAATTGGCTCACATCATTACCAATAAAGGAGAAAGGCTTCAGCTTAAATAAACAAGAATTCAATGATGCCGTAGCCTTGAGGTATGGGTGGACAGTTTCGAACCTGCCGCTGAAATGTGCATGCGGTGAAATAAACAACCCAGACCACTGTATGACCTGTAAGAAAGGAGGATTCATCTGTATCCGGCATGATGAAGTACGAGACATCACTGCACAAATGCTGGACGAGGTGTGCCATGATGTCAGAATCGAACCGGAACTTCTGCTTATGGACGGACAGCGCTTGGCCCACAATACTGCAAATACTTCAAATGAAGCAAGAGTGGACGTAAGTGCTCGAGGTTTTTGGACGGGGGGACAACGGGCTTTTTTCGACATCAGAATCTTCAACCCAAGAGCACAAACATATCGTGAGCGAGGACACAAGGCGACATACTTGAGAAACGAAAGTGAGAAAAAACGCGCTTATGAAGAAAGAATTTTGAACAGGGATCAAGGAAGCTTTAATCCTCTGGTCTTCTCATCATCGGGAGGTATGGGACCTTCTGCAAGTGTCTTCTATGCCAGATTAGCTGAACAAATATCGGAGAAAAAGCGCCAGCATAGAAGCCAAGTCATAACTTGGATGAGATGCCGGCTCTCTTTCTCTCTTCTCAGGTCTGCACTCCTATGTCTCAGGGGTACAAGGTCCTCCCCGCTACAGAGGACAAGAGTGAGAAACTTGGACTTTGAAATGGTCGTGGCAGAGGGACGAATTGGGGAACAACTAGGTTGATTGTAGGGAGGTACTGGTACAATAAGATAAACTACAATGTAACTAGAATAAGATAGATTGTACACCACTTTGTATAATTTCTGTAACCTTAATAAAATAAAGTAAGTACGGTACTTCACTATCGACCAATCTAATTACATGCGGGGAAACGGCTGCAAAATTATTGGTAAATCTTTTAACTCATACGAATAAAAGAATTTTTCTTCAATCGAGTTGTCAACTTGTGTAATGGGCGTCCCCAAGACGTTATAGACTGCAGCACCGCAGCACCGTTGATTAATTTAAACTTCGCCTAGACAAATATCTCGCATGAAACCCGCGACTGACTGCGTTTGTAAATTAATAACTTTATTTTATCCCCCCCTCAGTTACTAACCCATCTGTCCCCTACTAACTTCCTAATCTTGCCACGGACATTAGTTCCAGGGCAGTAGTTCCCTTTCCAATATTCCCTTACCCCCTCTTAACCACTGTTTGGACACTTGATCCTAAGTGTTTTGGAGGACAAACTGCCTAGAAGGGTCACTATAACTGTTGTTGCTTGATTTCCTTTTTACTCCTTTGCACTCCTTTGTAACTAACTGTATCCGTTCTCTCTCCTTTCACATAGGCATGTAAGGAGTTGCTGGAACTCCTGTTTCATTTTTCTGGCTTCCCTCACTCTTTTTATTTGTGCTTTACCTACCCAGAAAGTACTCTTGCTAGCTCTCACAAACACCTTCTCCTCCTATTCATTTCACCACAGTTAACAAACACACCACACTTCTTAGCACACCTTAATTACCTCTAACGTACCTTGCTATTGGCTCTCTAGCACTCTTTCCACCTTGGGGATGGGGGGGCACTTGTTACAGGCAGCTTTGAATTTTGTCTCCATTATTCACATACAATTCAAATTCAAATAGTTTATTGTCACCAATGTTATATACATCATAATTTTACAATTCTATACTTAATATACAGTATATAAGAAAAGAATACATATTGTGTATGTATATATATATATATATATATATATATACTGTATATATATATATACAGTATATATATATATACCGGTATAAATATATAAATATATATACTGTATATATAACCTCATTTCCTCATCCTATCAACTCCGGTGTTCCTCAGGGTTCTGTCCTATCTCCTATTCTCTTTCTAATTTTCATAAATTATCTACTCAACTGTACATCCAGTCCATCCATTCATATGCAGATGACTCTACCTTACACCACTTAATTAGTTTTCCCGAATGCCCAAGCCAGCAGTCCCTCAAAAGTAAAAGTAATGAAGCCATCAAATATTTATCTTCTGATCTAGCTACTATTTCCAATTGGGGTAGAGAAAACCTTGTTACATTTAATGCTTCCAAAACTCAATTTATCCATCTTACTACCCGTCAGGAACCTCCAGATGACTATCCCTTATTCTTCAACTATACAAAAATCAACCATTCATCTTCTCTCAATGTTCTCGGTGTCTCTTTTTCTTCTGCTCTCACTTGGAAAGACCATATTACCAGTCTCGCTAAGGCAGCCTCCCAGAAGCTGGGTGTGCTCAACCGCCTCAAGGGGTTCTTTACCCCTGTGAAGCTTCTTGTTCTGTACAGGGGCACAGTGTGTCCTTGTATTGAGTATTGTTCACATGTGTGGGGAGGATCCTCTCACACCGAACTCCTAGATAAAGTAGAATGGAAAGCCGTTCGTATCATTAACTCCCGTCCACTCACTAACTCTCTCTCTTCGCCGCAATGTTGCATCTCTCTCGCTATTTTATCGCTACTACAATAATCAGTGTTCCTCGGAGCTTTCCCAGTGTATACCACCTCCTCTAGGTAGGTTTGGTGCTTCCATGTTTGCTCCTGCCGATCCACAAGTCTGCCGAGACTCTGCCAGCAACGAGAAGATTTGACAGCAAAATTGGATGAAGCCCACAACAAGATCAACGCCCTCACCAGGAAGCTGGAATCACTCCAAGAGTTTGTAACACTCAATGTTGGAGTATCACTAACTCCAATTGTTTCAACTCCAGCATCCACCACCGCCCCAACGTCATCTGCCAACAATCCAACACCTGCAGTAGACACTGCAGCAGATGCTTCTGACGAACCTGAGCCGACATCAAACCAGGACAGCCGCCCTGTTCACCTTAGTCTCTCCCCCACTCCTCGTGCAAGAAGCCTGCTAGCACGAACAGTACCAACCCCTCGCCCCCGTTCTAACCACTCCTCTCCCCGACCTGTACGTAGAGTCCCGCCACCACAGGTTTCCGGATTTACACCAGTGAGGAACGGTGCACGGCCAACGCAGAAAAGGTCTCATCTACCAGTCATAATGTCAAACAGATTTGAGATATTGGTAGAGATGGAAGACGAACCAGAAGAGACCAGGCTCGTTGGGGATTCCATCCTACGAGGACAGGTCGAAGAGTTCTGCGACAGAGTCCCAAATCAACGGAAAAGATTTTGCATCCCAGGAGCTGGACTGGACAACATTGTGGAAGCCTTCGAAGATACCACAAAGGATGCAAATGAAAATACCCTTTTTGTCATCCATGCTGGTTCAAATGACGTCATGCGCACCAGATCCGAAGAGTTGATGGAGAAATATCGCAAAATGATCCAGCACTACAAAAACAAGTCAAGGAATATCATCATCTCAGGCATTCTCCCCAAGATCGATGCACCTGACAAATTCTACGACAAGGCCTTCAGCACAAATAGCCGACTAAAATATTTGTGTCTGAGGGAAGAAGTTGAATTCATCAACCTCTGGGACAACTTCTACAACCAGCCTACTCTGTTCCGCAAGGATGGCACTCATCTAAACCCTGTGGGTTCAGCACGCATGGGTCGTCTCCTACACGAAGCAGTCCGCAGCCATGGATCCAAAAACGCCATCCGAGAAGAAACAGCAGTGACATAAATCATCCAACGCCAAGAAAAAAACAGAGGCAACCGAGGACCACCAGCGATAAGGACCGAAGACAGCGAGGACCGAGGACAGCCATGAACATAAATGTAGATCCGACAAGAACCAAAAATATTATTAAAGAGCGTTCCGTGAGTTCTAAAATAACAAATTAAAAGGTTTTCTATGCAAACGCTCGTAGCATACCCATAAATTTTCAGACTTAGAGGAGCTAGTGTTTACAGAAAATGATGATGTGATTGGCATAACAGAATCTTGGCTCAATACAGAAGATAGAGACTTTTTAGCAGAGTATTCACTTCCCGGTTATGTAATGTTTGAGAAAAGCCGAATAAATCAAAATGGAGGTGGCGTTTTACTTTATATCAAAGAAAGTCTTAACCCTACCCTCTTGTCAAAACCTCAAATTGTGAACGTCGACGCATCTTTTGTGCTAATAAAGAATAATAAAGGTACAAAAATAATACTTGCATTAATATACAGACCTCCAGCTCAAGGTAAATAAAACGCCTGGACCTGATACAATCACGCCTAGAGTTCTAAAGGAAGCTAAGGATGAGCTCTCCAAACCACTGACATTACTATTCAATAAATCCTTGCAGTCTGGAACTATGCCTGATCAGTGGAAGCTAGCCAACGTAACACCGATATTCAAAAAAGGCAGCAATTCCCTACCCTGTAACTATCGTCCAATTAGCTTAACCTCTTTTGTATGTAAAATGCTAGAAACGGTCATACGAGACAGACTCATAAATCACTTAGAGGAAAATAACATACTTAAAGATACTCAACACGGCTTTCATAAAAAACGTTCCTGTTTAACAAACCTCTTAGACTTCTTCCACGATATCCTCAACCTCTACGATGAGAGTAAAGCTGTAGATATTATATACCTTGATTTTCAAAAGGCCTTTGACAAAGTTCCCCACAAACGTTTACTGCTAAAACTAAAAGCGCATGGAATACAAGACGGTGTGTTGAAATGGATAGAAAATTGGCTCAGCGACAGAAAGCAAAGAGTAGTCATAAACGGTAAGGCATCTAAATGGACCAATGTAAGTAGCGGGGTATCCCAGGGATCGGTACTAGGACCAATTATCTTTCTAATTTACATCAACGACATAGATGAGGGTCTCACCTGCACAATCTCAAAATTTGCTGACAATACAAAAATTGCAAATAGCGTACTCTCAAAAGAACAAGTTGACGATATGCAACACAATCTAGATAAATTGTCATGTTGGGCCCAAATTTGGCAAATGAGTTTCAATGCGGATAAATGTAAAGTACTACATATCGGATACCTAAATGAGAAAGCAAACTATTCGATGAATGGCACTCAGCTTAAGAATGTAAACAGAGAAACCGATCTGGGAGTAACAATATCGAGTAACCTAAAACCGAGTCAACAATGTTCAGAAGTTGTTAAGAAGGCAAACAAAATAATTGGCTTTATAGGCAGGTCATTTGAGCATAAATCCAAAGACGTTATCCTAACCTTTTACAATTCCTTAGTCCGCCCTCTTCTGGAATACTGCGTTCAATCCTGGTGCCCTTATTACCAAAAGAGATATAAACAAGCTAGAACGAGTTCAACGTAGAGTTACCAAAATGATACCTAGCCTAAAGAACAAACCATACGAAGAGCGTCTTAGAGAATTAAATCTATTTCCTTTAACCCAGCGCAGATTAAGAGGTGACTTAATTCAAGTGTTCAAAATCATCAAAGGCATCGACAATATGAACTGTAGTAAGTACTTCACTATCGACCAATCTAATTACACGCGGGGAAACGGTTGCAAAATTATTGGTAAATCTTTTAACTCACACGAATCTAAGAATTTCTTCTTCAATCGAGTTGTCAACTTGTGGAATGGGCTTCCCCGAAACGTTATAGACTGCATCACCGTTGATTCATTTAAACTCCGCCTAGACAAATATCTCGCATCAAACCCGCGACTGACTGCGTTTGTAAATGAATAACTTTATTTTATCCCCCCCTCAGTTACTAACCCATCTGTCCCCTACTAACTTCCTAATCCTGCCACGGACATTAGTTCCAGGGCAGTAATTCCCTTTCCAATGTTTCCTTACCCACTCTAAACCACTGTTTGGACACTTGATCCTCAGTGATTTAGAGGACAAGCACCCTAGAAGGGTCACTAGATCTGTTGTTGCTTGATTTCCTTTGTACTCCTTTGTACTCCTTTGTACTCTACGTAGAGTACGTAGTACCCGCCTTGCAACACAATCCCACCCCTACTCTGTGCAACTCTCCAACCCAAGAGTGAAACACTATTCTCAGACATTCGTCTATTCAACTGCTGAGCTCTGGAACTCTCTCCCAGAATAAGTTTTTCCCTCTTCCTATGACATAAATTGCTTCAAACTCCGTGTGTCCAGGCATTTTAGCTCGAACGTCCCTTGATTTCGGCCCTGTCACTCTTTGAAATCTGGAGGAGGCACTCGCTGCAGGCAGATATGGCTTTTGTCTCCCTCATTCACACAGACCTTCGGGTATATTAATAAAAAGCAATGGTCTCTCTCTCTCTCTGTTTGATTGTTTTTTCTTTTCCTTCTCTCTCTCTCTCTCTCTGTCTCTCTGTCTCTCTCTCTCTCTCTCTCTCTCTCTCTCTCTCTCTCTCTCCCTTTGATTCTTTCTTTAGTTTCCTAGTCTCTCACTCTCACTTTCACTCACTCTCACTCTCACAATCTCTCTCTCTATCTATTTATTTATCTATCTTTCTCTCTCTCACACTCACTCTCTCTCTTTGAATGTTTCTTTAGTTGCCTGATCTCTCATTATCTGTCTCTCTCTCTCTCTCTCTTTGCTTTGTATTATTTTCCTTATATCTCACTCTCACTTTCACACACACACACTCACTGTCAGTATCTCTCTCCTCCCCTCTCTCTCTCTCTCTCTCTCTTTACTTTGTATTATTTTCCTTATATCTCACTCTCACTTTCACACACACATACTCACTGTCACTATCACTCTCCCCCCCCCCTCTCTCTCTCTCTCTCTCTCACCTTAGCTATCCACAGCATTTGCTTGCAGAATAATTTGCATAAAGTAATTGAATCCTCGACTAAGTGCCAAACGCCATTTAAGGGGGGTGACCTGCTGTTTTTCCTTCTCTGACTTGTATCCATTCAGCCTACTGTTTTAAGACGTGTATCCCCATTCCAGTGTCGATTTATACCTTATACCATATTTTGGATAATGAGTTAGACAGCTGGCTAAATTTGTACATTTTTCGATAGAAAAATGCCTCCGGCAAAGCCAGATTTCTCCATAAAATGGTGGCTCGCTATCGCTAGCCAGGATAAAACCGACACCTTTATGGGGATAAATGTTAAAACAGTAGGCTGAATGGGGCCGAATGGATACAACCAAGAAAGAGAGTTAAAAGCAGGTCACCCCCCTTAATGTTAAGGGGGATGGTTGTTTTTTTTGGGCCCCTTTCTCCCTCATGTTTAGTCCCATTAGTTTCTAGATTTTAAGACGTTCGGACCATTAGTTCGGCGATTTCAAGACCTTTCACTCCATTTCTTTATCAATATTAAGAGTGTTCGTGCCATTAGGGAAAACTAAATTTTTCTACCGAAAAATTTACAAATTTATTTTGATGCGGGGTCTGGAGGGTGTTTTTAAACTTGATGGAGATGTAAGGAGCAAACACATAAAATATAGACATGGAAATGATACCAAATGTTTATAAACAGCTAAACGTAAGGCAATTATTAACCCTTAATTGGCGACACCCGGCTATAGTCGGACAAGAGAACCAAGGACTATGTGGCGTGGCCCGGCTATAGTAGCATGCGATGTTGAGCACATTATCGGCTCTGAGAGAGAGTCCGACTAGTGGGAGGAGCGCGGGTTGGCTCTGACCGTTCGGCATGAACCCAGTCCCGCCACTGAGGGTAACATCACATCCCACCACATCCCTGGTCCCGCCATAGAGGGTAAAAACTGAAGAAATTACTGTATTTTTGGGATTTTTCCTTCGTGTTGCACGATCGTTGCAAGACAACCAGTGGTCGTAGAAGGATGGTTCTGGTGTCATTGGAAAGCTCAATTATCGCCCTTTCACGGTTACATAATTGTATTACGCTCTGGCTCTTCTTTATGCATGAAAAAGAGCACAGAAATAAGCTCGTTTAGGGTAAAACTACCCGCTTGGCAGGTAGTAGAAGTTACTGACCTAGGCCGCTCGTTGAACGTTAAGCGGGGTCACCGGGTTTTTGTTTATCTTTCTCTCCATTTCTTTCTTTTCCTGACTTGTATCCATTCGACCCCTTTCATCCAACTGTTTTAAGATGTTTATCCCCATCCAAGTGTCAATTTCTTCCTGGCGAGCGATAGCGAGCCAGCATTGTATGGAGAAATCCGGCTTCATCGGAGATTTTTCTATCGAAAAATTTACAAATTTAGATTGCTGTCAAAACAAAAATATATGTATGCTGGCTTGCTACCGCTCGCCAGGAAAATATTGACACCTGGATGGGGGTAAACATCTTAAAACAGTAGGCTGAATGGGGCCGAATGGATACAAGCCAAAGAGAGAGGTAGAGAAAGAGAAAAAAAGCGAGGTGGGCTCCCTTAACCCTTGTCTAGCGGGGGTTTTTGGGCTTATTTGGGCATATTCAGGCCCTCCTGAATGATAAATCAAGTATCTCCATGAAAAGAAATGTATTCAGCAACAAACTAGGCGCTAAAAGCTTCAAAATGAGACCAGAACGAGCTACGTAGCACTCATCGTTCTCATGCAGTGTTACCACTAACATGGGAGTTTAGCGTATAGCGGCATATTTTTCCCACTACGCTCACTACTGGCAACGCTGCCGGCCTCTCGAGAACAGAGGGAACATGAGTTAGTGGGCGGCGGTAAGCCCTGGGAGTCGGCTATCTCGCCCGCTGCGCTCCCGGCCATTTGCACTCGATTTTAACCCTTTAAAAGCCTTAATAATGCTCCTAACTTGTTGCAAATTAGAGGCGGGCGGAAGTCCGCCCCAGATCTTTAAGGGTTAAGAAACCTTTACCTTGTCTTCTCTCTCAGACACCTATTTTACTTAACCCGTGGAGCCCCGGCTAGTTTTGTAATGTTTGCGCACCAGAACCCGGCCGGTTTTCAAAAAATGGTTTTATTCCAGAAACAATAGCGAATGGGTTAGGAATGAAGAAAAAACCACAAAAAACCGCTCAAAAAGCTTAAAAAATGGTCCTACAGAGCCCCCGAAAACGGATTTTATAAGAGTAAAAAATTGAAGGCAATTATCCCAAAAAAACAGGTTATTGCGCGCTCGCGCACACGCACGTGGACTTTGAGAGTTTTCAACCATCGGCACGGTTGCGTGGGATACGTACACAGTTCCCATACAAATCTGAGCCCTCTTGAGTGGCTACACCTGAGGTTACGGTCGGCGCAATTAGGGTGACGCGCCAGGCGCGTCTCTGGGGCTGTGCGTTACATACATCGTCGACGCGTCAGGCGCGTCGCTGGGGCTGTACGGGTTAAGGGGGAATGGTTCGCTTTTCTGCATCCCTTTCTCCCTCGTGTTTAACCCCATTAGTTTGGTGATTTTAAGACGTTCGGCCCATTAGTTTGGCGATTTGATACCTTTCGCCCCATTTCGTTATGAATTTTAGGACCTTTCGTGCCATTTGATGTCAATTTTTTCTTAGCGAGCGATAGCAAGCCTGTAATTTCAGAAAGGCCGGGACATTTTTCTACCGATAAATTTACAAATATACCGTGAAAAGGAGTCCAGGGCGTGGTATTTTAAGCTTGATGGAGGTCTAGCGAGGGTTTGGGTAATTGTTAAGAAACCTTTCCTGTGTCTCTGTTAATACTGGACGGCTACTGTACTGTATGTGTGTGTGAGAGAGAGAAAGAGAGAGTGTGTGAGTGTGTGTGTGAGAGAGAGACAGAGTGAGAGAGAGAGAGAAGATGTGTTGTGGGGGAAGGAGAGAGGTAGGAAGGGAGAGAGAGAGAGTGTGTGTGTGTGTGTGAGAGAGAGAGAGAGAGTGTGTGTTAAGAGAGAGAGAGAGAGTGTGTGTCTGTGTGTGAAAGAGAGAGAGAGAGAGCTGTGTTGTGGGGGAAGGAGAGAGGTAGGAAGGGAGAGAGAGAGAGTGTGTGTATGGTGTTACATGTATGATATGTAGTGGGAAGAGTAGTGTTTTATGGATAGAGGATAGCGATGTAGGGCAATGTCGTGAAGTTGGATGTGTATGTTATATAAAGAGGGTTTTCCTGATACCCCTGATGTATGGGGCAGAAAGATATGTATCCAGCTACCAAGGCCTGGGAGAGAAAATGGATTTCAGGCTACTCCCTGAGTCTCCCGAAACCTTGGCGGTAGTACTTCCCTGGGCGGGGCTGCCTACCCCTACTACCTACAATTGATGAGAGAGAGATGTATTGATGAGAGAGATAGAGAGAGAGAGTGAGTATTACCCTTATAAATGAGACTGCTACAGCACTTACCTAATAAATATGGCAGTACAATTGTTAAGAGCAAACCTGGTGGTCCCTCGGATATCCACCCCCGGCAGGGTTGGGTCATTGACACAGGGCCCTCCCGGTCGTCATCATGCGACTGTGTCAAGAGCATTGCAACGTCCCAAAGCTGCTCGTTGGTGCAGCTTTTTCTTTAGTAATATAAGGGGACTTCACTCTAACATCAATTTTTTACACCAATTTCTTCAAGCAGAATCCCCTACTCTCCCTTTTTTGACAGAGACTCAAGTAACATCCACATCTGACACGTCTAGATTTAATTTTCAAGGTTATCAACCGCTCCAAAATTTCAGACCTAAAGGAGGTGTATGTTGCTTCGCAAAATCTGAAATTGCCCTGGAGGAGGTTACTAGTTTCAATTGTCCCTATTTTGATTATTCTATATACAAATTAATTTCTGCTGGTAAATTTAAATACATATGTTGCATCTACCGTTCCCCAAATACTCCTCCAGAGCAAAGTCTTTTTGATTCTCTGTCCTCACAACTCAGTGTCCTCAACTTAAATGCTTCTTCCGAAATCACTGTCTTGGGTGATTTTAATGTCCATAATGTTGAATGGCTCACTCATTCAGCCAGGACTGATGATGCTGGTCTTGAATGTGAGCTATTTGCAGACTCATTTAATCTCACTCAACTAGTCAACCAACCCACCCGTGTACCAGATAATCCTAATCATAATTCCCACCTACTGGACTTATTTTTAACAACCAATTCAGAACATTATGATGTTACAGAGAGGTCCCCGCTTGGATATTCTGATCACTGTCTGATACAGGCCACCTGTCTTCACCTACCACACCTTCCCACTCTGAACCTGTTTTGGTGACTAAATGGCATTACGATAGGGCAGACTGGGAGGGTCTTCAAGGTTTCTTTATTGATATTCCCTGGACCTCTTTCTTTTCTAATGATGCACACTCCACCTTGAGCCACATACAAGATTTTATAAAAATTGGAATGGAAACTTTTATTCCTCATCAAAAGTACCGTAAATGATCTAATTCACCTAAATGGTTTGACCATAATTGTGCTAGAGTAACTGAACAAAAAACAATAGCCTACAATGCATACACAAGATCAAAAAATCCATTGAAGCCTTTAATTACTTTAGAAACATCAGAAATCATGCCAAAACTGTATTAACCCTAACTAAATCAAACTTTCTCCACAAGCAGGCAAATAAACTTCTAAATAATCCAAATGATAACAAAATATTTTGGTCTACTCTTAACTCATTCAAATCCAACTTCACTACTGCTTCATCCATTCCACCATTAAA
The DNA here is from genome assembly GCA_032716605.1 of Paralithodes platypus. Taxonomy (NCBI): domain Eukaryota; kingdom Metazoa; phylum Arthropoda; class Malacostraca; order Decapoda; family Lithodidae; genus Paralithodes; species Paralithodes platypus. The sequence continues at coordinate 37,232,433 of CM064507.1, forward strand.
ATCTCCGACTGGCAATCTTGTAAGTGACCCACGAGGTAAAGCTAACCTTCTTGCGGATATTTTCTCCACCAACTCAACCTTAGATGAAATAAATCAAGATGTCCCTGTACTTAATTTTAAATCGCTTGAAATTCCCTCACTTAAGATCCACACCAGACATGTCAAAACTATTTTGCAGAATCTCTCAGTAGATAAGGCTCCTGGTCCAGATGAAATTCCTCCAATAGTACTTAAGAACTGCTCCTTGGTGCTCGCTCCTGTATTAGCAAAATGTTTCTGTCTGTGTACTCATACCTCATGCTTCCCAGTACCCTGGAAAGAAGCAAACATCATCCAGTTCCTAAAAAAGGTGCCTCTTCAGATCCATCAAACTACAGACCAATAGCTATAGCTTCCACTCTTGGTAAAGTCTTTGAAATTTTATTAAATAATCACATAATTAAGCATCTTGAGAATAATAAATTAATCAGTGATAGGCAATATGGTTTTAGACGATGTCGATCAACTGCAGACATTCTTTGCCTTCTTACGCATCAAATCAACCAAGCTACAGACCAACATGGTGAAACACATACAATAGCACTGGATATATCAAAGGCATTTGATAGAGTCTGGCATCAATCCTTATTGTCGAAGATGTCACACTAGGGCCTTGCATCATTAGTTCCACTAATTTCTTCTTATCTTCATAACAGAAAAATATGTGTAATGGTAGATGGCCTTTATTCTTAATTTCACTCAGTAAATGCTGGTGTTCCCCAGGGATCAGGTTTGGCCCCAACTCTGTTCCTCATTCATATCAATGATCTCATATCTACCACTCATAATCCAATACATTCCTACGCAGATGACTCAACACTCCACAGTTCCTTCACATTTACCAATTCTTTCACCCAACCCGATCTTATAAATTCAAAAATAAACACTGCAATTTCTCTGAACCAGGACCTTTCTAGAATTAATGAATGGGGACAAAAGAATCTAGTTTCCTTTAATGCACAGAAAACCAAGTTACATTCAATTTTCTAACCGACAGAATCTCACTGACTCCCATATATTTTTTAATGATGTAAATATTCCCACTTCCCCTAGTATTGACATTTTCGGTGTAACATTAACTAGTAACTTGAGCTGGACACATTATGTTAGAAGCTTTGCTAAGAATGCCTCTAAAAAACTGGGGCTCCTGTACAGAGTTCGAGAATTCTTCACTGACGAGCAGTTGGCCGTAATACATAATAGTCATGTGCGTTCTCAGATGGATTACTGTTCACCTCTGTGGGGTGGAAGTGGAGTGGTTGCATTGAGGCAGTTGGACAAAATTCAAAATAAAGCTATTAGATTACTCAATAATCCTGCAATCACACAGGACCTTCCTACATTATCCATACGAAGAAACGTTGCATCCCTTGCATTATTCTACAGATATTTTCACAGCAATTGTTCCTAGGAACTTGCTTCAATTGTGTCGCCTCTCCACATCTTTCCCCGTAGAACTAGGGCAGCTGTGAGCGCCCATGAATTTACACTTTCTCCCCCACAATGCAGAACTTCTGCTTATCAGAATTAATTTATCCCCAGAGCTACTACTCTTTGGAATTCACTTCCCTCGAATTGCTTTCCACAAACTTACAATCTACAAATGTTTAAATCCAGTTGTTACAAACATTTTATGAATGGAGGATGCCTTTAGGCACATGGACCTTTTTGTTTTATCTGTGTTTTTCCTTCCACCATTCATTGTCTCTTAAAAAAAAACAAAAAAAAAAAACAAAAAAAAAACATCATAGGATAACAGCCAATCATAAACTCCTATATTAATATAATCTGAATTACACTTTCAAATAAATAGGTCACCATTCATATTAATACCGCAAAACGCATATCACAAAATTTAAATTAAATCGTGGGAGGTAATAATTTTGTATTTTATTTATTATTTATTCTCATACGGTACCGATAATAAAATAAACAAACCATAAAGGGTAATATTTGCTTTATATTATTATTATTATTATTATTATTATTATTATTATTCTTATTATTATTATTGGGTTTTTTTTCTGTTGTGTTGTGATGTCCCAGTTCGGGCTCTGTCTCGAGTCGGCCACCCACCAGGAATAATAGAGGAAAAATGGGATAAGTGACAGAGTATATACATACATACATACATACATACATACATACATGCATATATACATACAAACATACATATATACGTACATACATGCATATACACATACATTCATACATTATTATTAGTATTATTACTATTATTATTATTATCAATATTAAAAAATATGTATTATTATTAATTATAATAGTTCTCATACGGTATTATACTAATTATGTAGATCGTATGGGGTGATATTTGTATGATATATATGTATTCATATATATTTATGGTACATGTATGAAGGAAACCAAAGGCAAAGCTGTCTGTAACAAGTGACCCCCATTTTTGTTTTAAACGTCGTAGGGCTTTTCCGCAGCCTCAATAAATGAGGTGCAATTACCTGCAGGCATTATATAATTAATATAATTACCTGCAGGCATTATATAATTAATATAATTACCTGCAGGCATTATATAATTAATATAATTACCTGCAGGCATTATAAAATTAATATAATTACCTGCAGGCATTATATAATTAATATAATACCTGCAGGCATATAATAATTAATATAATTACCTGCAGGCATTATAATATAATTACCTGCACATTATAATAATATAATTGCAGGCATTATAATTATATAATTACCTGCAGGCATTATATAATTAATATAATTACCTGCAGGCATTATATAATTAATATAATTACCTGCAGGCATTATATAATTAATATAATTACCTGCAGGCATTATAAAATTAATATAATTACCTGCAGGCATTATATAATTAATATAATTACCTGCAGGCATTATATAATTAATATAATTACCTGCAGGCATTATATAATTAATATAATTAAGGGGGGATGGCCGTATCTTTATGCTCATATATTTATCTTTATATTACTTTTTTAGTTTCCTCCCTAGACCTCCATCAAGCTTAAACAAACATCCATTCTAGATTAATTTGTACATTTTTCGATAGCAGTTCTTTCAAAATTACAGGCTCACTATCGTTCGCCCAAAAAAATCAACACTTAAATAGAAAGAAAGGTCTTAATATTGACAAAGAATTTGGGCGATAGGTCTTTAAATCGACAAAACTAATTGGGCAAACATTCTAAACAAAATAATAGGGCTAAACATAAGGGAGAAGGGGGACCAGAAAAACGGAAAATCTCCCCTTAATACTTTATATAATTAATACTAACCCTAATTAATATATATATATATATATATATATACTAACCCTAATTAATATATATATATATATATATATATATAAATATATATATATATATATATATATATATATATATGTTAGTATAGCCAGGTAATAGATTCTCTTTTAAACAGACGAGGTTAACCCTTAATTAGAGGCGAGCAACATAAGTCGAGTTAAATAAAGCTGGACTATGTGGCGGCGCTCGACATAGGTCGTGTGGCAATTTCAGTAAGTAATGTTGCTGAGAGAGAGAGACAAGTGGTGGCAGGAGAGTAGCGAGCGTATGACTGCTCCAGACCACCGCGGCGAACCTACTGACACGAATCCCACCTCCTCCCTCCCTCTCTCACTCGCTATATACGGAATTGTATGGGAAAGTAGCCTTACATGCTTTTTGCACTCGCGTTGCACGGTTATTGCAAGAAAACTAGCCATCATAAAAGGATCGTTATGGTGTCATTCGAAAGCTCTGTTTATGCCCTTTCAGGGATAGATACTTGTTTTACGTTCTGGGTCTTATTTAGGCATGAAAATGATCACGTAAACAGCCCTATTTTGGCTAAAACCCGCCGCTTATACATATAAATAAACCGCATAGGCCGCTCGTAAGGTGTTAAAGGCAATAGCAGTTTCAGCATTCAGGATTTTATTGTTATAGCTTTCAATAGTTCTAACAATTTTCCTCTGGGGTTCAGAGATGAGGTACAACAGGTTACCAAAATTCATGGTGGATCCAACGTTTCACAAGTAAACATCTTGCATCTTCAGGGAATGGAGAGGTAATGATTAGAATAGGAACGGAAAGGAAGTATATTGTAAAGGTGAGGCAAGTAATAATAATTTTGATCACTCTTATATATATGGACAAAGCATCATATTTATACAAAATTCGAGGATCAAGAATAGGGAGGTGGGCGGAGCTACTGGGTGTGTGGTGGCTGTTCATTGGTGGAAGGCAGTCTATTCGCAAGATGGGCACTAAATCTTATCGGTGGTTGGTTGTTGGCTGTGGGTGGCTGTGATTGGTTGGTGTTGTCAGTTGTGTGCTGAGCGTGGAAGCGTACGGGAGGGGGGCACAGGGCGAGAGGAAGGGGGGCAGTATGCCTGTAGTGCTTGCCTGAAGGAAGAATTTGAAGGTCTTGTGTTTGGTTGTTGATGCTGAGGGTTGAGTGTTTGGATGTATAGAGCTTCTAAAATAGCTAGTCTTCTGGAGTCTGATTCTTTGTCGAGTATGGTGGTTTGTTTGTCTAGGTCGATGCGAGTTAGGGCAAGATGGTGGGGGGCTTGATAGTGATCTTTTATAGCGCCAGATTGAAGGTGGAGGGTTAGTCGACGGGAAAGGCGAGTCTGTGTCATTCCAACATAGGATAGGGGTCCACAGTCCCCGGAGGTGCAAATATGCTGGTATATTACATGATCGTCTTTCGGTTGGTTGGTGGAAATGGGGCGGTTACGGAGGACAAGGTTGGAGGTCTTAGGAGATTTGTAGTAAATAATGAGTTTTATTTTATTGTCAGGGTTGGTGGGGAGGACGTTTTGGTTCATTATTTCTTTCATAATGGATTCGTCTGTTGTGTGGTCGGAAGACATGTAGTTTCTGTAGAAAAATGTAATGTTATTGGCTGGGTTGGTGCTAGGGGGGTCTTGTTTGTACCATTTTTCTAGGTGGTGGTTGATGGCATTGGTGACGTCAGTGTTGGAATACCCATTGTTGACTAGGACCTGGGTGAGCCTTTCCAGTTCATTGTGTGTGTCATTCCAGGTGGTGCAATGGGTGAGGGCTCTCCTGACATAGGCGGCGATGGTGGACTGATGGTATCGTTTAGGGCATTCACTTTCCCCATTAACCCTTAATTAGCGGCGAGCAACATAAGTCGAGTTAAAAAAAGCTGGACTATGTGGCGGCGCTCGACATAGGTCGAGTGGCAATTTCAGCACTTAATGTTGCTGAGAGAGAGAGACAAGTGGTGGCATGAGACTAGCGAGCGTATGACTGCTCCAGACCACCGCGGCGAACCTACTGACACAAATCTCAGCTCCCTCCTCCCTCTCTCACTCGCTACATACTCAATTATGTACCGAAAGTACCGAATTACCTGCTTTTTGCACTCGCGTGGCACGGTTATTGCAAGAAAACTATCCATCATACAAGGATCGTTATGGTGTCATTCGAAAGCTCTGTTTATGCCCTTTCAGGGATAGGTACTTGTTTTACGTTCTGGGTCTTATTTAGGCATGAAAAATCACGTAAACAGCCCTATTTTGGCTAAAAACACCCCGCTGTGCGGTACATATAAATAAACCGCATAGGCCGCTCGTAAGGTGTTAAGACATTGGCCATTGTTAGTAGGTTTGGTGTACACTGTAGTTTTGAAGCCGTGGTCGTGGAGGGAGACAAGGAGGTCGAGGAAGGGTAGATGTCCATCGGTGGTTTCTTCGTATGTGAAGTTGAGTCCGGAGGCGGCCATGAAGCGCTGCTGGAGGTCCCTGAGTTCGCCCAGGTCCTTCACCCGCACGAAGATATCATCGATGTACCTGCAGTAGACAGTGGGTCGGTGGGCAGCCAGGAGTTCCTCTTCGATAGTTCCCATGAAGAAATTGGCGAACAGGACCCCCAGGGGGCTTCCCATCGCTACACCGTCGATTTGCTGGTACATATTCCCGCGGGGCAGAGGAAAGGGGACTCCTTTGTACATAGTTCCAAGAGCATCTTCAGGGCCTTTTCCGGGATGTCCAGGGGGGGCGTGTTAGGGCAGTGGTAAACTCGACGTAGGATAAAATCTATGGTCTTGTCAACGGGCACGTTGGTAAACAAACTCTCTACGTCGAGGGAGGCGATGATGTGGTCGTTAGCTGGGGGGGCATCTCGTAGAATTTCTAGGAAGTCATAAGCAGAGTTGAGGTTGTATTGCCGAGGAACAAAATGGGTGAGGAGTTTGTTCAGGGCCTTGGCGGTCTGGTAGGTAGCAGTAGGGATCTGATTATATGATGGGGTGGGTTTTTTGGACCTTTGGACCTTTGGATGTGTTCGCCGCTCCTCTAGCGGCACCAAGGAGCGCGACGCCCCTCGTTATGGGTGGTGATTTGGTGCAGTAGACTGTTTGAAGCGACAGCTCGCTCCCTTGCGAGGATGGGCTCGTCTGGCACTTTTTGCAGTTCGACATCTAGGGCTCTCTTGAAGTAGTCTAACGAGATGTCCCTCATGTCTCTTACTCGCCGTGGGAGTTTGTTGAAGAGACGTGGGCCTCTGTGTGATAACCAGCCCTCTCGCAGAGAGCCCATAGCACCCCTGTTATTCATCCGGGGGATTTCGCATTCCCAGCCTCTCCTATCACTGAATTTCATGACTATCGGAGTATGTAGGTTTGGTACTAAACCCTCTGCGATTTTCCATGTGTATATTATTAGGTAACGTTCTCTTCTACGTTCCAGTGAGTACAGATTCAGTGCTCTTAAACGCTCCCAATAGTGTAGATGTTTTATCGAACTTATATGCGAAGTGAAATTTCTTTGTACACTCTCTACGTCATTTATTTCACCTGCTTTGTTTGGGGATGTTAATACGCTACAGTATTCAACCCGCGGTAGCACTAGAGATTTGAAGAGCATTATCATAGGCAATTCACCGTGTGTTTTAAAAGTACGCAGAATCCAACCCGTTAGACGTTTCGCAGCCGCCACTTTGACCTGGTTATGTACTTTGAAACCCATATTTTCAGACATTAATACCCCAAGGTCTTTCACACTGTCTTTCCGTTCTATTATGTGGTTAGATTCTGTTAAGTAATTTGTAATTTCTTTAACACCATTATTATCTCCGTACCATATTAATTGGAATTTTTCCTCATTGAATTGCATGTTGTTTTCCCTGGTCCACTGGAACACTACATTCATGTCTTCCTGCAGTCGGCCCGTGTCCTCTTGTGTGTTTACTATCTTACTTAATTTTGTGTCATCAGCAAAAGACGACACCGTACTGTGTCTGGTGTTGGTATCTATGTCGCAAATTAGTATGAGGAACAGAAGGGGCGCTAGCACTGTTCCTTGGGGCACTGGGCTTTTGACATCTGAAGGCTCAGAAGTGACTTGGTTTACTGCTACCGATTGTTTTCGGTTTACGAGGAAATTGTATATCCACCGTCCGATTTTCCCAGTGATACTTTTGCTCTTCAGTTTGTGTGTCTATTATACCATGGTCACATTTATCAAATGGCTTAGCAAAATCGGTGTAAATGACATCCACGTTTTTCTTTTCTTCTAGCGCTTTAAGAATTTTGTCATAGTGTTCCAAAAGTTGTGAGAGACATGATCTTCCCACTCTAAACCCATGTTGACCGGTGTTGTGTAGTTCATTTGCCTCCATGAATGTTGAAATTTTGCTTCGCAGGACTCGCTCGAAAACTTTAATGATGTGAGAGGTTAGAGCTACCGGGGGTAGTTTTTTGGTAGTGCTTTACTCCCTCCTTTATGCAGTGGGGCAATTATTGCATTTTTCAAGCTATCTGGTATGTCACCAGTGTCTAAACTCCTTCTCCACATTATAGCCAGGGGTTTTGAGAGGTTTTCCTTACATTTTTTCATTAGGATCGAATTCCATGAGTCCGGGCCTGGTGCCGAGTGGGATGGCATGTTGGAAATGGCCTCTTCTATGTCTTTTGGACCGAAATCAATATCCAGCATCTGAGGGGTTTCCGTGGGGGAGGTTTCCATGAAAAATATATTTTGGTCTCTGATGACTTTTGTTTCATCAGGCTCACTGAATGCCATTTCATACTGCCTGCTTAAGAGTTCGCTCATTTCCTTTTTGTCCCCTGTGAAAGAGCCGTCCCCTTTGCTCAGTGGGCCGATGTTTGATGTTGTTTTAGCCTTTTGTTTGGCGTATGAAAAGAAGTATTTGGAATTTTCCTTTATACCTGCAATAGCTTTCCTCTCCTCTTCCATATGTTGTAGTTCATATGATATTCTTAGCCTTTGTTCAATTTCCACAATTTCTCAATCTATTTCGACCTTTTGCCTATCCTGTAGATTTTGATGTGTGCGTCTTTGTGTGAGTAATTTTCTTCTTCTGTACAGCCTCCTCCTTTCCCGATCTTGTTTGCTTCTTCGTTTTGTTTGTCTTGCAGGTATATGGTGGCTACAGATTTGGGTCATGGTTTCTGTATTAAGACTAGACATTCTGCTGGTGTCAGGTTATCCATTAAATCTTCCCAGTCTATTTCCTCCATTTCTTGATTTACCTCTTCCCACCTAATGTTTTTGTTATTGAAGTTAAATTTACTGAAGGGGCCGGTTTTTTGTTCTCGATTCTGAGGTTGTCTGTACACTTTCTAAGGTTGTTTTGATCTCAATTAATTTATGATCTGAGTATGTTGTGTCCGATATGTTAATGCTGTGTACTAGAGAGTCGTTGTTAGTGAAGACCAGGTCTAAGATATTGTTTTCCCGTGTGGGTTCAGCAATATGTTGGGTAAGACTAAAAAAATCACAAAGTTCAAAAGCTCTCTCGTATTAGTATTTGCTTCTCCGGTGTTATTTGCCACTAACTGGTTTTCTAGTTGTCTCCATTTAATGTTTGGTAGGTTAAAGTCTCCTAGCCATATAATATTTGGTGTTGGGTTCCCCAGGGGTTCCACTTCTGATTTTATTTTGTTGAGCTGGGTTTTGAATTCTTCTCGGGATGAGTCTGGAGGCCTGTATGTAACAATAACTGCTAAATTTAGGATTCTATTTTAACTCCAAGTATATCCACCACTTCATTACTGTTTGTGGGTTTTTATAGTACCGTAAGCATAACCTGGGGTGAATTCGCCGATGAGTTTCTTCAGGTGTACGCGATCGGCTTTGGCGTTGATAGCAGTGATGGTGGTGTTGGCTTTCCTTTTTATTTCGTCAGTAGGGTTGCGAGTGATCCTTTTGAATTTGTTTTTATCACTAAGAATGTCGTCCATTTTCCGTAGGTATTCTTCTTTTCCGTGTATCACAAGGCAGGAGGCCTTATCAGCTCGTCGGATGATGATGTTGGGGTTCTCTTTAAGTTGTTAAGTTGTTTAGGGGAAAGTGAATGCCCTAAACGATACCATCAGTCCACCATCGCCGCCTAAGTCAGGAGAGCCCTCACCCATTGCACCACCTGGAATGACACACACAATGAACTGGAAAGGCTCACCCAGGTCCTAGTCAACAATGGGTATTCCAACACTGACGTCACCAATGCCATCAACCACCACCTAGAAAAATGGAACAAACAAGACCCCCCTAGCACCAACCCGGCCAATAACATTATATTTTTCTACAGAAACTACATGTCTTCCGACCACACAACAGACGAATCCATTATGAAAGAAATAATTCACAAAAACGTCCTCCCCATCAACCCTGTCAATAAAATAAAACTCATTATTTACTACAAATCTCCTAAGACCTCCATCCTTGTCCTCCGTAACCGCCCCATTTCCACCAACCAACCGAAAGACGATCATGTGATATACCAGCATATTTGCACCTCCGGGGACTGTGGACCCCTATCCTATGTTGGAATGACACAGACTCGCCTTTCCCGTCGACTAACCCTCCACCTTCAATCTGGCGCTATAAAAGATCACTATCAAGCCCCCCACCATCTTGCCCTAACTCGCGCCGCCCTAGACAAACAAACCACCATACTCAACAAAGAATCAGACCCCAGAAGACTAGCTATTTTAGAAGCTCTATACATCCAAACACTCAACCGCCAGCATCAACAACCAAACACAAGACCTTCAAATTCTTCCTTCAGGCAAGGCGTCTACAGGCATACTGCCCCCTTCCTCTCGCCCTGTGCCCCCCTCCAGTACGCTTCCGCGCTCAGCACACAACTGACAACACCAACCAATCACAGCCACCCACAGCCAACAACCAACCACCGATAAGATTTAGTGCCCATCTCGCGAATAGACTGCCTTCCACCAATGAACAGCCACCACACACCCTAGTAGCTCCGCCCACCTCCCTATTCTTGATCCTCGAATTTTGTATAAATATGATGCTTTGTCCCTATTCTAATCATTACCTCTCCATTCCCTGAAGATGCAAGATGTTTACTTGTGAAACGTTGGATCCACCATGAATTTTGCTAACCTGTTGTACCTCATCTCTGAACCCCAGAGGAAAATTGTTAGAACTATTGAAAGCTATAACAATAAAATCCTGAATGCTGAAACTGCTATTGCCTTTAACCTCGTCTGTTTAAAAGAGAATATATATATATATATATATATATATATGTATATATATATATATATACCAGTATATATATTTATTAATTTTTGTATTTATTTTTATTTTATTTTATTTCTTCGTAATATCTTCTGGGCTCGAACCGTCGACAATCAGGATGCTTTATCATGATTTAACCATCTCTACTACGGCAATATCACCCAACTACTACTAACAACAACAATAAAAACAACAACAATGGAATAGGTGGGGCGTTGTTAGGATGGATTAGGTCATGGGTAATTGGTAGGAAGCAGAGAGTCAGCATAAATGGTACCAAGTCAGAATGGGGAGCAGTCAAAAGTGGTGTCCCCCAGGGATCGGTATTAGGTCCCCTGTTGTTTCTTATATACATAAATGACCTAGATTTAGGTATAACTAGTAGGATAAGTAAATTCGCAGACGATACTAAAATAGGGAGATCAATTGATTCAGATAGCGATATAGAGTGCCTCCAAAGGGATCTAGATACCTTACATGAATGGTCAGTAAATTGGCAGATGAAGTTTAACATTGACAAATGCAAGGTATTAAAGATAGGGAAGATGCAAACAAATGTTAAATATAAACTAGCTAATTTAGAATTAGAAAATTCAGACTGTGAGAAAGATCTAGGTGTGATTGTTAGCAATGATTTGAAGCCTAGAAAACAGTGTATAAGCGTTCGTAATAAGGCAAACAGGATTCTCGGGTTCATCTCTAGGAGTGTGAGTAACAGAACTGCTGATGTTATCTTAAAACTTTACTTGTCATTAGTGGGACCCCATATGGATTATGCTGTCCAATTTTGGTGTCCTTATTACAGAATGGACATAGATTCATTGGAGAGAGTACAGCGTAGAATGACAAAAATGATACATAATATTAGAAATCTTTCGTATGAAGAAAGGTTGAAGAAATTAGGTTTACATTCGTTAGAGAGACGCAGAGTTAGAGGGGATATGATAGAGGTGTTCAAGTGGGTTAGGGGGATTAACAAAGGGGACATGACAAATGTACTAAAGGTCAGTGATAGCGAAAGAACTCGTACCAATGGTTTCAAATTAGATAAAATTCGGTTCAGAAAAGTTATAGGCAAGTATTGGTTTGGTAACAGAGTTGTAGACGGGTGGAATGGACTACCAAGTGCTATAGTGGGATCTAAAACTGTAGGGAGCTTTAAGATAAAATTGGATAAGCATATGGACGAGAAGGGTTGGGTGTGAAGGGGGATCAGCCGGGTTGGGCCAATCAGCGCTCTGCAGACCTCCATAATCCTGCGTTAATCTCTAACCGTTTTGGTAAGATGATCCTCAGGGTATTAGAGTGTGAAGCCTATAATTGGGCTTTGTAATGAATTGGGGTAGTGTGGGACAGGGATCTGCCTTGCTTAGGCCAATCGGCTTTCTGCAGACTCCCATTTTCTTATGTTCTTATGTTCTTTAACAAACCATTAGGTGGAGGTGTGGTGGAATGGTCTTGCCACTGGACTGGCAATCCAATTGACCTGGGTTCGAATTCCGATATATCAACGTGAAGATATTATTAGGATGGAATGTGTGCTGTACCTAGTATCAGTGCATTACCACAAAGGCCACCAAGTAAATGCCCTCGGTGTTCCCTTATTAAATAGCACTAGTCTCTGGGTCTTCTCCTGGGTGACCTACTGTAGGTGGGTGTCAATTTGTATTTTGTGTTTGTGTGTTTATTGTGTTCTGTTGTGATGTCCCAATTCGGGCTCTGGCTTGAGTCCCCCCCCCAAAAAAAAAAAACACAAAAAAACAAAAAAAGGAAAAGTGGGTAATGGGCCTGAGTAAATAGCCTACATACATGAATATTCCTATATGCCTATTAAAAATATGCTACAGGGGGACAATGCCTAGTGAGTTCATTGTTCAGTAGGTGACGTTCTGAGAGTGAGGGTCCGAGTCTGGGGGATAAGAAAGTGAAGTGCATAAGGCGAAGCAGCTTCAGAGATGGGCCTTCTTCGAGTTGTGAGTGGAGCTCTAAATGCTTCACATCACTCCCTAGACTGGAACAAGACCGCACAGGCTTCACCGTGTTCAGCGGTAGAACACTATAGGCTGTCAGCCTATGCCCGAGAGGGAGTAGTTGGAATATAGGAAAAACAAAATAACAATTTCCAGCCAACAACAACCCAAGTAACACAACAATGACCACATATTACCCCCGCACTAACCCTTTTACCCACATAGCGTCTGTCTGTCACAATGATAATAATAGTAATAGATACATCACTGTTATCTCGGCTCAATGGTTGTTGATTAATAACACGACTTTAGTTATTGACACTTTAAAGGAAGATGGGTCGTTTATATGGACCCCCTCTACCTCATTATTTTCAGATTTCAAGACGTTCGGCCCATTAGTTTGGCGATTTTAAGACAGTTCGCCCCATTTCTTTGTAAATATTAAGTCTTTTGGTGTAATTTAGGTGTCGATTTCTTCCTGGTGAGCGATAGCGAACCTGTAATTTAAGAGGAACTTGCCTTCGGCCGGGAAATTTGTCTATCGAAAAATGTCCAAATTTATCTTGAAGGAGGGTGAAAGTGGTGTAATTATAAGTTTGATGAAGGTATAGGGTACAAACTAAAAACCTCCCCTTCATTCTGTTTGGCATTCTGTTTACAATAGATAGATAGATAGATAGATAGATAGATAGATAGATATAGTTAGATACACATAATACCCCCGCCCTAACCCTTCTGTCTGTCTGTCACTATAATAATAATAATAGATTCATCACTGATATCACAGTTCAATGGTCGCTCATTAATAACACGACTTTTTAGTTATTAACACTATAAAGGGAATAGCATAATATACAGTATGTGTGTGTGTGTGTGTGTGTGTGTGTGTGTGTGTGTGTGAGAGAGATAGAGAGAGAGAGAGACAGACAGACAAGGGAGGGGAGAGTGTTTAAGTATATGTGGCTGTGTG
>CM064507.1:37246068-37338568 GCA_032716605.1 Paralithodes platypus
TAAATAGACCCATTAACGTTTATAATATCAGCCAGTTAACGCTAGCGTGTTGAGTAGAACTACCATCTCTCACCGCTAGGTCTGTAGTTCGAGCCTCTACTCCCTCCACGTTGAGGGAGCTAGACGGACCGTCTACAACAATTAGACATGTTAACTGGTTAGGTTATTACCGAATTCTGACCCGGACTAATCATCCGGTGAATAACAAATCCAGTTGTTGCCCATATCTGGGTGATGACTGGTGTCCCTTGCTAACCTGGAGTGATCACCAGGTGGGACTGGGTCACCAACCCCAAGTTAAATTAAATGAGAGAGGCAACCCACCCCTCTCTCTCCAACTTTCCCCCTCCCTCTCCCCTCCCTCTACCCTATATGTCACGATCTGTGACATAGTCAGTAAAGCGTCAGCTGCTTGGCCAAAGGGCAAGGAGGTGTGAGAGGGAGTCTAACTGTTAGACAGAGATGCGAGGGGAAAGTTGGAGAAAGTTGAGCTTGCCTCAGACTCCCTCTCACACCTCCTTGCCCTTTGGCCAAGCAGCTGACGCTTTACTGACTATGTCACAGATCGTGACATATAGGGTTAATATAGTAATTAACATATAGTAATTAATGGGGCACTTAATTACCATTAATTACTATTAATTACTATTTCCTTTCACCTATGCATAGCCTATGATAGCGCAGTTGGAAAGTGTGTACATGCTTAGATTGATATGCAGGATTCGAAACTGCATAATAAATCGTAGGCTTGTCCACCTTTCTTTAACTGTCTTCGTGGTGCAATGCATAAGTGTGTTGATTTTCGATGTGAGCATCCTAGGTTCGAATCCCCGGACTGCCACATGTGTTTGTTAATTTCATTAATCGAGTTTAGGAGTAAAGTTGGTTGGTGGAGAGAACATAATAATTCCTTCCCTCTCCTTCTTTTCCAATTTCTTCCTTTCCCTCCTGTAATTTTGTAAGAACTGGCTTGCCGGAATATTTTTCTACCGACAAATATACACATTAATCTAGAAGAGGGATCTAATGGATGTTAATTTTTAAGTTTGATGAAGGTCTAGGGAGGAAACTAAACACAAAAATAATTAATATATGAAATAATCGACCAAAAAATAAAAATATTTTTATCTTTTAGAAACCTTGATGAATACAATATAATATTTTATGTATAGCTAAGCAGATGAAGGCTTAATTTGATGAATAATGACTATTCTTCGTACTGTTCTTAACCCCTTCTGTACCGGCGACGTCATTTGTTTCCTTTATTATGGCTACTAATAGACGATTGTATTATTTTTAAAAAGGGCCTCCAGCAACTAACAGGCTTCGAACTATCTCACTTAATAATATTTACTACCACAGATCCTTTTAGAACTGCATACCATCGTCTAAATATAGCTAGAATAAACGAAAAAATATGTCGCCGGTACAGAAGGGGTTAATACAAAATACAAAATATTACCTTCTCAGTAAATATTAACATTTTCTGTATTAATTGTTATTTACTCTGAACATGGACCAACTAACACTATTGCAATACTAACCCTTTCAGTAATCGAGGAAGCCTTTTCACTTTATTCTGTCTAACATTAGATGATTTTACTCAAGTTACGAATACAGTCTAGAAGTTAAAGGGGTAAAAACTATCTTAAATAACCCTTTAACACCTATAGTTCCTTCCTAATCTGAATTATTTATTATGTTCTCTCCACCAACCAACTTTACTCCTAAACTCGATTAATGAAATTAACAAACACATGTGGCAGTCCGGGGATTCGAACCTAGGATGCTCACACCGAAAATCAACACACTTATGCATTGCACCACGAAGACCAACCAATCGTCTAGTAACAGGCAGAAGGAACTGCTAAAATGCGTCATGATCCTCCAAGGGTTATGTTAAGGGGGGTCACCGGCTTTCTTTATCTTTCTCTCCTTATCTCTCTATCCCTGGCTTGTATCCATTCGGCCCCATTCAGCCAACTGTTTTAAGACGTTTATCCCCATCTAGGTGTCGATTTCTTTTTGGCGAGCGATAGCGAGCCTGTAATTTAAGGGGAACCGGCCTTTGGCCGGGATATTTTTCTACCGAAAAATGTAAAAATTTATCTTGAAAGGGGGTCTAGGGGGAGCAATTTTAAGCTTAATGGAAGTCTAGGGAATCAACTAAAAACCTCCCCTTAAATTATTTTCTTCAGTTTAGGAAGGACGTCTACCCATTAAAAGGCTACAGACAATCTCAATTAATCCTTTTAGCTTCCATATATCTTTCCTAAGCTTCACAAAATCGTCTAAATGTAGCTGATATCAAATGAAAAATACGTGACCGGTACAGAAGGGGTTAGGGTAATGACTCATTCCATTTGTATCGCTTTCCCGTACAACATTAGCATAGTTTCACCGAGAGATAATACACTTGTAATTAGCAAGGTCGTACAGCGTAAAAATAACTATGTCTAATTACTTGATTAATCTAATGGACTATATGTAATTGCTGGGGATATGATTGCCATTTATCTTAATTTATTTTATTGATACTCTACATACACTATAATTAACATGTGTTTTATGCGTAATTACCGTACATAATTGCCATGAAAGGGAACATAATAATTATATGCAATTTTCCGACATTAACTTGTAGGCATAGATATAGTATCGCGATACGAACATATAAAGGAAAGTTGGCAATGTTTGCTTTACGTTAGTGGAAATATATTCAATTGCCATACCTGTACTCACGCATACATAATATACCTATCTATCTATCTCTCTCTCTCTCTCTCTCTCTCTCTCTCTCTCTCTATATATATATATATATATATATATATATATATATATATATATATGTATATATATATATATATATATATATATGTATATATACAGTATACCGTATATATATATATATATATATATATATATATATATATACAGTATACCGTATATATATTATGACATTCATTATGTAATGAAGTGATATTTAAAGATATCATTAAGTAATTAAATATATTAATGTATATGAAAGTAAATGCAATTAAAAACATTAGCCTTATATGGATATGTCTAACAAAAATCCTTACATAGATGTTTAGCACATGTAGGTGCGCGTATGTATGTATGTATGTGCGTGAGTTCAATATGTGTGAGTATACCCGTCCGTTCATGAATATATGTACAGGACAGTATACGTAGGCTATGTGTGCCTGTATAAATTTGTTCATATATAAGTCAACACCTATGTTTTGGCTGAGAGAGAGAGTGAGTGAGTGAGTGTGAGTGTGTGTGAGTGTGGGTGAGTGTATGTGTGTGTGAGTGAGTGTGTGTGTATGTGTGTGTGAGTGAGTGTGTGTGTATATGTGTGTGTACCGTGCAACCTATGAATTAACACATTTGCTCAGTCTTTCATCTACTCAACAAGTACATTCTGAAACTCTCTCCCTCAATCAATCTTTCCTACATCCTATGAATCAGACTACTCCAAACTTCGTGTGTCCAGGCATTTTGACCCCAACGTACCTTGAATTTGAGTCTCTGTCACTCTTTTGGCTTTTGGGGAGACACTCAAGTAAGTTTGTCTCCTTCATACGCATAAATATAAACAGAATGATTATAAACACCATGAGAGGAGGAGCACTTTATTATAACAATTGACCACTTGCGAGTTTCAGGCTGTACGGAAGTTGGAGCCGTGAACATCGATATTAAATAGAAATGCAATAATAATGTGGGAATCTGATGGATAGAAAAGTATGATACATTTGTTTATATATATGTATATATATATAAATGTAATATGACCGTATTTTCGCTGGTAATTCTGATAAATATTGATGGTCACGGCTCCAACTTCCTTATAGACCAAAACTCGCAAGTGGTCAAATTTGTATATATTCATAAATAAATTGTGTACAGCAATATGTGTACCTGTGTAAAAGTGCTCCCATCCAAGTCAACACACATGTTTACGCCGAGTGTTTGTTTGTGTGTGAGCTACGTAAACACACACACAGACAGACAGACACACACACACACACACACACACACACACACACACACACACACACACACACACACACACACACACAAGGCACCAAATTAAGGGGGGATGATTTTTGTTATCCCTTTCTCAGTGATTTTATCACCTTTGACCCTTATTTCTTTGTCAATATTAGGACTTTTTGTGCCACTTAGGTGTCGATTATTCCTGGCAAGCGATAGCGAACTTGTAATTTTAAGAGAAACCGGCCTTTGGCCGGGATATATTTCTACCAAAAAATGTACAAATATATTTCGAAAGGGGGTCTAGTGGACGTTTTTTTTAAGCTTGATGGAGGTCTAGCAAGGAAACCATAATATATACAGTATATATATATATATATATATATAATAGACCAACAAATAAACCCTACCCCTTTAATCCTACTAAGACTACAGTCCAGCCCCCCACCCCTCCCCCTTAGACTCACTTTCCACCCCTCCCCCCACCCCTTCCCTCACTTTCCACCCCCCAGCCTCACTATACTCTCTCCCCACCCCCCAGGCTGTGGCGGCGGGGACAGGCTCTCAGACGCAGGAGAAATGTCATGGCGGATGCTTTCATTCTCACGGTCGGTATATATAATAATAGTAATAATAATAATAGTAATAATAATAATAATAATAATAATAATAATAATAATAATAATAATAATAATAATAATGATAATAATAATAATAATAATAACAATGAAACAACAATAATAATGATAATGATAATACAAATACTAATAATGATAATAATAACACCAATAATACAAATAATAATAATTATAATAATACTAATACTAATAATACTATTACTACTACTACTAATGATAATAATGATAATAACAATAATAACAATAATAATAATAATAATAATAATAATAATAAACTATACTAATAAATAATAATGATAATATAAAACAAATATTTCAATATAAACTCTTTTGTATTTGGAAAGAAAATCGCATATCCAAAACTGTGAATATGACTTTTTGAAATTACTAATGGCTACAAAAGATTCCTGTAAATATATGTCAGTAATATTCGCACATATTTCTTAACCTTTCCTGTACCGGCGACGTCTCTTTAATTTTATTCTTGCTACTATTAGACGATTTTAATCAAGTTTTAAAAGGGCTTCCAGCAACTAAAAGGTTTCGAACTATCTCACTTAACCCTTTTTACTACCATAGATCCTACTAAAGATGTACCAAATCGTCTAAACATAGCTAGAATAAAAATAAAAAGACGTCGCCGGTACAGAAACGGTTAATATGTGTTATATGAGTAGAATCGGATTCACATCATAGCTCTAGTCTATTCGCTGTAAGTAGGCGAAAAATCATGACTTCTAACCTCTGTAACTAAAAAACGAC
Source organism: Paralithodes platypus (assembly GCA_032716605.1). Taxonomy (NCBI): domain Eukaryota; kingdom Metazoa; phylum Arthropoda; class Malacostraca; order Decapoda; family Lithodidae; genus Paralithodes; species Paralithodes platypus. The sequence goes on from CM064507.1 coordinate 37,251,471, forward strand.
TAGAGTAATCGAGCTAATATTTCTACCATTTGGGAAGTCAGTCGTGGAAAAGATGTGGAAATTTACAGCCAATTTGCTCTAGCCTATTTTGAGTTACAGAGGATAAAGGTAATAATTTTTCGCCTATTTACAGTGAATAGACTATGCATACAAATACTGATTCAAATATAGGCCTACTTAGCAGCAAGGTCTTGAATATTAGCTTAGGAAAATTACATATAATCTTTTCATTATACGGAGGCCAGAAATCGTGACCCCTAACCTCTGTAACTCGAAAAGGGTTAGAACAAATGGGCTGTATATCTCTACACCTATTCCCTGACTGACTCTTCCCAAACGGTAGATATAAAACCTCGGTGACGATTTGAAGTTTTATTCTAGCTATATCGGAACGATTTTGTGCAATTTAAGAAGGATCTGTGGTAGTAGAAAGGTTTAGGTGAGATAGTTCGAAGCCCGTTAATTGATGGAGTCCCTTTTAAAACTGAATATAATCCTCTAATAATAGCCAGAATATCGTTAAAAGGACGGCACCGGTAAAGAACGGGTTAAGGTCTATATGGTAAAATCTACGGGTTGTTTACACCCACCTTCAGACCAATTGCATATTGAATAAGGTTTTCCAAAATTGGAATATACGATCTTTACTTATTCATTTTTCGAATATAATATTGAACGGGGTAGAGTATATTTATTAGTGTATTTAATATTTATTAATATTGTTTTGGTTTCCTCCTTAGACTTCTATTAAGATTAAAAAAAAAAAAAAAAAATCAAGATCTCCCTTAGAGATAAATTTGTAAATTTGTTGGTAGAAAAATGTCTCGGCCGAAGGCCGCTTCCTCCGAAGTTACAGGCTCGCGATAATCGACACCTAAATGGCACGAAAGGTCTTGATAATAATAAATAAATGGCACGAAAGGTCTTAACATTGATAAACTAGTGGGGTTAAACAAGATGGAGAAGGGGGTCCAAAAAAAGCAACTACCACCCCTTTAATCCAACAACACACCCCTAACACACACACACTCACCAAAAATCCTAGGAGTAACATATGATACTCAAATTACATTCAAACAGCACACCACAAACATTAAAACAAATCTGACACCCAGACTAAACGCCCTCAGGTCACTTGCTCACACACAATATTGACACAACAAAGAAACCACCACCACAGTTTACAAACAATACATAAGATCAGTGATGGAATACGCAAGCCCGGCCTTGGCTTCTAACCTAGCTGAAACACATCATAAGACCTTACAGACTATTCAAAATTTAGCCCTAAAAACCATCACAGCCTGCACAGCTACTTCACCTACAGATCACCTACATCAAGAAACCAAAGTCCTCAAAGTCAAAGACCATCTGGACATGAGAGGCACTCAATTCCTGGCAGCAGCCTCCACGAACCAACACCACCCACTACACTACATGGCAACAACACATCCACAGACACCAAGAAATATTAAAAACACCCAGCACACGCTATCACACACACATACTATCTTCTCTCCCTCCCTGCCCAGGTTCCAGAAGCACATCCATACTCATATCTCTCGCCGTTCCATCCAATCACTCATAGACAACACGCAGCTGCAGGCACGACCTCCCGAAATCCATCCTTCTGAATCCTCCCTTCCTCGCGAGGACAGAGTCCACCTGGCCAGGCCGAGATGCGGACACCATTCAGCTCTTCTGAGCTATCAGAAGAGACTGGATGACTCCGTCGTCGACACCTGCCCAGGTTGTAACACAGCACCCCATACTATTAAACACATCATAGAAGACTGCATTTCACACTACCACTTACGCCAACAACACAATCTACACTCCTTGAGAGCTCTGTGGGAAAGCCCGACCGTGGCCATGGCCATCCTTAGGGACTCGGGGCTGTTCGGCCAGGCAGCTTAGGGAACAACAACAACAACAACAACGAACACAATGTTGGATCATATTTTTCCGCATTTTTGTTGAGTCAGTGATGTTATCCCTTTTAAACAAAATTGATTAAAATTGCCAGGGGATAACTGGAATATAACTAATGTAGTTTCTTCGAATAACGTAACTCTTTCATGCAGAGAATGATAGCTTTATCTTTTCCAGTTACTGACAAAAAATTATATTCTATTTAACGTTGTACTGCTAATACCTTCAAATAATGAATTCGTAAATGGAAATAGAATACAATATCGTCATTTGGTATATATACTGTGCAGTATAAAGGTCTGTACAGCTACTGACTAATGTTCGTGAGCTCTTGCGATTTTCTTAAGGCGGTAGTGTTTGGATTTTCTTAAGGGGGTAGTGTTTGGATTTTCTTAAGGGGGTAGTGTTTGGATTTTCTTAAGGGGGTAGTGTTTGGATTTTCTTAAGGGGGTAGTGTTTGGATTTTCTTAAGGGGTAGTGTTTGGATTTTCTTAAGGGGGTAGTGTTTGGATTTTCTTAAAGGGGGTAGTGTTTGGATTTTCTTAAGGGGGTAGTGTTTGGATTTTCTTAAGGGGGTAGTGTTTGGATTTTCTTAAGGGGGTAGTGTTTGGATTTTGGCCCATGTATTTATATATTAATTATTTTTTTCAGTTTCCTCGCTAGGTTTCCATCAAACTTTAAAATGCACCCTCTAGACCACCCATCCAAGATAACTTTGTACATTTTTCGGTAGAAAAATGTTCCGGCCGAAAGCCGATTCCTTCTAAAATTACAAGCTCGCTATCGCTCGCCAGGAAATAATTAACACCTAAATGACACGAAAGGTCTTAATATTGACAAAAAAATGGGGCAAAAGGTCTCAAAATCACTAAACTAATGGAACGCACGTCTTAAAATATCAAAACTAATATGCTAAACCTACAGTCAGAGGGTTAATTGAGTCTTTACCATTAAAATTCCCACAGATCCTTCCTAAACTGTATACAATCATCTAATGAAATAATCTCCCCGTTCAGATGTTGCTGGTGTTCCTGTGTGTGGCGTCACCGAGGCAGCGGCCGGCAGCCCAACCCCGGGAGGAATACAAGGACACCCAAGTGCTTATTCCCGGACACCACGGTCAATATGTCATCCTCTATACCACCAAAACTACCACCTCATCTCCCCACACTCTTCTTGAAACACAGATAGAGAGAAAAACAGCCATACTACTTGAAAGGAGAAAGAGCAATAACAAGGAAAACACTAATATATTTGTAAATGTTCATAATCCAACTGAAGACTATGCGAAAAATATATCACCAAGCAAAGTGCGATATGGGAATACAAAACGAAAAGTGTATAGACACACTTCGATAGATCCAAATTCGTCTCCTCCGGAAGATTGGACTATAGTAAAAGACACAGAAAATGTTGCTTTCGGAAAGAATAACGGAGAAAACGAAGAGCCGTGGTTTCGAAAAGAGTTGGAAGAAGATCCAAACTTGGGTCGAGGCTTCCAGGACGAATTTGTAACTTATCAAAGTGATGGCAACTCTATCTTATGGTTGGAGAACGTAACTGAGGTCGACCATGAGGGGGTAAACATTTCTAACACAGTTGACAAATATGAGGATAGGTCCAGTATAAATAGTGAACGGATATTGCAAAAAGAAAATTATTCAAGAATTAGAATAGAAGAAAATACACCAAATAATAACTTTGAAAATAAACACATAGCAAGAGAAAGTAAAAGTAAATCAAGGACTGGAAAATATAAGTTTGCAACCTACGATGTTAGCAATCCGAATATGTTTGATTTACATGATGATAAAATTCAATACTTTATACAAGTGAGAGGCTTAGAATGCTTCCGTAATGGCACAAACTTAGAGAGAACCAAAAAGTCCTCCAATGAATCGTGTGTATGCTTGGAGGGTTATTTTGGGGTGGACTGTGGCATCCCAGCAGCAGCTTGGTTCAGTATGTACATGAACAAATTCCCCGATACCCGCCTCACGCGTCGTACAATTCCCCGGAGAATTATAAACGGTCTGCCTGTGAACCATGAGTATGCCATGTTCGAGGCTCGGATGCACGAGCTTTATGACCTGGTAGACGTGTTCATCGTGGCAGAGTCCAATTACACGGCTCACGGGGACGCCAAAAACTTTAATTTTATCGAGAAGTTCCGCCAGGGTTATCTCAGCCAATTTCAGGACAAGCTCGTTTATGTGGGCTTGGACGAATTCCCGGAAATGTCACGAGATAATGGGTGGATGGCTGATGCTTACATTAGGTACTACTTGGGAGACAATGGCCTCCCTCTTATAAAAGGCCTTCGTGATGATGACCTATTTGTGCTCTCAGACGCAGATGAACTACCGACGCGGGAAATATTGACTTTCCTGAAGGTATATGATGGGTACCCAGAGCCGGTGAGATTTGCCCTCCGTTGGAATGTGTTTGGGTTCTTCTGGAGGGAACCGTCAGAACAATCTTGGTGGAATTTGATCAGCGGCGTGAAGGAGGCCATGAGTGTGGTATCTTCAGCTGCCACGGTGGCCATGCTGCGTGACGTCCTCTACAACAACGCCTTCTACATCCGTAAGACGGGGTTCTGGCAGTACTACAAGGTGTCCACGAAGCTGAGGGAGTACCGAAAACAGGGCCACATCGTCAAGGAGTGGACGGCTGGCACTGCGGGCCACCATGCTGGATGGCATTGCTCTTGGTGCTTCAGGTAGGTAGTGGAAAAGAGAACCTATATCAACTATTGATAATAGTATGTATAGATAGATAGATAGACAGATAGATAGATGATGATGTGAAGAGACCTTGTCCAGAAGTATAACATCTGAGGTGAAGCAATTGATTTCGGGGGCTGATGAGTGATTGGTGCGTCTGAATGCTTGTGTGCTTACTTTTTGTGGGCAAACTGTTATATGTGTTCTTCTCCTGACACCTCTTTTTCCTTTATCGTGTCTCTTGCTGATCCTCCCTACCCCTTGTAGGAGTAAGGGCTGGCTACTGACAGACTGAAAATGTATGATTCAGGGAAACAGACGCAATTACTGGCTATGCTACAAGCATTTCTCCATCATTCACATATTTTTACTACCATCCGCATGATCACTCTAAGAGGGAATTGCCAAACTTCTCCATGGCTTCCAATAATTTGTTCAGAAATATTGTTTGGCAACTGTACGCAGTAAAATACTGCTTTGAACCCAATCCGTACTGGTGACATCCATTTAATTATATTCTGGCAACTATTAGGCGATTTTATTCAGGTTAGGAAGGACGACTACCTATTTAAAAGTTGCAAAATATCTTAATCCTTTTAGCTACCATATATCCCTCCAAAACTTGAATGGGATAATCAAAGCGATCCAAATAAACAAGTATATTGGATCGCACGAGTTTAGCCCGCAGATCAGAGTCCAGATTATGAACTTATATCTGAAATGTTTATCTTTTTACTGTGTTGTGTTGTAACCCGTAAACCTTTGCAAACTATGAAGTGTGTGTGTGTGTGTATACTAATAATAATAATAATTGTCGGTTTATTGTTCATTGCAGCCCTGAGGCTGAAAATCTACAGAGTTTTTCTTAAACCTAGGTACAGTACAATACTAATTCTACCGTAACTACGAGGTCTCATGCGACCTTTGGCGACCATGAGGTGCCTGGCTTCCCACCAAGTACTGTACATACGCAGATGCACTTTGTATTGGTGAGAAGATGTGTAGGCTAACACAGCCTGATAGCAGCTTGGTTAGGGAGGAACCACGATACAATTCTCTCCGTCGCTATGGCCGAAAAAATCTTTAGGATTCTGGGGGATTCGAATCCTCGCCCTGGCCCCTTGTGGTTAGCACGAAACAACGCGCCTTAACACTCAAGCCGCGGGTCCCGACAATTGTCGGGTGAGAGAACCATGGCCTATTCAGCGGGTCCCGACAATATTCGGGCGGGATTTTGAGCGCATTATCGGCTCTGAGAGAGAGTCCATGCATTGGGAGGACCGCAGGTGGGCTCTGACCGCTCGGCGTGGGCCGAGTGAGACAACTGGGAGCCTCACCACACCTCTCCACAACCCTGGCCTCTCGAGGACAAGGATATTCTGAGGTAATTACTGCATTTTAGGGTTTTTGCCCTCGTGTTGCAACATCATTGCAAGAGAACCCATGGTCGTAGAAGGATGATTCAGGTGTTATTCGAAAGCTCGATAATCGCCCTTTCACGGATACATAATTGTATTACGCTCTGGCTCTTGTTTATGCATGAAAAAGAGAATGGAATGAAGCTCGTTTAGGGTAAATATGCCCGCCACACAGGTAGTAGAAATCACAAATATCCCCATCCATAAGGGGTTAACCGACTGGACCACAGCGACCCGTGTGTGTGTGTGTGTGTGTGTGTGCGCGCGTGCGTGCGTGCGTGCGTGTTCTAGGTTGCTCCCTAGACCTACGCTTAGCTTAAAAATATACCCCCAAGACCCCCCTTTACAGATGAATTTGAAATGTTTTCGGTAGATACATAGTAGATCAAGGGCCAGTTTCTCCTAAATTGTAGGCTCGCTCAGGGATAACATTAAAATTAAAATTAAATGGAAATTTAAAGTAACAAATAAATGTACCAATTTTGAATATTCTGTATACCCAATTATATAGTGATGCAAGGATAAATTACGTATTGTATAGTAATATGTACACTCGGGGGTATTAAGTGTTGTCATAGATTCCAGTGGTTTTCGCTCAACAAGTGTTATTGGTATCTTTATAGTTACTGGGAAAAGTGCTTATCCCTCAGAGTATTAGTCAGTGTCCGAAACTTTGCGAAATATCTGACAACACTTAGTAACCTCAACAGTACACTCGGATACCATAGTCTCCAGCCCACTCATAAGTATTCGTGGACCCCCTATGTTTTTCTTTATGCAATTATAACTATCTGGATTGATTTTTGGAGAGAACTTTCTTTTCAATAAATAGTATATATAGTTTTGTAGTTGATTTATAGAAAATTATATATATCAATTCGTTTCCAGAGATATACTTCCATAATTAGAAATAGGGGAAGTCCACGAAAATATATGAGTGTGCAGTAAATGAATAACCAACCATGAACATACGTCTATACAAATACCCTATTCTAAAGTAATATATGGGAAAAGTAATACTATAGTAAAATGATGCATGAATAACTAACCTCATTATTAACCCCTTGAGGATTATGTCGCATTTGACAGGTTATTCTAGTTATCATTAGATGGTTATATACTGCTTAGGTTAAATGAAATAGATTTTACCAATTTGTTTCCTTGAAGACCTTCGAAACCTGGATAAAATCGTCTAATGTTAACCAAAATTAATGTTAAAAGCTTACTCGAAGACTGAAAGAGTGAAGCTAATGTTCCTACACTTGCATACAAACATAAATAGACTCTCCCCCCCCCAAAAAAAAAAAAAACCCACTGTCCCCTTAAAAGAGTGAAGTTAATGTTCCGTATAAGGTTCTGTATAATGTTCCGGTAATGTTCCGTATAATGTTCCGTTAATGTTCCGTATAATCTTCCGTTATTGTTCCGTTAATGTTACGTATAAGGTTCCATTAATGTTCCGTATAATGTTCCATTAATGTTCCGTATAAGGTTCCATTAATGTTCCGTTAAATTTTCCGTTTAAGGTTCCATTAATGTTCCGTATAATGTTCCGTATAGTGTTCCGTACAATGTTCCGCTAACGTTCCGTCCACTTGCAGCCCGGAGAACCTGGTACGGAAGATGGCCTCCGCGCAGGCCAACGACAAGCCGCGCTGGGGGGACTACCCGGAGAAGAAGAACCTCACCTACATCACTTCCAGAATCAGGGGCGGCATGTGAGTGGAGGGGGTGGTAGTCGCTTTTCTGGTCCCCATTCGCCCTCATGTTTAGCCCTATTGGTTTTCAGATTTTAAGATGTTCCACCCATTAGTTTGGCGATTTTAAGCTTTAGCTCCATTTCGTTGTCAATTTTAAGACCTATCGTGCCATTTAGGTGTCAATTTTTCCTGTCGAGCGATAGCGAGCCAGTTATTAAAAGATGAACCGGCCTTTGGCCGGAACATTTTTCTACCGATAAATGTACACATTTATCTTGAGGGGGGAGTCTAGGGGGTGTTTTTATAAGTTTGAAGGAGGTCTAGCGAGGAAACTAAAAAATAAATGAAGAAATGAATAAATAGACCAAAAACCAGCCACGTTATTTTATTGTTTTAATTATTTTTTTATTCGTGTAATCATTAGGCTATCATAGTGCAGTTGGGTATAATTTGTACATGCTTAGATAAATATCCAGTTTTCGAGAATGGAAAATATATCTTGAGTTTGTGCATAAACATTTAACGGTCTTGATAGCGTAATGGTTAGTGCGCGGAATTTCGGTGTGAGTATCCTAGGTTCGAATCCTTGGAAGTACCACATGTATACATTTGTTTCATTAATTAGGTTTATTTATAAGTTAGTAATTATTAACAGTATTTATATTTGTTTTAGTTTGCTCCCTAGACCTCTATCAAGCCTAAATAAAAAATACACCCAAAACCTCCCACCGAGATAAATGTGTACATTTTTCGGCATTTTCCTCCTAAATTATAAGCTCGCTATCGCTCGTCAGGAAAAAAATTGACACCTTCATGGCACGAAGTCTTAAAATTGACAGATATGGGGTGAAAGGTCTTAAAATCGCCAAACTATTAGGCCGAACGTCTTAATATATCAAAGTTAATGGGGCTTAACATAAGGGAGAAGGGTGTCTAGAAAAAAAGTATGTAAGTGAAAATCTGCCCATAATAGACCCTACATTAACCAACTGCACTAATTAACATCTTTACCGAACCCAAGATAGATGATATTCTTCTGTCTATCTATTGCCAGACAAACTCCCTCCCAGTCGGTGTACCCCCCCCCCCCCCCCTTCACCCTCATCCAAACAGCTTTGCCAACTACCATAAGGCAACTTACCCATGTTCGATGTGTATTTATATTTTGTTTCCTGTGTGTATGAAGGAGACAAAAGGCAAGCTTGCCTGTAACAAGTGCCCCCCCCCCCCCCTTCAAGGTTGAAAGAGTGGTCGAGAGCCAAACTCTAGGTACATTAGAAGTAATTAAGGTTTTGAGAAAGAAGTGGGGTGTGCTTGTAAAGTGTAGTAACATGAGGAGGAAGTGTTTGTGAGAGTTAGCTGGATTACTCTCTGTGTAGGTGAGGCACAATAGAATCAGTGGGAAGCCAAGTAAATGAAACAGTATGTCTCTTCAACCAAAAATTATTCCAACTCCTCGGGTATTTGAGTCTCTCTCTCTTTCTCTCTCTACACACATATATATATATATATACTGTATATATATATATATATATATATATATATATATATATATATATTTACATATATATATATATATAATGAAAACATACTGCCTACTTATACAAATATATACGGTATATATATATATATATATATATATATATATATATATATATATATATATATATATATATATATATATATACTGTATATATTTTTGTATATATATATACCGTATAATATACGTTTATCTACAAGTGACATAACTATAGTCTATTCGCTGTAAGTAGGCGAGAAATCATTAACTCTAAACTCTGTAACTCAAAAAACGACTACAGTAGTCAAGCTAATATTTCTACCATTTGGGAAGGGCCAGCCAGGGGAGTTACAGAGGATACAGGTCATGATTCCTCGCCTACTTACAGCGAATAGACTATAGTAACCTAGCAACACACCACTATGATTTATGATATAGTTACATGTATATTTCAACAATGAACATCTCCCCACGAAATCCTCTTTCGACTGTTGGTTAAAATATGAGCCTGTCTATAATAATCCCTGCACCCGGCCACCACCACCACCACCACCACCACCCTTCTCCCATCACCACCACCCTCCCACCACCACCACCACCAGCATCAACCACCACCACCACCCTACTCCCATCACCACCACCACCACCAACAACCACTACCACCACCACCCTCCTCCCACCACCACCAACAACCACCACCACCACCACCCTCCTCCCATCACCTCCAACACCACCACCCTCCTCCCACAACCACCATCACCACCACTACCCTCCTCCCACCACCACCATCGCCACCCTCCTCCTCCCACTACCACCACCACCACCACCCTCCTCCCATCACCACCACTCCCACCAACCACCCTCCTCCCATCACCACCACCACCGTACTCCCCACGCTCCCACCACCACCACCGCCCTCCTCCTCACCACCACTCTCCTCCTCCCACCAGACCTAACCCACTTGAGCACGACTTTCCAATCAATAGCCACTACACCCAATCTTGTTTTCAGTCTATACTCCTAACAAACCTTGGAATTAGAGATCCTGTATTAAACATCAGGTTTTTCTTTTTATTCTTTGAACGTGGGTATTTATTTCTTTGGGAAAATATATAAATAATTATCGATATAATTCGGTTTATCAAGCAACCGAGGTGATATATTATACGGTATAGATATGCTTATGTTAAATTTAGATCGAAATATAAAGTTATATATATTGTACCAGAATTGCTATAAAAAGCCTATTATGGGTAAGGACGTATTCGAGTGTTAAGGGGGGTCACCTGATTTTGTTTGCTCCTTTTCTCCTTTTCTCCATTCGGCCCCATTCAGCCTACTGTTTTAAGACGTTTACTCCCATCCAGGTGTCGATTTTTTTCCCTGGCGACCAATACGGCAACATTTGGCTGATCTCTGTTACTCTACGGTATCTGTTTGGAAAGGTTTGGACTCTTCCTTCACCGGTTTTTCTTTGGAAATTCATATAACTTTTTCTTACTTATATTATCGATTATTCCAAAATGTCAATTTTCATCCTTCTCACTATCCCCCACTTGCATCAATTCAGCATTACCTATTTCCCCCCTCAACTCTCTCTCTCTCTCTCACCTTTCTTTAATTTTATTTTGGATCTCTCTCTTAAAGGCATTCATTAATTCAGTCCTTAAAGAGGACATTACTATTCTTATTATTATTATTATCATCATCATTGTTATCAGTATTATCTTTAATTATCATTATTGATGTTGGTTTGCAACAGGGGTGTGTGATGTCCCCGTGGTTGTTTACTGTATATATGGATGGAGTCATGAAAGAAATACTATCAAGAGCAGTGGATGTTGGTGTATCGCTGAAAAGGGAGGGAATTGAGTGGAAGCTACCTATACTGCTATTTGCGGATGATACAGTTCTGATGAGTGATAATGAATGGGAGTTGCAGGGTCTGGTAAATGAGTTTGGAACAGTGTGCGAAAAACGGAATTTGAAGGTAAATGCGGGGAAGAGTAAGGTTATGGTCTTCGAAAGGGGTGAAGTCACAGAGTGTGAGGTGAAGCTGAACGGTCAGGCTATGGAGATCGTCAACTCTTTTAAGTATCTGGGCAGTGTGTTGAGTAAAGATGGGACTATGGATGGAGAAGTGCGGGAGAGGGTACAACAGGGGAAGAGGGTTGTAGGAACGCTAAAAGCAGTAACAAGAAATAGGGTGGTCAGTATGGAAGTGAAGAAGTCCTTGCATGACAGTGTGGTAATCCCGACACTGACTTACGGAAGCGAAGCATGGACGTTGGTTGAGAGACTCAGACCAAGAGTGAGAGCAGTGGAAATGAATTACTTAAGAAGTGCGTGCGGAGTTACATGGAGGGATAGACAGACTAATGAGGAAGTAAGAAGGAGGTGTGGTGTGGAGGTTGATGTGCTGGAAAGTGTGAAAAGGAACAACTTGAGATGGTTCGGCCATATGGAACGTATGGAAAGCGAGACAATGACTAAGAGGGTGTATGAGAGCGAGGTGGAGGGACAGAGAGGGAGAGGTAGACCGAATGAGAGGTGGAAGGATGGAGTGAGGAAGTACATGAACGAAGGCGGTGCTGGTTGGGGGGAGGGGCGTCGACTGACTGGGGACAGAGGTGCATGGGGGCGGTTCGTTCGTGGCCACCCCTTCGGGGATCACGGCGTCAGGCAATAGATAGATAGATAGATCATTATTATTTATACAACCAGCTAACCTTCCACCCAAATAACCCCCCCCCCCCCTACATTAAGGGGGGTAACTTACTTTTTTTTATCTTTTTCTCTCTTTATCTGGCTTGTATCCATTCGGCCCCATTCAGCCAACTGTTTTGAGACGTTTATTCCCATCCAGGTGTCAATTTCTGCCTGGCGAGCGAAAGCGAGCCAGCATTGTATGGAGAAATCCGGCTTCGCCGGAGAAATTTTTCTATCGAAAAATTTACAAATTTAGCTTGCTGTCAAAACAAAAATATATATATATGCTGGCTCGCTAGCGCTCGCCAGGAAAATATTGACACCTGGATGGGGGTAAATTTAATGTCTTAAAACAGTATGCTGAATGGGGCCGAATGGATACAAGCCAAAGAGAGTGGGAGAGAAAGATAAAACAAAAGCCGGTGACCCCCCTTAATAGTCCCGGGGCGGCACCAAAGCCTCTCTATAATGAACCCTGATGGATAACTCATTAGGGGGGATCATCATACACTATAATGATATAATATTATACTCTCTCTCCATATATATATATATATATATTTATAGAGTAAGGGATCACCACCGAGGCTAATTATTGTACTGGTAGTAAGGTGATGGGCTGGTCTATCAGAATGAGAGTTGAGCGTTCTCTGCCATACCCATAGCTTTCTCTGACTGTTCCTTTTACTTATATATTTTCTAGATCTCAAGTGACGGCGTCTTTTCCGTGGATTGACCTCCCTACTGCCAACCCTGGCAGATTGGGAGCCAAAGCGTCACATTTTTCCTTTGCCCCTCAACTTTCCCTTTATAATTGCTGAGGGGCACAGGGCCTTGGGTGGGGCTTTTGTTTCCCGGGCGTTTCCGCACCCTCTTCAGCTCCCCGCCTTTGAGTGGCTTCGGTCACCTGGGCATTATTAGTGGTAAGCTGGGAGGGTTCTGTGGGGGCGCTCGGTTATGGTCTTGGCCTTGCTCGGGACCTTGGGGCTGCTCGGCCAGACAGCCTGAGGAACAGCAACAACAACAACAACTGGGGAGTAATAATGGCAATATTCCCCAGTATTTCAAGGGGGCAGTGGCCGGTTTTTGGGGGCTATTAATTAATGTATTAATTTATTATTTAGTTTTCTCGGTAGAACTCCATCAAGCTTAGAAATACACCCCCCAGACTCCCATTCAAGAGCAATTTGTAAAGTTTTCGGTAGAAAAATGTCCCGGCCCATGGCCGGTTTCTTTTAAAATTAAAGGCTCACTATCGCTCGCCAGGAAAAAATCGACACCAGTATTTTCCCATTCAGCCGCACATCCAGATTTACTTTATTATTATTATTATTATTATTATTATTATTATTATTATTATGACGCTTTGTTTAATTATCATGGAGAATTTTGCTCACTTTACTTCTATCTATCTATCTATCTATCTATCTATAATTCTATAATTCTATATACTCTGGCCCAATCCCCACTTTTCCTTTTTTTGTGACGCTTTGTTTAATTATCACGGAGTTTTTTGCTTGCCTATGCCATTTTCGAGCAATGTATTTAGTCTGCTCTCTCTCGTATTTCAGCTGGTTCGACGACAAAAAGAGGTTCGTGGCCGTTCGAAACACCGACGACCCTTATTACGCCCCCCGACACTTGATGCAGCACCCCGACTTGTACCGATCCATCCTATACCACCCCGACCACCGACTCAACCTCAACCGACCCTGGATGCCGCCTTGAGTGCTATCTTCTGGCTAATATCAGTCGATTTTGTATTGAGTTGTGTAAAGTTAGGATAGTTAGAAATTGTCTGTATGTCCTTTTTAACCTCAACAAATCCTGGATGCCGCCTTAAGTGCTATCTTCTGGCCAACATTAGTCGATTTGTATTTAGTTTTATAGTTAGATTCAACCTCAACCGACCCTGGATGCCGCCTTAAGTGATACATTCTGGCTAACATTAGAAGATTTTGTATTTAAATTTGTAGTTAGGATAGTTAGAAATCGTCTGTATATCCTTTTTAATCTCAATAAACCCCCATGAATGCCACCTCGAGCACAATCTTCTGGCCAACATTAGAAGATTTTGTAATCTATCGTTTTGTAAAGTTACGATAGTTAGAATTGGTCTGTATGCCATCGTCATGTCTTTGTGTTCTTCCTAAGCCGAAATAATCTTGCATTTCTACCCCCCCCACCCCCCAATAGTTACTGCAGCATCCCGAGTGCAACGACCCATCTCCCCTCGCTTTTTTCTCTTTCTCTCCCTCTCTCTTTGACTTTTATCCATTCGGCCCAATTCAGCCTACAATTTTAAGACGTTTACCCCATCTAGGTGTCAATATTTTCCTGGCGAGCGGAAGCGAACCAGCATATATATATATATATATATATATATCTTTGTTTTGACAGCAAGCTAAATTTGTACATTTTTCGATAGAAAAATTTCTCCGGCGAAGCCGGATTTCTCCATACAATGCTGGCTTGCTATCGCTCGCCAGGAAGAAATTGACACCTGGATGGGGATAAACATCTTAAAACAGTTGGCCGAATGAACACAAGCCAGGAAAAGAGAGAAAAGGAGAGAAAGATAAAAAAAGCCGGCGACCCCCTTTAACATAGCTCGAACGATAAAGGCTTCAAGAACTCACCATGCTAATGTTATCCTATTTTTCTAAAACTTGTCAATAAGATTAAGTTTTGTTAAATTGTACCACACGCTTCTATGTAAATAGGAAAATTAGCCTATATGAGTCTGTAATATGTGACACTGTGAGCTCCTACCTACGCTGTATAAAATAGTCTGGGGTTATTTAGATTATCATAACAATTGATTAACTGTCTAAAAGGCTATATTATCACAAATAGAAACCAGATTTATTCCGATATTTGGATTAACCCATTCAGTACCAGGGACGTCCCTTTTATCGTATTCTGGCAACTACTAGACAATGCTATTCAGCTTAGGAAGGACCTCTAGCAATAATAAGGCTTCAAACTATCTCAACCAACCATTTTAACTACCACTGATCCTTTCTGAGCTGCATAATATCGTGTTTAACTACCACTGATCCTTCCTAAGCTTCATAATATCGTCTAAGTATAGCTAGAATACAAAATAGCACACGTCGCTGGTACTCAAAGGGTTAACAATGATAAAACGTAGACCCGCCGTGTGCTGCTCAACGAACTGTGGCCGTAATGAAACAACCAAATAGCGAGACTGGCGCCCTGATTTAGTGACAATAAACGTAGAGCCCTTCAGTACTATGCTGTGTTGTGTTGTGTTGTGCTGTGCTGTGCTGTGCTGTGTTGTGCTGTGCTGTGTTGTGTTGTGCTGTGTTTTGTGTGTGAGAGAGAGAGGTACCAGAATAGTTTTAATTTATGTGTTTCATGAATCAAAATGTGATTAGGACAGTCTCGAAATAATGTACCGATAATCACGATTTTTGGACATTTATACACGATCCAATACGTGCTTCATTGACAACGTTTCGCCTATAGGTTCATCATTGGCGAAACGTTTGTCAATAAAGTGCTCCTCCTCAAGTGGTGTTTGTATTAATTCTGTCTACTACTTTCTATTTATATTTTTATCAGTTTGTTATGGTTATCAAGGATCGTGTATAAATGTCCGTAAATCGTGAGTATCGGTACATTATTTCGAGACTATCCTAATCGCATTTTTATTCTTGAAACACATAAATTAAAACTATTCTGGTCTCTCTCTCTCTCTCTCTCTCTCTCTCTCTCTCTCTCTCTCTCTCTATTTACTGTATACAGTATATTGTACACTCAGTCAAAAAAGTATCTGCATCCCTACGCTGATCATCTGGTGTGTACAGTTTGATAGGTTTGGCACCTCTGCCTGCAGCTATATCCAAGTGTCAGAGACGATCGTCTCTGACACATCGATATAGCTGCAGGCAGAGATGCCAAGCCTACCGAGCTGTACACACCAGATGATCAGCGTAGGGGTGCAGATACTTCTTTGACCGAGTGTACATGGACACTTTATGCAACAATTCATTTATTGTCTGAGTCTTTGTATATATAAATAAATGTATGTATTTTAGCTATATAACGTATTATCAAAGTGTGTTTTATTATTTATACTAATACTAATAATACTGATACTAATAATAATGATACGAGGAATGCGGGGTACTTCACAATACAATTATATACAGTATATATATATATATTTTCCACCAACCAACTTCACTTCTAAACTCAATTAATGAAATCAACAAATACATGTGGCACTCCAAGGACTCGAACCTAGGACACTTACACCGGAATTCCGCGCACTTATGCATTACGCTATCAATACCTTACTTCCGCCACACTGAGTTACATATAACACACCCTATACAAATATACACAATTTGTCCACCAAGAGAGTATGCCATCACGGAGAATTATAGATACATTTTAATCCCTGTTTCTATTAAGGGGAGATGAACTGGTTTTTCGGGTACTCCTTCTCCCTCGTGTTTAGCCCCATTGTTTTACAGATTTTAAGACGCTTGGCCCATTAGTTTGACGATTTTAAGACTTTACGCCCGATTTGTTTGTTAATTTTTAGACCTTTCCTGCCATTTAGGTGTCGATATTTTCCTGGCGAGCGATAGCGAGCCTGTCATTTAAAGAGTAGCCGGTCTTCGGCCGGGACATTTTTCTACCGAAAAATGTACAAATTTATCTTGAAGGGGGGGTCTAAGAGGTGTAATCTTACAGCTTGATGGAGGTCTAGGAAGGGAACTAAAAATATATATATATAAAATCCAAACACTAAGCAAATCCCGAGTTTGTTAGGCCAATTAAAAGCATAGAGAGGCTGCTGCCATCATAGAGCATCATATCCATTTTATCCCCTGTCTCTTATTTAAATGTTGATCGTTATCGTAAGTTAGAGGGTGGCCAATTAAGGTGGGAGGGTCGTTTTTCTGGTCCCCTTTCTCCCTCGTGTTTAGTCCCATTGTTTTTTAGATTTTTAGACGTTCGGCCCATTTGTTTGGCGATTTTAAGACCTTTCGTCCCATTTCGTTATAAATGTTAAGACCTATCGTGCCACTTAGGTGTCGATTTTTTTCCTGGCGAGCGATAGCGAGCCTGTTATTGTATTGTATTGTTATTGTATGTTGTATTGTATGTTATATTGTATTGTATGTATTGTTATTGTATCCGGCCTTCGGCCGGAAATTTTGTCTACAGAAAAATGTACAAATTTATCTTGAGGGGGCGTCTAGGGGATGTTGTTCTAAGTTTGAAGGATGTCTAGCGAGGAAACTAAGAATTTATGAATGAATGAATATATAGGCCAAAAAAAAGTCAGTGGCCAATTAACCCTCTGAGTGATCGATGACGCACTGCCGTTCTGTTCTCTGGCTAGTGTTAGACGATTATATTCAGATTAGGAAGGGTATGTGGAAGTCAGAGGGTCGATTATAATTTGTTTACGGTCATTTTATAACATCTTTCCGTTTTGATATAAGTAACACCCCGTTCTTTAACATTAATATCAAATACAAACCCCAATGTACTTGAATAAACTAATGAAAGCATGTGGCCCTCCCGGGATTCGAACTCGGGACACCACACCCAGAACATAAGCACCTAAACCATTACACCACCAACACAGTTAGTCAGTTTGCGGACTCTTGTCATAGTTCGATCTGCATTTTTGTTGAAGGTTTTAATGAATTGAATTTTGGGAAGTTTTACTCGATTGACAATTGACGAAGTTTTCTATTTGGAATCGACCAACTATTGTCTGTTTTCATTCAGTACTTTCTGGCATTTTTTGTTTAATTTTTTATTTTATAAGTGTTTATTTGCTTACATTAATGTTACCCCTTTTAGTGTCTCGTTTTTGCCTTTTAGTACAGCTAAGGACTGTATAAATCGGTATAATTAGTTTCGCTAATAATGTGAGGCTGATTTTGTTTACAAATGGATTTGACATATTCAAGTTTTTTCCCTCGCGTTTACTTCGAGTTATATTTTTGGATCACGGTGTATTCTATTAACGTGTTACGATGTTTTATATCAAGTTGGCTTACTGTGCAACTGAGTTCAGTTAAGTTTTTCAACATTCAAGTGTTTTCCGTTCATATCGAGTTGAGATCATCGGCCTCATTACCGCAAGGTTTTTACACAAAGGAGAGCAATCAAGAACAGATCATATGTCATTGATTTCTCTCTGTCCCGGACGTTTCATTCTGATATATTTTTTTTGTCTGGAATGTTTGAATATCTCTGTTTTGGACCTTTATTTGAAAAGAAATATATATGGAAAATATTTTCTTTTGAGTTTTGCAATTTTGATTACACTGGAGGAGAGGGATTTTTGAAAATGAATGATTTTGTTGGAGAGTTTCGTTTAGACATTTTTATAGTGAAGTATTTTGTAGGTGACACGAGTTTGTGATATTGTGTCATGGAAAATACTTAAGGGAACCCACCTCGCTGTGTTTTCTCTTTCTCTCCCTCTCTCTTTGGCTTGTATCCATTCGGCCCCATTCAGCCTACTGTTTTAAGATGTTTACCCCATCCAGGTGTCAATATTTTCCTGGCGAGCGGTAGCGAGCCAGCATATATATATTTTTGTTTTGACAGCAAGCTAAATTTGTACATTTTTCGATAGAAAAATGTCTCCGGCGAAGCCGGATTTCTCCATACAATGCTGGCTCGGTATCACTCGCCAGGAAGAAATCGACACCTGGATGGGGATAAACGTCTTAAAACAGTTGGCTGAATGGGGCCGAATGGATACAAGCCAGGGAAAGAGAGAAAAGGAGAGAAAGATAAAAAAAGCTGGTGCCCCCCCTTAATTATGGTGGAGTATGGTTTTGGATTCACTTGTTAGTGTTACCATGGTTACTAAACTTCTGAGGTTATATGAAGAAGGTTTATTATGGAGGTTTCTATATTGGAGGTTTATTATGGAGGTTGTTGTTGTTGTTGTTGTTCCTCAAGCTGCCTGGCCGAACAGCCCAAAGGCCCCGAATAAGGCCAAGGCCATAATCGAGCGCCCCCAAAGAACCCTCCCTGCCGACCACAATAAAGCCTGGGTGACCGAAACCATTCCATGGCGGGGAGCTAAGGAGGGTGCGGAAACGCCCGGGAAACCAAAGCCCCACCCAGGGCCCTGTGCCC
This sequence comes from Paralithodes platypus, assembly GCA_032716605.1. Taxonomy (NCBI): domain Eukaryota; kingdom Metazoa; phylum Arthropoda; class Malacostraca; order Decapoda; family Lithodidae; genus Paralithodes; species Paralithodes platypus. The sequence goes on from CM064507.1 coordinate 37,270,624, forward strand.
CTCAGCAATTATGAAGAGAAAGTTGAGGGGCAAAGGAAAAATGTGACGCTTTGGCTGCCAATCATGGTAGATTGGGAGGTCAATCCACGGAAGAGACGCCGTCACTTGAGATCTAGAAAATATATAAGTAAAAGGAACAGTCAGAGTAAGCTATGGGTATGGCAGAGGTCGCTCAGTTCTCACTCTGATAGACCAGCCCATCACCACATGACTAGAACCCACTCCTCTCAGCATCAGCTAGGAAAGGCCCTAGAAAGCCGCCTTAGGCGAGGGGATAGCTCCCCTATTTCAACCCCTTTCGGGGTTGGGCACCCGCCGAATTATGGAGGTTTATTATGGAGGTTTATTATGGAGGTTTATTATGGAGGTTTATTATGGAGGTTTATTATGGAGGTTTCTATATTGGTATAAATAAATAAATGTTTTGTATACCCTATTGTGATATATAAGTAACACCCAGTTCTTTAACATTAAAAACAAACACAAACCCCAATGTACCTGAATAAACTATAATGAAAGCATATGGCCCTATCGGGATTCGGACTCGGGGGGACACCACCACACCCAGAACATAAGTACCTAAAGCCATTAACACCACCAACACAGTTAAAGGTGGAGTACACGATCACGATTAATATCCATTTTTCGAATATCAATCTAATCATGTACTGGGACCCCAACAACATTATGGAAAGCGTAATGTTTTAGTGAGAGAGGAAAGAACATAGAATGGGGCCAACATCTTTGAAAGTGGATTATTTTTCCCCCAACATTTATAATATGATGTTGTGAGGGATTTTATGATTGAAACATGTTGGAGTTAATTTAGTAGTATATATGTGTGTGGTACTTGATTGAGGCTGGACAATTAAGGGGAGGTTTTTAGTTAGTTCGCTAGACTTCCATCAAGCTTAACATTACAGCCCTATAGACCCCCTTTTAAGATAAATTTGTACATTTTTCGGTAGAAAAATTTCCCGGCCAAAGGCCGGTTCCTCTTAAATTACAGGCTCGCTATCGCTCGCCAGGAAAAAATCGACACCTAAATGGCACGAAAAGTCTTAAAATTGACAGAAATGGGGCGAAAGTTCGTAAAATCGCTAAACTAATGGCGCGAACGTCTTATAATATCAAAAGCAATGGGGCTAACCATGAGGGAGAAAGGGGTCAAGAAAAAAATCCCTCAAGTGGAAATCTCCCCTTAAGTATAGCCCGGCAGCCCGGACATGTAGCCGGGCTAGTGAGTTGCAATGTTAGGGACAAGTTATTGTTTTGTAATACTTCCTTACATAACGCTTCAATCAAATAAATAATTGTAATCATATAATATTATTTTTATTAATCTCACCACCACACCCCCAATGAAATTAATTAAAGTATATATGATCCACCGGGATTCGAACCCGGGTTATCACACACATATTTTTGCCACCTTAACCATTACACCACCAGGACGGTTAAAGGTTTATGCACACGCCTACGACTTATTATCCATTCTCGAATACTGGATATTAATCTAATCATGTTCATATTCCCAACCGCACTATGGTAGCCTACTGTTTAAGTGAGAGGAAAGAATATTCATGGGGCACAGATCATATAGACCGGCCTCTCGAATATCAAATATCGGTATATAATTAATGTAGGAAAACATTGTTGCGGTAACCAACCGACGTTACTGGGTGTGCGGTGACCCTTAAGGGGAGATTTCCACTTGAGGGATTATTTTCTTTACCCCTTTCTCCCTCATGTTTAGCCCCATTGCTTTTGAGGTTTTAAGACGTTCGCCCCATTATTTTGGCGTTTTAAAGCACTTTCGCCCCATTTATGTCACTTTTAAGACCTTTCGTGCCATTTAGGTGTCGATTTTTTCCTGGCGAGCGATAGCGAGCCTGTAATTTAAGAGGAATCGGCCTTCGGCCGGGACATTTTTCTACCGTACAATGTACAAATTTATCTTGAAAGGGAGTCAAGGGGGTGTAATTTCAAGCTTGATGGAAGTCTAAGAAACACACTAAAAACCTCCCCTTAAGTAAACAGTAAACAGCTGATCGGTTGTCGAATACTATACTGTCAATATTGATTTATATCGGCTACAATAACATAACAAAGTTCAATTAACATATAAATATAGCACAAACAGCAAAATTTAAACAAGTTAGGCTAATGAGGAAGTAAGAAGGAGGTGTGGTGTGGAGGTAGATGTGCTGGAAAGTGTGAAAAGGAACAACTTGAGATGGTTCGGCCATATGGAACGTATGGAAAGCGAGAGAATGACTAAGAGGGTGTACGAGAGCGAGGTGGAGGGACAGAGAGGGAGAGGTAGACCGAATGTGAGGTGGAAGGATGGAGTGAGGAAGTACATGAACGAGGGCGGTGCTGGTTGGGGGGAGGGGCGTCGACTGACTGGGGACAGAGGTGCATGGGGGCGGTTCGTTCGTGGCCACCCCTTCGGGGATCACGGCGTCAGGCAATAGATAGATAGTTAGGCTACATTTTTGCCGTGTAAATCCTATGATAACATAGCTTAAGATTTGTTGTTATTACTTTGCCGTGAATTTCGTAAAGTTACGAACTTGAATTAAATTGGGGATACTTGTTAAGGGGAGGTATTTAGTTTGTTCCCTAGACCTCCAGCAAGCTTAAAATTACACCCCCTTGAGCCCCTTTCAAGATAAATTTTTAAATTTTTCGGTAGAAAAATGTTCCGGCTGAAAGCCGGTTCCTCTTAAATAACAGGCTCGCTATCGCTCGCCAGGATAAAATCGACACCTAAATGGCACGAAAGGTCTTCAAATTGACAGAAATGGGTCGAAAGTTCTTAAAATCGTTAAAATAATGGGGCAAACGTCTTAAAATTAGAAAAGCAATGGGGCTAAACATGAGGGAGAAAGGGGTCAAGAAAAAAATCCCTCAAGTGGATATCTCCCCTTAAGCTTGTAGATGGTGTTGGTGGCATAGTTGTTGGTCTGTGGTCAATGTGTTATATGGTAATTAATGGAAATCGATAGATGCTGGTTGGGAGGCAGCAGCACTACATCGTTTGCACCTACGCATGTCTCCACTTCGTCGATATTGGCGGGCATTGTTATTATTGTTTAATGTTTCCCCATTTTAATGTAATTAATTCTTATCTTCAAAAATTCGGGCTATGGGTATTTTTTTTTGGATTATCCGTGTTCGAATTATCATAATGTTGCTGTAACAGACAATTTAACAGACAAACATATCTTCCTTAAGGGCAGATATCCACTTGAGGGATTTTTTTCTTGACTCCTTTCTCCCTCATGTTTAGCCCCATTGCTTTTCTAATTTTAAGACGTTTGCCCCATTATTTTGACGATTTTAAGAACCTTCGACCAATTTCTGTCAATTTTAAGACCTTTCGTGCCATTTAGGTGTCGATTTTATCCTGGCGAGCGACAGCGAGCCTGTAATATAAGAGGAACCGGCTTTCAGCCGGGAAATTTTTCTACCGAAAAATGTACAAATTTATCTTGAAAGGGGCTCAAGGGGGTGTAATCTTAAGCTTGATGGATATCCAGAGACCAAACTAAAAACCTCCCCTTAAGTCAGTGTTGTGGTTTCATATTCAGTATAGCCGTAAACACACTCTCTTCCCGGTATACATCAATAATGAACTATGAATTTGTAATGTGATTCAATAAAAATATGGCATAGATTAACCTTAAGGCTGCCTGTTCCTAGAAATGTTTTTCGCCGAAAAAATATTTATTGCCGTATTTATTGCCGTATTTATTGACGTATTTATTGCCGTATTTAAATACGGCAATAGACGTGAAGTGTTATTGGGGAGATTGTAGGCACCAGGTGTCGAGCAGGGCAGTATCCAGAGGAGGCCACATATAGCCATATGATAATGAGTTACTGGAACGTGGTGTCAAAACAAAGCCTTACCAAAGGAACTTTAAGGGGAGGTTTTTAGTTGATTCCCTAGACTTCCATCAAGCTTGAAATTACACCCCCTTGAACCCCTTTCAAGATAAATTTGTACGTTTTTCGGTAGAAAAATGTTCCGGCCGAAGGCCGGTTCCTCTTAAATTACAGGCTCGCTATCGCTCGCCAGGAAAAAATCGACACCTAAATGGCACGCAAAGTCTTAAAAGTGACATAAATGGGGTGAGTTCTTAAAATCGTCAAACTAATGGGGCGAACGTCTTAAAATTTCAAAAACAATGGGGCTAAACATGAGGGAGAAAAGGGTAAAGAAAAAAATCCCTCAAGTGGAAATCTCCCCTTAAAAGCTTATTCACCCCTTCCGACATATGACGCGATTTTGAGCCTATTAGGGATACTTTAAAGCCTTTGTTACCATCAGGGGTATTTAGAAACCTTTAGTTTAGTTTCTTCAACCTCTGCAGTTGTCTTTGAGTTAGCTGTGGGCAAAAAAACAATTTTGGAGAGGTAATTATAAGAGTGAGAGAACTCTATTTCTTATTGCTAATCTGGCAACCTCTGCGTCATATGAGTCTGAAAGGGTTCATAAGGTAATTTAAATAAACATAACCTACTTTATATTGGAGTGAGGGTATAGTGTGTTAGTACCGTAATAACATAACCTACTTTATATTGGAGTGAGGGGATAGTGTGTTAGTACCGTAATAAACATAACCTACTTTATATTGGAGTGAGGGTATAGTGTGTTAGTACCGTAATAACATAACATACTTTATATTGGAGTGAAGGTATAGTGTGTTAGTACCGTAATAACATAACATACTTTATATTGGAGTGAGGGTATAGTGTGTTAGTACCGTAATAACATAACATACTTTATATTGGAGTGAGGGTATAGTGTTAGTACCGTAATAACATAACATACTTTATATTGGAGTGAAGGTATAGTGTGTTAGTACCGTAATAACATAACATACTTTATATTGGAGTGAGGGTATAGTGTGTTAGTACCGTAATAACATAACCTACTTTATATTGGAGTGAGGGTATAGTGTGTTAGTACCGTAATAAACATAACTTACTTTATATTGGAGTGAGGGGATAGTGTGTTAGTACCGTATTGGAGTGAGGGTATAGTGTGTTAGTACCGTATTGGAGTGAGGGTATAGTGTGTTAGTACCGTATTGGAGTGAGGGTATAGTGTGTTAGTACCGTAATAACATAACATACTTTATATTGGAGTGAGGGGATAGTGTGTTAGTACCGTATTGGAGTGAGGGTATAGTGTGTTAGTACCGTAATAACATAACCTACTTTATATTGGAGTGAGGGTATAGTGTGTTAGTACCGTATTGGAGTGAGGGGATAGTGTGTTAGTACCGTATTGGAGTGAGGGTATAGTGTGTTAGTACCGTATTGGAGTGAGGGTATAGTGTGTTAGTACCGTATTGGAGTGAGGGTATAGTGTGTTAGTACCGTATTGGAGTGAGGGGATAGTGTGTTAGTACCGTATTGGAGTGAGGGTATAGTGTGTTAGTACCGTATTGGAGTGAGGGGATAGTGTGTTAGTACCGTATTGGAGTGAGGGTATAGTGTGTTAGTACCGTAATAAACATAACCTACTTTATATTGGAGTGAGGGTATAGTGTGTTAGTACCGTATTGGAGTGAGGGGATAGTGTGTTAGTACCGTATTGGAGTGAGGGTATAGTGTGTTAGTACCGTATTGGAGTGAGGGTATAGTGTGTTAGTACCGTAATCCAAGGAAGAGAAGAGGAAGGAGAGTGGAGAACAAACGTTTATATTGAAGAGACCTGCGTATCCCGGACTGGGAGAGTGGAGAACAAACGTTTATATTGAAGAGACCTGCGTATCCCGGACTGGGAGAGTGGAGAACAAACGTTTATATTGAAGAGACCTGCGTATCCCGGACTGGGAGAGTGGAGAACAAACGTTTATATTGAAGAGACCTGCGTATCCCGGACTGGGAGAGGTTTATATTGAAGAGACCTGGTATCCCGGAAGGGGAGAATTCCACTTGAGGGACTTTTTACTTGACCCCTTTCTCCCTCATGTCTAGCCCAATTGCTTTTGAGATTTTAAGACGTTTGACCCATTAGTTTGGTGATTTTTAAGAATATCCACCCCATTCTGTTAATTTTAAGACCTTTCGTGCCATTTAGGTGTCGATTTTATCCTGGCGAGCGATAGCGAGCCTGTAATTTAAGAGTAATCGGCCTTCGGCCGGGACATTTTTCTACCGAAAAATGTACAAATTTATCTTGAAAGGGGGTCAAGGGGTGAAATTTTAAGATTGCTGGAGGAGTAGGAAACAAACTAGAAACCTCCCCTTAATGTCCTCCTCTTATATTCAATATTTGTACCATCAACGAGCCATATAAAATACTATTGTTATTTCCAAAACATTAGTAATGCAGGAGTTTTCCAAAACTCAATAAGTAATGTGGATACAAAATAGGCAATTTATAGAAGCTGGTGGCATGTTAGTGAATGTATGTGGTATTTAACGAGTTAAATTCTTTAAAATATATAAGGGCAAGTAAGTTTCAGAAGTCACTAACCCGAGGCAAGTAGATCCGCAACACTAATTTCGCAGCCTGACTCTATTATACTTCTACTGTATAATTATTATATATATATATATATTTTTTTTTTTTTTAAACAGGGTTTTTAATGTGGTTTTGAGTATGGTTGTTTTTGGTGAATTTTTAAATTTTGGTTTTAGTTTGCCCGTGTGAGGTATATTTTCTTTGATGGCTTATGCCCGACATTTATTGATGTGTAGGTTATTGTGAATCCTTTTCTTAATCTTGATATTTGTGGGTTCTGTGAATTTGATTGGTGTATTTTGTTTGAATTGATTTACACTAGGTTGAAATTTAAGTTTGCAACAGCGAGTGTGTGATTATATTTTATTTAGATGGCCATAGAAAAACAATATTAGTGATACCGGTACCGGCTGAAAAGATTAATAGAAGTTTTATGTGTGATATATACTGTATAATGCACAATGGATTTGATCATGGTTTATGTCAGAATAGGAAGGCATCTTATAAACGCACCACGGGTTTACGTGTATTTCTGTGTTTATTATTGATATTCTTGTCCTGGGGATAGGATTTGATTCCTTTATTTTACATCGAGTTTGATGAGTGTATAATTATGCGAAATGGTTTAGTTCACTTTTTGGGAGATGTATGCATGTATTCATTATTTTTCTAGTTTCCTCCTTAGACCTCCATCAAATTAAAAAAAAAAACATCCATTAGATCCCCCTTCTAGATTAATTTGTACATTTTTCGATAGAAAAATGTCCCGGCCGAAGGCCGGTTCTTCTAACATTACAGGCTCACTATCGTTCGCCAAGGAAAAAATCGACACCTAAATAGCACGAAAGGTCTAAATATTGACGAAGAAATGGGGCGAAAGGTCTTAAAATCGACTAACTAATGGGGCAAACATCTTAACATCTGAAAACTAATGGGGCTAAACATGAGGGAGAAAGTGGTCCAGAAAACCGGCCCATCCCCCCTTTATGATGGTTTTTGACCAACTTGAAACGGAAGTGGTCATGGGATTTCTATCAGCTCAGTGGGAGGAGGTGTGGGGAGAAAGGTAGAGAGAGAGGTAGGAGGGGGGGGGGGGGGGGGGGGGGTGGAGGTGTTTAGGAGACTTAAGGGGAGGAATACCGTTTTTCTGGACCCCTTTATCCCTAATGTTTAGCCCCACTACTTTTGAGATTAAAAGACGTTCGGCCCATTAGTTTGGCGATTTTAACACCTTTCGCCCAATTTCGTTATAAATTTTAAGATCATTCGTGCCATTTAGATGTCGATTATTTCCTGGCGAGCGATAGCGAGCCTGCAATTTTAAGAGGAACCGGCCTTCGGCCGGGACATTTTTCTATCGAAACATGTACAAATTTATCTTGAAGGGAGGTCTAGGGGGTGCTTTTCTAAGCTTGATGGAGGTCTAGGGAGGAAAGTAAACAAATATATGAATGAATTAATTAATAAACCTAACAAACGGCCAGTCTCCCCTTAAACAGAAGACATGGGCACGATAACAGACCCTGGAGCTATTCCTCCCAACTTGGGGGCAAACTCCCTGTAATATTTAAATCATCATGTGTTCCTGAATAAACAAGGTGGCTGGATTACAAGTTTTCCTTTACCCTAAATATATGTGGTAAAGGTGGTGGCGGCATTCATATCTATCACATCTATTTTATATCTACCAATCTACGAGAGAAGCTACGAGAATCGACCCAGAATCGTCCCAGCATCTTCAATCAACCTAACGACTATAAAAAACAAATATTAACCCCTTAAGGCAACAAAACAAACGGGATGTTTCCTCACAAAGGGCCTCCAGTAATTAACAGGCTTCGAACTATCTCACTTAACCCTTTTTACTATTAGATACTTCTTAAACTGCACAAAATCGTCTGAATATAGCTAGAATAATATTGATAAGACATCGCCGCTACAGAAGGGGTTAAGAAATAATAATAAAACTAATAAAATATATAATAATGAAGGGATGAAAAGGGTTTTTAAAGTGTTCACACCAATGTACCCGTATTAAGGTATATTGTTATAATCCGTTCATGCTAGGTTGGACAGAATCGTAACCTATAACCACTGTAACTCAAAAAGGGCTAGAGCCAATGAGCTGTCAATTTTCACACCTATTCCCTAGCCAAGTCTTCGTATTTGGTAGAAATAGTCACTTCATCACTCGTCCTTTTTGAGTTACGAGAGGTTAGAGGTTGCCATTTCTGCCCAACCTAGCATGAACGGACTATAGTGAGAAACACACCTAATATACTATAAGGATAGAGGGGTAAACCACTATCAAAATACTCAATGACATTTACCTTTTTTTCTTTAACCCTTGATTGTTTACAGTGCAAAAGAGGCTTAAGGGGAGATGGTTGGCTATCCTGGTCCTCCTTCTCCCTCATGTTTAGCCCCATCAGTTTTCGGATTTTAAGACGTTTAGCCCATTAGTTTGGCGATTCTAAGACCTTACGCCCCATTTCTTTGTTAATATTAAGACTTTTCGTACCATTTAGGTGTTAATCTTTCCTGGCGAGCAATAGCGAGCTTGTAATTTAGGAGGAACAGGCCTTCGGCCGGGAGATTTGTCTACCGAAACAAGTACACATTTTTCTAGAAGGGGGATCTTGGGAAAGTTTTATTTAAACTTGATAGAGGTTTAGGGAGGAAACTATAAAGATATTAATAAGTAACACCCCGTTCTTAACAATATTCATCTTTTACAAACCCCAATGTACTTAAATAAGCTAATGAAAGCATATGGTCCTCCCGGGATTCGAATTCGGGACACCACACCCAGAACATAAGCAGCTAAACCATTAACACCACCAACACAGTTAAAGGTTGAGTACACGATCACGATTAATAATTGATGAAGGTTTAGGGAGGAAGCTATAAAGATATTAAATAAATATATCAATCAACCAATCAATAAACCCTTCACCCCTTCACCGCCATGACGTAATTTTCATCATATTCTGGTTTCCATTAGATGATTTTCTTTAGTATATAATCTACCTACACGACTCGAATGGGTAACTACGATCTCAATAAACTCTCCTAGTAACATATATCCTCCTTAAACTGCATAAAATCGTCTAATGTTAGCCAGAATCAAAGGTAAATAGACGTCCTGGTGCTGAAGGGGTTACAGGGGTACGGTTATGGATGCCGCTTGCTTAAACATTACCAATTATTTAACATGGATATTGACACTGAGCATTGAATATAATGCATGCATATTTATAAATTCAAAGCGACATCCTTTCCCAATGGTATGAGCTTAGTACGTGTTAAGGGAAGATGGGCCGTTTTTCTGGATCCCTTTCTCCCTCGTGTTTATCCCCATTAGTTTTGAAATGTATAGACATTCGGCCCATTAGTTTGGCGATGTTTACACCTTTAGCTACATTTCGTTGTCAATTTTAAGACCTATCGTGCCATTTAGGTGTCGATGTTTTCCTGGCAAGCGATAGCGAGCCTGTAATTATAAGAGGAACCGGCCTTCGGCCGGATTGAACTTGAGGGGAGGTCTATGGGGTGTTTTCTAAGTTTGAGGGAGGTCTAGCAAGGAAACTAAATATATATATACATACATACTGTACATACATACACAGTATATATGTATAGTTTGTATACTGTATAATTGTATATATATACAGTATATATATATATATATATATATAATTATATATCACGATTAAAATTAAAGACCGAATCCCCGATTCTCTGCAGTCCTCGGTGGTGTACTCCTTTAAATGTAGTCGATGCAATACGACTTATATTGGTCAGTCCAAGAGACATCTCACCGCCAGGATCTCGGAGCATCGGGGTAGGTCATTTAGAACTAACCGACCTCTTTCAAATCCTTCCTTTTCTGCCATTCGAAACCACTCTGAATCATCTGATCACCCCATAAAACCCTCCGATTTTTCAATTCTCACCACTGCCCTAAACACGGTCACACGCCTCCTGTCGGAGACCCTGCTCACCCAGTTACATAAACCCAGCCTGGGTGTGCACGACTCTTCCACTCCTCTACTCTGTTTCTAATATGTAAAGGTTAGTTCTTGTATTTATGAAAACATTTATGTTATTATCTTTGCTCCTCCCTTCTTTTATTGCTCACATAATGTTTCTTCGTCTCTCATTTTGTTCTTTCATTTTACTAATTATAATATCTATCTATCTATTGCCCGACGCCGTGATCCCCGAAGGGGTGGCCACGAACGAACCGCCCCCATGCACCTCTGTCCCCAGTCAGTCGACACCCTTCCCCCCAACCAGCACCGCCTTCGTTCATATACTTCCTCACTCCATCCTTCCGCCTCTCTTTCGGTCTACCTCTCCCTCTCTGTCCCTCCACCTCGCTCTCGTACACCCTCTTAGTCATTCTCTCGCTTTCCATACGTTCCATATGGCCGAACCATCTCAAGTTGTTCCTTTTCACACTTTCCAGCACATCAACCTCCACACCACACCTCTTTCTTACTTCCTCATTAGTCTGTCTATCCCTCCATGTAACTCCGCACGCACTTCTTAAGTAATGCATTTCCACTGCTCTCACTCTTGGTCTGAGTCTCTCAAACAACGTCCATGCTTCGCTTCCGTAAGTCAGTGTCGGGGTTACCACACTATAATACCGGTGTGTATTAGGTTATTTTTATAACTATTAATTATAAGGTTTATTCTAGATTTGTTAAATTTAGTTAATAATAAGAATATTAACATTTGAAAATTACTCAGCCATTCATATAGGCTTTTATTTCATTTCAGTTTAGGTCTGAAGATGGTTTATGCTTAAACCGAAACGTTACCAGAATAAAGATGTTTGTACCAGCGCTGGTGTTGATTTTTATCATCCGGCTCCGATTCCCGCAACAAGAGAGTATTGCTTCTATATATATATATATATATATATATATATATATATATATATATATATATATGGACCAACAAAACAGCCACTAACCCCTTAATCAAGTTGGTAATTCAATAAAGGTTAACTGATGTAGCCTCGTCATACTAGTACACAATATGCATTAACTTTTTATTTACCGGGTATCTAGTTTTACATATGGGATTTTGTTGATAAATGAGCTATTATATTATGCAACAATTATATGAGGCTTATATCATTGCCTTGTTTTGCATGATATTAAGGGGAGATGGGGCGTTTTTCCGGACCCCTTGCTCCCTCGTGTTTAGCCCCATTAGTTTTCAGATTTTAAGACTAATGGACCGAACGTCCATTAGCTTGGCGATTTTAACACCTTTCGCCCCATTTCGTTGTCAATTCTAAGACATTTTGTCCCATTTAGGTGTCGATTATTTCCTGGCGAGCGATAGCGAGCCTGACATTTTAAGAGAAACCGGCCTTTGGCCGGGAAATTTTTCTACCGAAAAATGTACAAATTTATCTTGAAGGGGGGTCTAAGAGGTGTTTTTCTAAGTTTGATGGAGGTCTAGCGAGGAAACTAAACCAAATAAATGAATAGATGAATTAATAGACCAAAAAACCAGCCACTGTCCCCGTAATATTATTGAACTCGTTTATTTGTATCCCAACAGTGATATTGATGGGATTATTGCAAGCGATATGAACTAATTAAATTACCTTTATTATTATCAGCTCACAAACACACATACGTACAACACACACACATACACATACTGTATACCGACGCGCACACACACGTTAACAATCATACACACATACACACACACACACATTTTATACACACATATGTACACGCAAAAGCACACACAGGTCAGTGATTATTTATACGGTTAATATATTTTCATTAGACGATACATTTGTATTTATGTATGTATATACTCAGGCACATACCCTATAGCTGGGGGTGTCCGACTCGAGACAGAGCCCGAACAGAAAAAAACAAATCTAAAGTTCCAATTCTTAGGGCTCGGGATCACTTTTGCGTTCCCTCGCCCCTTTCTCTGTCTCGTCTAGTGGGTGAATTTTACAAGGGAAGGAGGATTCCTATCCTCCCGCCCCCGAAGTAGGAAAAGTGGTACAGGGAAAGAGACAGACAGAAACAGCTAAGGTTGGGTAGAGGATACCAAACCTTACTCTGGACAGGACCAGCCCTCACCCTAAATTTACAATATATGTTTGCTTATTCATCACACACCATGAAGCTTTAGACCACATACTGGCATATACCTTATTCATCACACACCATGAAGCTTTAGACCACATACAGGCATATACCTTATTCATCACACACCATGAAGCTTTAGACCACATACTGGCATATACCTTATTCATCACACACCATGAAGCTTTAGACCACATACTGGCATATACCTTATTCATCACACACCATGAAGCTTTACACCACATACTGGCATATACCTTATTCATCACACACCATGAAGCTTTAGACCACATACTGGCATATACCTTATTCATCACACACCATGAAGCTTTAGACCACATACTGGCATATACCTTATTCATCACACACCATGAAGCTTTATACCACATACTGGCATATACCTTATTCATCACACACCATGAAGCTTTACACCACATACTGGCATATACCTTATTCATCACACACCATGAAGCTTTACACCACATACAGGCATATACCTTATTCATCACACACCATGAAGCTTTAGACCACATACTGGCATATACCTTATTCATCACACACCATGAAGCTTTAGACCACATACTGGCATATACCTTATTCATCACACACCATGAAGCTTTAGACCACATACAGGCATACCTTATTCATCACACACCATGAAGCTTTAGACCACATACTGGCATATACCTTATTCATCACACACCATGAAGCTTTATACCACATACTGGCATATACCTTATTCATCACACACCATGAAGCTTTACACCACATACTGGCATATACCTTATTCATCACACACCATGAAGCTTTACACCACATACAGGCATATACCTTATTCATCACACACCATGAAGCTTTAGACCACATACTGGCATATACCTTATTCATCACACACCATGAAGCTTTAGACCACATACTGGCATATACCTTATTCATCACACACCATGAAGCTTTAGACCACATACAGGCATATACCTTATTCATCACACACCATGAAGCTTTAGACCACATACAGGCATATACCTTATTCATCAAACACCATGAAGCTTTAGACCACATACTGGCATATACCTTATTCATCACACACCATGAAGCTTTAAACCACATGCAGGCATATACCTTTCAATATGGGTTGATAGTTGTTGTCGTCAGCTCAAGGTCTTGCTATATTTAGGTTAGGACAAAATACATTAGGCTAGCTTAAGGGGGTAGTGCTTGTGTTTGTATCTATATATTTATTTATTATTATATATTTGAGTTTCCTCGCTAGACCTCCATCAAGCTTTAAAAATACACCACCTAGACCCCCTTTTGAGATAAATGTTTACATTTTTCGGTAGAAAAATTTCCCGGCCGAAGGCCGGTTCCTCTTGAATTTCAGGCTCGCTATCGCTCGCGAGGAAAAACATCGACACCTAAAACGAAAGATCTTAATATTGACAAAGAAATGGGGTGAAAGGTCTCAAAATCGCCAAACTAACGGAACGAACGTCTTAAAATCTCAAAATTAATATGCAAAACACGAGGGAGAAGGGGGTCTAGAAAAGCGACCCATGTCCCCTTAAGATTAGGAGAGGTCTTTGATTAAAAATAATATCGATGTTGTGGTGAAATTAATATAAAATAGATGGTCTCTGTAATCTCTCTGCCTTATAATCCGTCTTGAATAGCGTAATGCATAAGTGCGCGGAATTTCGATGTGATTATCCTAGGTTCGAGTCCTTGGAGTGCCACATGTATTTGTTGACTTCATTAATTGAGTTTAGAGGTGAAGTAGGTTGGTGGAAAACACATGATAATTATATTCCTAAGCCAGGGCACTTTTCCCCAAATATACGTTACACAAACTAAAGTCCTTCCCGGGGATACTTCATGGGTGTCTGCATCTTCCTCCCAATTACCTACAATAATCGATAATTGTGAAGTGATAATTATATACAGCTTATTTCACCTCTCTCTCTCTCTCTCTCTCTCTCTCTCTCTCTCTCTCTCTCTCTCTCTCATTCTGTGTGTGTGTGTGTGTGTGTGTGTGTGTGTGTGCTTATGTGAGTGTGTGTGTGTGTGTGTGTGAGAGAGTGTATGTGTGTGTGTGTGTGACTGTGTGTGTGTATGTGTATGAGTGAGAGAGTATGTGTGAGCGAGTATGTGTGTGTGTGTGTGTGTGTGTGTGTATGTTTATGTGTGTGTGAGAGAGTATGTGTGTATGTGTGAGAGAGTATGTGAGTGTGTGTGTGTGTGTGTGAGAGAGAGAGAGAGAGTGTGTATGTGTGTGTGTGTGAGAGAGAGAGAGAGAGTGTGTATGTGTGTGTGATTGTATGTGTGTGTGTGTTTGACAGGAGTGGGAGCCATTTAACCATTAGCATTATCCATTCCATTACTCACAGTAGGTGCAGAACCCTAAACCCTCAAAGAGAATATGAATGCACTGACAGACTAGTGTGCGTGTGTGTGGAAACAGTCCAAAACGGCCACAACCAAAACGGCCACATTCGTAAACGGCCACAACCAAAACGACCACATTCCTAAACGGCCACAACCAAAACGACCACATTCCTAAACGGCCACAACCAAAACGGCCACAACCAAAACGACCACATTCCTAAACGGCCACAACCAAAACAGCCACATCATATTATAACCCCTTCTCGTAGCGACGTAGCCATAGATCTAATGAATGGCATGTTGTTCAGAATAGAGAGATAAAACCAAATTGCAAAAACAAATCGATATATATGGGACGCAAATTTTGAGCCTGACCGTGCGAATTACGATGATTGGCACCGACAATCCGACGGCTGATACTGTTTGGCATACATTTGGCGGTGGCATCAGTTTTAGGCATTCCAAATACCCCACTCTGTATTTTTCATCGTTCCGCAGAGTAGTGTCGATGGAATTTCAGAACCAATTAATCTTTTGGTTTGTGGTAAAGCGATTTCGAAATTGTATTTGTTATCAGGGAAGCTCACAATCACTCACTCTCACTCTCTCTTTACCTTTATAGACAGACAGACAGACAGCCAGCCAGACAGAAAGATAGATAGATGGATAAATAAACTAATAGATAGATATAGATAGATAAATAGATCGATAGAGTTAGAGTGATAGAGTGAGATAGTAAGAGGGAGTTGGTCCAGTACAAATTTGACTACGTGAGAACTTTTCTTTTCTATGTTGACCAAGATCATCTGTTAGTGTTAGGGTCTACTAACATTAAATTACATCTATAATATTCTTGACAAATTGACAGAAGACAATATAATAAGTAAATACATAAACTAAAGATATATTGTATGTTATTGTTACCTGATTAACCCCTTCTTTACTGGCGACCTCTTTTTCAATTGTATTCTGGCTATTATTTGACGATTTTATACAGTTTAAAAAGGACCTCCAGCAAATAACAGGCTTCGAACCATCTCACTTAACCCTTTTTACTACCACACATCCTTCTTAAAGTGCACAAAATCGTCTAAATGTAGCTAGAATTAAATTAATAAGACACAGCCGGTACGGAAGGGGTTAACATACATTAATATAATAGTCATGACAATTGGAATGCTACTTTAACTCCTTCAACCTCCGTGTGACTAGATATTTCGTACCTTGACTTTGGCTCTCTATCTTTCTTTCAACTTGAAGGGGCACTCGTTACAAGCAGCTACGACTTTTGTTACTTCCTTAGACGTAAAATTACTATCTCACTTAACACTTTTTACTACCACACAACCTTCTTACAGTGCACATAATCGTTAAAATTTTACTAGAATACAATTTTAGAAGACGTCGCTGGTACAGAAGGTGAAGCAAGTCTAAGAACAACAATACAACTAAAAGTATGTACAATGATCTGGTTTAAGGGAAGGTATTTGCTTTTTCTGGATCCACTTTACCCTCATGATTAGCACCATTATTTTTCAGCAGATTTTAAGGCAGTTGCCCCATTATTTGGCGATTTTAAGACCTTTAACTCCATTTCTCTGTCTATATCAAGACATTTCGGCCATTTAGGTGTCGATTTTTTCCTGGCGAGCGATAGCGAGACTAATTTATTAGGGACCAGTTTTCGGCTGGGAGTTTTCTACCGAAAAATGTACAAATTTATCTCGAAGTGGGATCTTGGGGATTATATTTCAAGTTTGATGCAGGTTTAGGGAGGAAACTAATACCAATAAACACATAAAACATTAACAAATATACACCAATCTCCTCTTAACATAAAATAATCAGAAATTAAGCAAATATCTAGATTAAAGAAGAAGAGAACAATCATCTACGTCAAAATAGATCATGAAGAACGAAAGGTTTATATCCAGTGTGTGCTACCAACCACGATATAAGGATAAGAAAGGGAAAGAGTAACAAAACCAGGGATAATAAGCTTAGGAGTAAACAGAAATATGGAGAGAACAATATTTGGGATAATAAGCTTAGGAGTAAACAAAGATATGGACAGAACAATATTTGGAGTAATTCTGAGATGTATAAAGGGAGCACCAACCACGATATAAGGATAAGAAAGGAAAAAAAAAGTAACACAACCATGGATAGTAAACTTAGGAGTAAACAGAGGAATGGGAAAACACAATATTTGGAGTAGTTCTAAGACGCATAAAAGGAGCATCAATCACGATATAAGGCTAAGAAAGGAAAACAAAAATAACAAAACCATGGATGTTCAAATTGGATGGCCGTCCACAACCGCAGCTATGGAACGGCCGGAAAGGAAATTAGAGACAAAGGCACAGATGAAGGTATAGAAACCGAAGGAGGGTAGTTTAGACATTAAAGATTTTTGCCAGACTCTATCGAAGGCCTTCGATAAGCTTAGGAGTAAACAGAGGAATGGAAAGCACAATATTTGGAGTACCGGTAGTTCTAAAACGTATAAAAGGAGCATCACGGACAAGAAGAAAAACCATAGTAAAGAGTATGCTAAAACTGATAACAGAGAAGAAGTGGAGATGGTCAAGACACGTAGCAAGAAGAGAGCACAAGGGGTACAATAAAAAGATAACTAACTGCATCCTCAGAAACAAAAAAATACTGTACGACAGGGAAAGACTGGACAAGAGGTGGAGTACAGAAAAACTGCTGGGGTAACATGACAAAGACTGGCAAGCCTCGTCAGTCATGTAAAAAGGTTATGGCAGGCTTTTGTCCACCAGTAGCTTCCGCCAGCGAAGTTGGACGGTGGCTATGTTTTAGCTCCGCCAACGAAGTTGGACAGAGGTTATGTTTTTGCCTCTGTTTGTGTTTGTCTGTCTGTAAACAAGATATCTCAAAATACTATATCAGATTATCATGAAAGTTGAGGAAGCCAAGGAAGAAGTAGTTCAAAGTGTTTCAACTGCTAGAGATTTCCTTTGGAAGAACTGGTTCATAAGTGACAGAAGCTGCTGCTGCGGATGATTATTATCATTATTTGACCTTTTGTAAATTCATCGTATTTCCTTCTTCCTATAAACAGCCCGAATAGTCCAGGAGCAATGGCCACGAATTGTATATAGCTATAACCAACCTCATTCATACCATTGTGGGTACAAATTGTTAAATGTAAAATGTTAAATGTAAAGAATATAAATGTCAAAACCTTAACTTCGAGATAAAACCGTAATAGCCTCCAAAGACATCGCTTCACCTAGTATTATTAAGCCATAAGTCATAAGTCTCTGGCCACGTTGTAACTTTATGACAGCCTTTGAGTATTCAGGTCCAATATGACCCGCCCCCCTCCCCCGGTGCCGTGCCAGACCAACCCCCCTGGCCTATATATTACAGCACTACCCCCCTTGGTCTCTACATTAAAGCACTACCCCCCTAGTATTATGTCTCCAGCTGGCCACCCTGCCCAACAGTAAACCTTCAGATTGTGTGGTGACATGCACACCACCACGCCCCAGCACGAACGATACACCAACACTACCTAAATGTGTGCGAGTCTATTTTGAATGCACACACACACACACACACACACACTTTCTATCTATCTAATATACTGTATATATATATATATATATATATATATATATATATATATATATATATATATATATATATATATATATACCGGTATATATATATATATATATACAGTATATATATATATATACTGTATATATATATATATATATATATATATATATATATATATACATACATTATATACATGCTGCATATATATGAATAATGCACGCTATTTATTTGTTTTAATACAAATCCAATCATTAAGGGCTCGAACTTCCTTTCCCTAAACATATGACAAGATTTTCACAAGACTATAAACATATTTCCACAAAAAGGATAAAATAATGATAACATAATAATAAATAAATGAATAATTTGAAAAATGTAAGAAAGGCAAACTATATTATATTTCTGGAACTACACACATACAGTATATATATATATATATATATATATATATATATATATATATATATATATATATATATATATATAGTATATGGTGAAGGAGGTATTTAATTTCATGCTTTACTTTTGGTACTAGCTTCACTACACAACAAAAGGGATAGAGAGCGAATTGAGAACCCTGAAAAAAACGTGTATTGGGAATATTTGCGTTTATTTGTTAATTACTACATTTACTTATCATGTGTCTTAGTTCCCTACCAGTTCCTCCATCAAGCTTAAAAAAATACCCCGAAGACCCCCTTTGGAGATGAATTTGTACATTTTTCGGTAGAAAAAGCCGTAGGCCGATTTTCTCCTAAATTGCAGGCTCGCCAGGATAAAATAGACACATAAATGGCACGAAAGGTCTTAATATTGACAAAGAAATATGAAGAAAAATCTTAAAATCGCCAAACTAATGGGCAGAACGTCTTAATATCCAAAAGCTAATGGGGCTAAACGTGAGGGAGAAGGGAGGATAGAAAAAGCAACCATGCCCCCTTTTAACTCATGGGGGTACTCTAATACTTTGGATTTTCAGCCAGTGGATACTCATAGACGCCATCTAAAATCCCTATCTAGGTTCACCGAGGCGATCCAATGTCGAAAGGTAGAAACGGTAAGGATTTTTTGATAAACTCGTAAGCATCCAATAATAAACTTAGATGGTCAGAATGGGCCCTGTGCTAAGTGTTTACGTGCCAATCACATGTTTCACACAAAATATTAGATAATGTGTGTTATGATTGAATGGATAGATTGCATTGCGGGTGTATTTAAGTGTGTGGGGGAAAAAAAAAAGAGAGAGAGAGAGAGAGAGAGAGAGAGAGAGAGAGAGAGAGAGAGAGAGAGAGAGAGAGAGAGAGAGAGAGAGAGAGAGAAGAGAGAGAGAGAGAGAAGAGAGAGAGAGAGAGAGAGAGAGAGAGAGAGAGAGAGAGAGAGAGAGAGAGAGAGAGAGAGAGAGAGAGAGAGAGAGAGAGAGAGAGAGAGAGAGAGAGAGAGAACGCGCGCGGCAGGGGAGCAGCACCTGGGTATGACACCACCATAAAGGGCGCCTAGGCAGGGTACCAGCAGCAGCACCGGTAGTAGGAGGAGGACTCATGTGAACTGGAAAGAGAAGACCTCAGTACGTGGCGTGACCGCGTGGCGTGAGGAGGTCGGGGTGTGCGCTGCTCTCTTCCCCTCACCCTAGCATGTTGATCCTTGAGGAGGCTTCACACGTGCGCTTTTTCCGGTGACTCTCGATCGGCGTCTGTATTCCTGTGGCTGTTTCCAGGATCTTGTTGGCTTTTTATGGCCAACTAGACTCAAGGTATAGCATATGTTAAGTGACTGATGACTTATAAAGGTTGAAACTCGAAGGCTCCCAGACATAAATTGCCGAGGAAAGATGCCGGGAGAAGTGCTGGTGTGACTGCCCTTTATGAACTCCAGGGGGCCGTAGTAGGATCGATATTGCCGCATGATCCTTTATGTGGAAGAGTGAATCAATCATCTCGATCTTGTAATTATTAATAAGTACACTGAAGTCTTGCTGAAAGAAAGATTAGCTTGAACCATTTTCGCAGCAACTCCGACGATGGTAGTGGAAATTATATATATATATATATATATATATATATATATATATATATATATATATATATATATATATATATATATATTGGTTAGTTGAGTTAAATGGACCCCAGAAGAACAACGTGTATAAATGTAAGAAATATAGATACACATATGATAAATGTAAAGAAAGAAATATCGCCCGCCGCCCAATAAACCCGCCCTCCCACACTAACAAAACGAAATAATCCAAAGAAACTGAAGTTGGAATAGATATGAAGGGAGGGGGTGGGGTGGGGGGGAGATTTTTTTTGAACCACCTTCTCCCTCGTGCTTAGCCCCATTAGTTTTGAGAATTTAAGACGTTTGGCCCATTAATTTGGCGATTGTAACACCTTTCACCCAATTTCGTTATCAAATGTAAGACCTTTCGTGACATTTAGTTGTCGATTTTTACCTGGCGAGCGATAGCGAGCCTGAAATTTAGGAGGAACCGGCCTTCGGCCGGGGCATTTTTCTACCGAATAATGTACACATTTTTTCTCGAAGGGGGGCCTTTGGGTTATTTTTGTAAAGCTTGATAGAGGTCTAGGACTCTAGGGAGCCAACTAAAACACATATATATTCATATTTGTTTTCACCAACTCACCAATTAATTTACAAATATACCCAACTAAGGAAATCAATGAAAGTAATGAATACATGTGGTACTCCAAGGACTCGAACCTAGGATACTCACACCGAAATTCCGCACACTAAGCATTAGGCCATCAAGACAGTAATAATCGAAAATATTTATATCAATAAAATAACGTCCCCTAAAACGGCTCTGGATTTATGGACCCTGGACACCGCCGCCTCTAGAGAACCATAATATGAAATGCGGGAGTGATATATGTTGTCTGTGCCGCACCGCTCCAGAAAACCTAGACAACTTCAGAGATTTGTAACATACCTCTCTACCTCATCTAAGCTCTATCACACTTCTCTATCTTCATCACACCTCTTCTCCATCTCCACCACACCTCTCCATCACCACCAACACACCTCTCCATCACCACCAACACACCTCTCCTCCATCTCCACTACACCTCTCCACCATATCTTTCCATCACCACCACCACACCTCTCCATCTCCACCACACCTCTCCATCACCACCAACACACCTCTCCTCTATTTCCACCACACCTCCCATCTCCACCACACCTCTCCTCTATCTCCAACACACTCTTTATCTGCATAACACCTCTCCATCACCACCACACCTCACCATCTTCTCCACCACACCTCTACATCTCCACCACCTTTCCATCTTCTCCACCACACCTCTCCTCCATCTCCAACACACCTCTCCATCACCACCACATCTCTACCGCTCCACTTCTCAATCTCTCCAACAAAGGCTCCACCACACCTTACCATCAGCGCTCTTTCAAAAGGTAAGAATCTGTCCCAGAAGGTTTTAAAAAGTTAGTATATACCGGTATACATTTTAAAAGTTATTCTATATTCACCACTCAGTACAAGCTACAACACATTGAGAAATGTTGTTACTGAAGGAGTGTTATATGTGGGTGTAAAAGTGAGTGTAATTGACGGTGTCTGTGAGCATGTATACCTGTGTGTGTGTGTGTGTGTGTGTGTGTGTGTGTGTGTGTGTGTGTGTGTGTGTGTGTGTGTGTGTGTGTGTGTGTGTGTGTGTGTGTGTGTGTAAATACAAATATTCGGTTTTGTGTGTGTGTGTGAGAGAGAGAGAGAGAGATTTACATAGATACACAGGCCACACAGATCTTACGATCCCTGCGAAGTGCCCAGGACTTAATCCTAGTAGAGAGAGAGAGAGAGAGAGAGAGAGAGTGTGTGTGTGTGTGTGTGTGTGTGTGTGTGTGTGTGTGTGTGTGTGTGTATATCTTTTAAAGGAAGGTATATTAAGAAAATGTGGGAAGAGCAGATACCAGGGGCCACTGAGAAAACAAACCCGAGTATATTAAATTATGAACGAGGGTGGCGATGGGAAACTAAACAAAAAAGTGGAACGAGAGAGAGAGAGAGAGAGATTTACATAGATACACAGGCCACACAGATCTTACGATCCCTGCGAAGTGCCCAGGACTTAATCCTAGTAGAGAGAGAGAGAGAGAGAGCGAGAGAGAGCGAGAGAGAGAGAGAGAGAGAGAGAGAGAGAGAGAGTGAGTGTGTGTGTGTGTGTGTGTGTATATCTTTTAAAGGAAGGTATATTAAGAATGTTGGTTTGAAACAGGGGTGTGTGATGTCCCCATGGTTGTTTACTGTATATATGGATGGAGTTATGAAAGAAATACTATCAAGAGCAGTGGATGTTGGTGTATCGCTGAAAAGGGAGGGAATTGAGTGGAAGCTACCTATACTGCTGTTTGCGGATGATACAGTTCTGATGAGTGATAATGAATGGGAGTTGCAGGGTCTGGTAAATGAGTTTGGAACAGTGTGCGAAAAACGGAATTTGAAGGTAAATACGGGGAAGAGCAAGGTTATGGTCTTCGAAAGGGGTGAAGTCACAGAGTGTGAGGTGAAGCTGAACGGTCAGGCTATGGATATCGTCAACTCTTTTATGTATCTGGGCAGTGTGTTGAGTAAAGATGGGACAATGGATGAAGAGGTGCGGGAGAGGGTACAACAGGGGAAGAGGGTTGTAGGAACGCTAAAAGCAGTAACAAGAAATAGGGTGGTCAGTATGGAAGTGAAGAAGTCCTTGCATGACAGTGTGGTAATCCCGACACTGACTTACGGAAGCGAAGCATGGACGTTGGTTGAGAGACTCAGACCAAGAGTGAGAGCAGTGGAAATTAATTACTTAAGGAGTGCGTGCGGAGTTACATGGAGGGATAGACAGACTAATGAGGAAGTAAGAAGGAGGTGTGGTGTGGAGGTAGATGTGCTGGAAAGTGTGAAAAGGAACAACTTGAGATGGTTCGGCCATATGGAACGTATGGAAAGCGAGAGAATGACTAAGAGGGTGTACGAGAGCGAGGTGGAGGGACAGAGGGGGAGAGGTAGACCGAATATGAGGTGGAAGGATGGAGTGAGGAACTACATGAACGAAGGCGGTGCTGGTTGGGGGGAGGGGCGTCGACTGACTGGGGACAGAGGTGCATGGGGTCGGTTCGTTCGTGGCCACCCCTTCGGGGATCACGGCGTCAGGCAATAGATAGATAGATAGATAGATATTAAGAAAATGTGGGAAGAGCAGATACCAGGGGCCACTGAGAAAACAAACCCGAGTATATTAAATTATGAACGAGGGTGGCGATGGGAAACTAAACAAAAAAGTGGAACGAGAGAGAAAAAGGGAACAGAAAAAAAGATGGGTAATCAATTATTCAAAGAGAATAAACGAGTACGAGGGAAATTGTAAACAAAGATGAGAAGCAGAGGGGAGGAGGGAGGGGAGGAAGAGGAGGAGGAAAAAGTAGAAGTTGGAGGTGATAATAATGATGATGGAAATGATGATAATGAAGATGAGAATAATAATGGTGATGATAATGAGGATAACAATGGTGATAATGAGGATAATAATGGTGATAATGATGATGGTAAAGATAATGATGAGGATAGTGATGATGCTGATGAAGGGGAGGTGGAGGAAGAGGAGGTGAAAGAAAATGTGGAGGAAGAAGAAAAGGAGGAGGGCAGAGGAGGAAGGAAGAGGGAGGGAGGTATACAAGTGGAGAAGAATATGGAGGGAGAAACGAGGGGAAACCGAAGAAAATATGTCAGAAATACGTATATATTTCCTACTCTCATCATCTATATTCTCTTAATATTTGAAGTGTTATGTCATTAGCTACATAGTGTTATGTCATTAGCTACATAGTGTTATGTCATTAGCTACATACTTTTCTCTGTAACAATTTCATTAGGCCTAGACTAATTACCGCTATAGCCTACTGTATATTAGAGGTAAATACGCACGTGTTACAAGTAATGCATTAGTGTTTTCGCATGATATGATAACGCAAAACGCTTCCCGTTTGTTGAAGCATGAACTGAATAATAGATAATTACTCTATCAAGACTATCTTCCCAATCGTTCATAACTATTAATCTCTAGTAGCGATAATCAGGCGATTTGTATCATCTTATAACGATTCCTCAGTCGCAGGATTAGATAGTCAATCGATGTCACAAAGGAAATATTGAACGGGAATTTTGTTTTCGTAGTCTAGGTTTTCGCTACAAGTTAAGCCTGCGTCACACGAGCACTCTAACGGGTATGTATCGGAGTCAGAAGTATAGTTAGGTTAAGGGGAGATGGGCTTATTTATTTCCTCATTAATATATATTTTTATCTTATTTTGTTTTAGTTTCCTCCCTAGACCTCCATCAAGCTTACCCCCCCCCCCCCCCCCCCCCCCCCCCCCCCCCTCCTTCAAGATAAATTTGTACATTTTTCGATAGAAAAAATTCCCAGCTGAAGGCCGATTCCTCTTTAAAAAATGATTGTTTGAATTTGTGCAATAGCTACGGTCTCAGGTAAGACATATGGTTTTAGCCCCCCCCCCCCTCCCCCTCCCCTACAATAACACCCATACCCAAAACAGATTGTTTGAAGTCGTACAATATGTGCAACAGTTATGGTTTCAGGTAAAAGTGACTCCATGAAAGCACTTAATACAATATGTTGATTTATAATGTTATATTTTGTACTCCTTACATAGCAAATGACAACTTAAATACAACGATGGCTTCAAGATTAACTATAAAATATATATTGTAAATAAATATACGAAATAGCCTAACAGTTACTCGGAAATATTTCAATGAAACACATTGCAATTGGTAAACTACTGTAGCGTTATATAATAAATTCCAAATACATAAAAGAAATAATGTTTTTTTGTTGATGTGAATGAGGGAGACAAAAGGCAAAACTACCTGTGACAAGTGCCTCCCAAAAGATACCGCACGGGATTTTAACCCGGGTCCTAAGAATCTAATCCCACCACCCTATCGCATTGCCCACGGCAGAGGAATAGCCTACAGATTTATCCTGACGATAAGCATTTAACTATATTCGTCTGGTGTTTAGCATACGCAATTATACTCTACCACAACCTATTTATATACATCAAGTATGCACTATAAAACGTACGGTATCTTGCATGCATTTATGATACACTAAAACAAATTAAAAATTAAAAATTAAAATAAATAAACAAATAAATAAATAAATGCGTATAGGCGTGCCAGGTAAGAGACAAGTCTATCATATAATTTGTTTATTAAAGTATCTATTACAACGCGCATTCATTAATTTGAATGAATGTATGCACATGAATTAATAATAATAACAATACCATAATTATGATGCATTTAATAGGATGTGCTGAATGCTGATATTGTGTAGGCTACAAGATACAGTAGGTGTAGCGGTAATTCTGCATAACTACTACTCCTGTTATTTTAGGTTTTCTTTATTTTCTTTATGTATTTTAATGCATTGTAAGTGTGTATTTTAGTGTTAGAAAGTGTGGAAAGCACTTTTTATTAGCATTTGCATTGTTAATTGTAATTATTCAGATACCCCAACAATCTAGGAGTTTACTCTATTTAGTCAACTTTGAAAAGACATTAGCCTAACCTAACAACCTTACCTAACCTATCCTAGTATTATGGGTGGGGGCTGCCGCCCCCACACCCCCGCTGATTAGGTATTAAAACTATAAACAAATTATGAGATAAAGTCTATGGTGTTTACTCTACAATCTTCAGCTTTGACTGTCGATAACAGGAAAGTACCATTAAAAATGTACCGACTTCTTGTAGGTTAAGCTCCACTCTGATTGGCTACTAAACATCGGAGAGGAGCCTCCAAGGAGGCTAGAATGTAAACAAAGTGTCCTGGACTTGCTGTACAAAAATAACTCTGATAATGTTATAGGGGAGTGAAAATCAAATTGACAAAATAAGAAAAGTAGCCCTTATCCGCACATCACTAAGGTCCCCTGAGTAAGGTAAGTGCAAAAAAAATAAAAATAAATCCACGAGACAGGAATCCCGTAATCGAGGAGTAGTTGTTCTGCAGAATAGCCATAATGACTACCGGTACGCTGATACGGATTTTACTGTGTAGGCCTATATTCTTTTCGAGCCGCAGTAAGTAGGATACGTACCAGTATTTATTTAGGCCTACCGTTTTAATTCTAATTCATCGGCTCACTCACCATCACTCATCGTGCCTATAAATGCATGTTCAGTAGATGAGCGAAAAGCTTACACAATAGGCCTACATATAAATAATTGTTTTGACAATGGCGACTAAAATGCAACCAAAGTACTAATCTTACCTTAGCCTGCTCTCGTCTGGCCTCCAGGCTCCATCATCCTCAAAAGCTTCTCTATGGTCTTTCCACACGATACTTGATCACTTTACGTACTCCCAGAATGGTTTATTTTCACTACAGATCGCGGATGTCTTCGATGTTTATCACTACGCTACAGAAAACTTTATCGCGACGGACACTAGAGAGAGTGGGAGGACTCGAGGAGGGTAATGGAAAGGAAGAAGGGGGCGGGGCTCCACCAAGATTATGAAATGCGTGCGGTGCAAAACAATCATTGTATATTAATGGTTTTGTTATTTGGCATGCGTTTTCATATATCTGTTCTATCATATGGTGAAAACAGCGTAAATATATATTTTTAGAACGGTAAGGCATACTGACATTACACGCAGGTAAATATATAATATATTATGAAAAACATGCATCCTCCTTCATTCACTGTCCCCCCCCCCCCCCCTTCACTCACTCAACCCCACAATTTGCCGGAGGATAACAGGTTTTTCACAATACGTAGACGGAGGTCTTTTAAAAAAAATATATATATATATATAATTATGTTTCCTATTAGGTTTGCCTGCTGGGAAGTGGTGCGTTTCATAGCCGTGAAAATGTAAACAATTGCCCAATGATCTCTAACTAATCTAGATTGTATTAGCCTCACGGGTGCTTGTGACATCTGGCTGCCATACTGAAACTACTTATGATCGAATATTCGAATTGTTCCGTAAGTATATTGATGTATAGGAAATTACGACCTGTCTGTATTTTCGTATGTTGTTGGTCTTTCAATCTGTCTGTATGCTGGGTTGCCTATCATTGTATTTATTGTCGGTCTGTCTGTAAATGTGCATCTGGTCAGGTGAAGGTATTGAGGGATAAGCCTTTACAACGGCACCTCGTTTCTACATTCTACTTTTCATCTGTCAGTTTGTTCGGGTTGATTGATCTATGTAGTACAGAGACTTGCCAGCCGAAACTGACCCTGTAGGCTATAGTACTCATATTTCGTTCACCAACCCACCAATTAACTTACACATATACCTAATTAATGAAATCAACGAAACTAATGAATATATGTGGACAATAATAGTGTGGTACTACAAGGACTGGAATCTAGGATACTCACCCCGAAATTCCGCGCACTAAGCAGACTGTAGGCTATACCAAGGTTTATATACAGTATATACCAGGCGTCGTCTGTTTGTTGTTGCCTGTGGGCCTCTCTTGAGCAGTATGATGGGTGATGGTTGGAAGCTGCTCTCGGGAAGAAAATGTGTGACGGTTGGGCCTATCTTGGGTGGCATGATGTGCAGGGTTTGGGGTCGTTTTCAGGTAGTATGATGTGCGGGGTTTGGGGTCGTTGTTGGTCAGTATGACGTGCAGGGTTTGGGGTTGTTTTCAGGTAGTGATGATGTGCAGGGTTTGGGGTCGTTTTCAGGCAATATGATGTGCGGGAGTTGGGGGTTGCTCTCAGGTAGCATGGTGTCCGGATTGGGGAGCAGCTCTCAGGCAGAATAATGTACAGGAATTGAGGACTGCTCTCTGGAAACATGGTGTGTGGGGGTTGAGGGGCTGCTCTAAGGCAGTATGATGTGCAGGGGTTGCCTAATAGCGCCACATGTACAAGGAATTCCAAGGTAAGAACTTGGAAGAAGAGTTTGGAGTAGCTGTGTGGTTGACTGCGTTTGACGGAGGCCTTCGGTAGCCTACAGTACTTAGCAACACTGGTGTTTGCCTCCGTCAGGAACCGACGCAAGGCTTATTGCCGCCCGTATCTGTTTTGTTGTTGTCTTCTTATCAACTCTGTGTAAGCAGAGTGGTATCAGTTATACAGGTACAGTTATACAGGCGGTGATAATAGAAAACATATTTATTATTCCGCTCTTGTAACTCCGAGAATATCCCCTACTAAGCTGCTTGTGTGACGCGAGCTTGATACCGAACGATTATTTTCAGAATGAGCGTTGTTTACAGAGATTAGACGGATTAGTATTTCCATTTCTAAAGGTAACGTCATTTTTCACGTTAGTTCGTACGTTAACAGCTCTGCGAAGGGAAATCATTGTTTAAGAATACCACCCACAGTCCGCCGATAGAACTGTGTGGGGGTGTGGCATCGGTTTTACTTGGATGCATGGTGGCGCTAATAAGTCATGTCTTAGCTGTCATTACGTTTTGGCTCTGTGCTGTATTAATGTCTGTCAGATGTTGAATAGGGTGGGTAAGTGTAGGAACATTGTTGTATATCTCACTCAAAAAGAAGAAATCATGTGTAAATAATGCTAATACCAATTATTGATCAAAACATAATTGGTGCCGACACATCACTTAATAGCCCGACTGTACGAGAGGGTATCGTTAACAAGCGAGCGGTATGATCAAATGATATTCACACATACGGGTGATTAAGGGGAGATAGTTGTATTTTCTTAAGGCCCCCCTTCTCCCTCATGTTTATCCACACTAGTTATGAGATTTTAAGACTTTTGCCCAATGAGTTTGTCGATTTTAAGACCTTTTGTTCCATTTCTTTGTCAATATTAAGACCTTTTGTTCAATTGACGTGTCAGTTCTATCCCTGGCGAGCAATAACGAGCCAGTAATGTAATAGTAATAGGCCTCCGGCCGGGGCATTATTCTGTCAATTTTTGTTTACAAATTTATCTTGAAGGGGCGGTTTGTTTTTTGTTTTGTTTTAAAGCTTGATAGACGAATTTAGAAAGGGCTAGAGCAAATGGGCTGTAAATTTCCACTCCTATTCCCTGGCTGATCAGCCCCAAATGGTAGAACTATTAGCCCAAGTCCTTTTATCTTTTACTGTACTTCCCATTTCTCAACTTATTCTTCCTCTATCCAAAACTCTCTACTCTCCTACTTAACTATAGCCACCTGACCTGACCTGAGTGGTGATGGTGAGGCTGTGGGGAAGATAGGGCACATTGCTACGGCCACTCTCGGTAAAAAAAAAAAAAAAAAAAAACATGATTGATTAACCCCTTCTGTACCAGTAACGTCTTTATATATTTGATTTTTAGCTACCTTTAGACGATTTTGTGCACTTTAAGAAGGATTCGTGGTAGTGAAAAAGGTCAAGTGATATAGTTCGAAGCCTGTTAATTTGCTGGAGGGCCTTTTGAAACTGAATAAATCGTCTTATAGTAGCCAGATCAAAGTTAAACAGACGCGGCCGGTACAGAAGGGGTTATAATAAGAGGTCAGACTTGGAGATGAGAAGTAGAGGACACCAACCTTCACTTTAATAGATGCAGTCCACCACAGACACAAATAATACGTGGCAAAATGAAATGTAATGGTATAGGTATATTAACCCGTTCAGTACAGGTGACATTCTGTTCATTGTAGTCTGGCAATGACTAGACGATTGTATTCAGCTTAGGAAGGACCTCTAGCAATAATAAGGTTTCAAACTATCTAAACCAACCCCTTTAACTACCACAGATCCTTCTTAAGCTGCATAATATCGTCTAAATATAGCTAGAATACAATATAACACACGTCGCTGGTACTCAAAGGGTTATGCAAGGCAAGACAAGAACTTCATACATCTACAATTAACTGTCTTCGTGGCGCAATGCATAAGGTGTTGATTTTCGGTGTGAGCGTCCTGGGTTCGAATCCACGGACTGCCACATGTGTTTGTTAAATTTCATTAATCGAGTTTAGGAGTAGAGTTGGTTGTTGGAAAGAACATAATAAATGGTAACGTTGTAAAATTCATTTATACTTCCATATATAACATACGGTATAGAAGTTTGGGGTGCAGCAAGTCAGTGCAACATAAATCCAATAGTAATATTACAACACAGAGCAGTGAGAATAGTTAATAAGGGAGCCCACCTCGATTTTTTTTCTCTTTCTCTTCTTCTCTCTTTGGCTTGTATCCATTTGGCCCCATTCAGCCTACTGTTTTAAGACGTTTACCCCCATCCAGGTGTCAATATTTTCCTGGCGAGCGGTAGCGAGCCAGCATATATATGTTTTTGTTTTGACAGCAAGCTAAATGTGTATATTTTTCGATAGAAAAATTTCTCCGGCGAAGCCGGATTTCTCCATACAATACTGGCTCGCTATCGCTCGCCAGGGATAAATCGACTCCTGGATGGGGATAAACGTCTTAAAACAGTTGGCTGAATGGGGCTGAATGGATACAAGCTAGGGAAAGAGAGAAAAGGAGAGAATGATAAAAAAAAGCCGGTGACCCCCCTTAAATCAGCGCATTATAGGGAGCACACGGGGCCAATATATAAATAACTAAAATACTGCCATTCGTGGCTGTATACGAGTTATCAATTGCCAAACTGATGCATAAGGTTATTAATGGTGCTACACCACCGATATATAATAAGTGATAATTATGTTCACCCAAACCATAAATATACACCAGCACTTGACTAGAAACATAAATAAATTACATGTACCAATAGCTAGGAGAAATATAATGAACTATCACTTTCAGTCCGATTATACATACTGTATATATATATACGGTATATATATATATATATATATATATATATATATATATATATATATATATATATATATATATATATATATATATATATATATATATATATAAGGTAAATAAACATGACCTACAGTAAATGTGTGTGAATTTGTATTTTGTTTTTGTGTGTTCATTGTTTGCTGTTGTGTTGTCCCTATTTTGGCTCTGTCTTGAGTCCCCCCCCCCAAAAAAAAAAGGAAACAGGGGAAAAAATAAAAGAAAAATAGGCCTGAGTATATAGTATGGACTAAAAAAAATATATATAAGGTAAATAAACAGGATTAGTCTAACTTATACATTTTGCTAAGATACCCAAGCTCAATTCTGAAGGCGTGAGGGAATGAAGGCTGATGTGTGTTGCATATTGCATGATATTGACTTCCCCAACTTTGGCTGGAGTTGAGAGTATGCAAAATATGTTTAAACTACAAAAATCAAAAGAATAAAAATGATGTGTGTGTTTGTGTCGTGTGTGTAGTCTGTGTGTGTGTGCGCTTGTATCGTTTGTGTGTGTGTGTGTTTGTGTCGTGTGTGTGCTTGTGTCGTGTGTGTGCTTGTGTCGTGTGTGTAGTCTGTGTGTGTGTGTGTGTGTGTGTTAGAGAGAGAGAGAGAGAGATAGCAATTACATTAGGCGCATATTTTTAGTAATTACATACACGATATTTAAACCTTCAGCGAATGTAATATATCGTACGAAATGGTTGTTTAAATCTCTCAAAATCCGAACAAAGTTAACATTTTGAAGCAACATATTACAAAGAGGAAGATATATACGAGTGTAGGTTTGTTTATACGGTACAGAGTCTCTCATGGTCTAGTACGGTACAGTCACTCATAAACATTCGTGGCCCTCACCCATTTGTAATTATGGAAGTATATCTCTGGAAACGAATCTCTGAATATAATTGTATATACCGGCACTGTACGTCAACTACAAAACTATATATACTAATTATTGAAAAGCGAGTTGCACCCAGTAATGTAGCCAGGTATTTATTATTGCATAAATAATCACACAGGGGGTCCACGAATGTTTATAAGTGACTATACATGATTAGATTGATATCCAAAATTCGAAAATGGATATTAATCGTGATCGTGTACATAGCTTTTAACTGTGTTGGTAGTGTAATGGTTTAGATGCTTATGTTCTGGGTGTAGTGTCCCGAGTTCGAATCCCGGGAGGACCATAATTATGCTTTCATTAATTTATCAAAGTGCATTGGGGTTTGTAATGGAGGATTAATGTTAAGAACGGGGTGTTCCTTAATTACTTAGCTTATTTTCCACCTTCACCCTTTCACTTTCCTTCCATCACAATTCCTGTACCTCTTCCAACTCCATCTCTCCACTGGTTATCTTTCCTTCCATCGCAATTCATCAACCCCTTTTCCATCTCAGTCACTTTGCCATCTTCACTAGTACACCTTCCTTCCATCTCAACTTCTCTACCTTAGTAACCTCCACCTCTATTTCTTCACCATCTTCACCGTTACTCCTTCATTCCATCTCAATTCGTCTACCCATATTCCATCTCAATCTCTTCACCATATTCACCTTCCTTCCATCTCAATTTCTCTACAATACCTCGATCTCCATTTCGTGACCATCTTCGTCGTTACGCTTTCCTTCCATCTCAATTCGTCTACCCATTTTCCATCTCAATCTCTTCACGATCTTCACTTTCCTCCAATTTCAACTTCTCTACCTTACCTCCTTATCCATTACTTTCCCATCCAAACTACTTTCGTGCATGGTTCAAAGCCCTCCCAAACATGACCTACTTCGAGATGGGGGAATGGGGGTGATGCTCGATAATGATTAACCCCTTCGGTACCGGTGACAGCCTTTTCATTATACTCGGGCAACTATTAAACGCTTTTATTCGGCTTAGGAAGGACATCCACTAATATAAAGGCTACACAATACCTCAAATAATCCTTTTAGCTACCATATATCCTTACAAAGCTTCATGAAATCGTCTAAGTGTAGCTGAAATACCATAGAAAATACTTCGCTGGAACAGGAGTTAATTAGCAGTGCATTTTGTAAAGACACATTGGGCGAACCCAAACTTCCGTTTGCTTTAGTTCGCTTTGCTGTTCGCTGCACCCAGACAGTTTCAAAGGGTCTGTTTGATCCAGCTTAGACTTCTCGCTTTTATTTGTCAAGCATAACAAATTTGTTTGCGTTGCGCACCAGAATTGTTACAAGATGAGCTATACGTTAAGAGCTGGAAGGTGGGAGATAGAGCTTGGGGTGATGAGGTCGGTGGGGGGGGGGGGGGGGGGGGTGTTTGGTAAGCATATCATACCAGTTTATATATATATATATATATATATATATATATATATATATACACAGTAGGCCTATATACTGTATATATATTCCTCTTTTTTTACTTACTTTCCACTTGTGTAAACACCCAATACATACATTTTGTTGTCGCAAACACTAGTCCCTAAATTCTGGGTAAATTCACAAGAGGCGAAGCGAAACGTGTGCCAAAAACCCATTTATTTAGTACTTTTCCAGCACCGCTCAAAAGATCAGCGCGCACTCTATATACATTACTCACAGGATTTTCTCAAGTTGCAGCAAAATAAACGTTTCAAAATATACACTGGCATTCTGTGGATAGAGGTATTATGCAGGTATATATATATAACTAATTTTATACTAACTATTAGGGAAATATTATAACAATGTTCATGTTGTATTCGGAAGCTTACTCAATTCTGTTAGTATGTCATTAAAAATTCGTTCAACAAGTAAACAGAATAAAAAATATGCTAACTGGAGACTCACCGTTCTTTATTGTAAGCCCCTCCGCCTCCCCCCCCCCCCAAAAAAAAAAAAAAAAAAAAAAAAAAAAACACAGAAAGAAAAAAAAAAATACCTAAAGAGGATTATTTTAATGGCTGGTTGTTGTTTTTTGTTGTTGTTTTTCCCCAAGCTGCCTGGCCGAACAGTCCCAAGGCCCCGAGCAAGGCCAAGGCCATAACCGAGCGCCCCCACAGAACCCTCCCTGCCGACCACAATAAAGCCTGGGTGACCGAAGCCACCCACCGAAGGCGGGGAGCTGAGGAGGGTGCGGAAACGCCCGGGAAACCAAAGCCCCACCCAGGGCCCTGTAAAGATGTGACACTTTGGCTTCCAATCTTGGTAGATTAGGAGGTCAATCCACGCAAGAGACGCTGTCACTTGAGATCTAGAAAATATATAAGTAAAAGGAACAGTCAGAGTAAGCTATGGGTATGGCAGAGATCGCTCAGTTCTCACTCTGATAGACCAGCCCATCACCACATGACTAGAACCCAATCCTCTCAGCATCAGCTAGGAAAGGCCCTAGAAAGCCGCCTTTGGCGGGGGGATAGCTCCCCTATTTCAACCCTTTTCGGGGTTGGGCACCCGCCTAATGGCTGGTAAACTAATGTAGCGTTAGGCAAAATATCGTTCTGGCCTTAACCCGTTCATTACCGGTGCCGTCCTTTAAATTTTATTCCGGTTAGTATTAGAAGAATTTCTTCAGTTTTAATAGAGCCTCCAGCAATTAACAGGCTTTGAACTATCTCGCTTAACCCTTTTTACTACCACAGATCCTTCTTATGCTGAAAAAATCGTCTAAATATAGCTAGATTTTTTTAAAAAGACGTCGCCGGTATATAAGGGGTTAAACGTAGCAGATTAGTTAGTGTAGTTCAAGAGGTAAATCATGGTTAATATCTATATATTCATTGTCAGACGCAGGGATCCCTGAAGAGGTGGACACGAATGAATCGCCCCAATGCACCTCTGTCCCCTGTCAGCCGATGCCCCTCCTCCAAACTCCATCTTTCCACCTCACTATCGGTCTGCCTCCTACTTTCTGTCCTTCCACCTCACTCTGGTACACTCTCTTGCTTCCCATACATTCCACATGACCAAACCATCTCAAGGTGTTCATGTTCCCATTTTGCAGCGCATCCCCATCCACTCCACACCGCTCTCGTACTTCCTCATTAGTCTGTCTATCCCTCCAAGTAACTCAACATGCATTTCTCAAGTAACTCATGACCACCCCTCTTAGTCCATGAGCCAAGACCCGAATTTTGGGATATCGGTACCACCCGGGGTGACTAATTCTCTTAGGTGTTTTTAGCTTGCTACATGTCTCTAGTTTATGTTTTGATATGATAGCCCTTGCACATTGGTAGCTTAATGGTCGTTATCACTTCTTGAATAGACATACCCTACCGAAAATTCCGAAATTTTTTAAAATGTCAAATTTGGGGACAGGAATGCCTAAATGTCAACAAAATGCATATAGTAATTGTCACATTTAATACAAGTCCTGTAAATACACACTAAGCATGCCATGGGCTTGTACATACTATTATGGCAAATTACTACTCCTAAATATCATCTACGTCAGACTCGGAATCTGACTGTTGTGCCACCGGCTCTTCTTCAATAGCCTTGTTCTGACATGTCTGTAACCTGCACATGTCCGTGCATTTTAGACCATTGCTGAGGCAAGTACACTTAGGGAGTTCGCATGACCGCACACACTTGCAAGACAGTAGCTGCATAACAGCATCTGGTGCTGGTGAGCCTCGCATCCAGTTGACGGCAAGCTTACCGTCCTCATCTGTCATCCAACCGCAGTCTGTTGGGTTCGCAACAAATGGCTGGCTCTGAAGACTTCTCCTCCAGATCGCAGCCTGGTAGTTTGCACGCAGTGCATGCATGAAGAGGCAGTCCTCACAAGGAGGGAGTTGACTTGACTCTACCTCTCCACGTCTTGCACAGAACAGCTCATACCGAAGCTTGTTTACCTTAGTTGTGTGGGTAGATGGTAGGTACATGTGGCAGGTGATTTCCTGTAGCTTCTCAAAGAGTTCAGGAGACACTTCCCATGAGCGTCCAAGTTCGTGAAAAGCATGCTGGTATGTCTTGTCCATCTTCACCTGCTTGAGTGTCGTCATCTTCCCTCGGCCAGCGAATGCACTGACGGTATCACAGCCTGTAAAGGCATGCATACCAATCAATGAATCACACACGCTGCCTCCCAGTGTGCGGCTCAGTGTGGTGATATCCAGGAATCTTGTCCGGTTCTTCGTCCCACACTTCTGGAACA
The DNA here is from genome assembly GCA_032716605.1 of Paralithodes platypus. NCBI lineage: Eukaryota > Metazoa > Arthropoda > Malacostraca > Decapoda > Lithodidae > Paralithodes > Paralithodes platypus. The sequence goes on from CM064507.1 coordinate 37,307,187, forward strand.
GATGGGATGGGATCTTGTGGCACATGCCAAGACACAACACCATGACGTCTGTATCTTCTGCAGTGATGATGACAGACTTGTTCCCAGATTCTGCTGCATGAAGTGCATGGAGAAGAAGGCGTGTGTCTGCTTCTTCTTGAGTTGACTTAAGCTCAGGAGCCTCTTCCCACTGCTCTTTGGTGATCTTGAAGCAGCGCTGCTCACATGTGACATACAGCTCCTTGTCCTTGAGCTTCTCCCTGTGCTGTGGTGCCTTCCATTCTTCTACCAAGAACTTGATAAGACTTGCCTTGTTGGAGGAACTACCGAGTAACTTTCTCCACTGCTGGATGTTGTGCCCAGGTTGAATGTTCTTGAAATGAATTCCTGTGCCTGCACTTCTTTTGGCTCGTTCTGCATCCTTGATGGATGTCTCCTTGTAGATATCAAACACAACATCAATGCGCCTGCTCTTAGCACCTTCATGAACAGCGTGACTCAGTGCTGTACCTGCAAGCTGTGAAAAAGTGTTGTCGTTTCCCTTCAGTTTGTGGACCAGGCTCATCCCATCAATTATGGTAGCAGAGGGCTCGGGTATCACTTCTGCAGGAGAAACATTCCTCTCTAACTCCTTTGCGAGGGCAGCCTTGTTGGTCTTGCGGAGAGACCCATCACCGCTGGCAAGTGCCCAAGGCAAAGGCCCCAGGGGATGAGCCAAGACATCACTCATTTTGAGCTTTCTGTTCTCGGCAACAAGGATCATCTGGCCAAATAGGTTCCTGTCAGCCTTTAAGATAACCTCCTTGGCATGGTCTTGTGAGCGTGGCTTCATTCTGATGTTAGTGAACGTTCTCAGTTTCGTCTTCGTCATCGTGTCATGAAACTGTATAGTTGGCGTATCGATCTCCAGGCGCTCTTCCTTGAAGGCTTGATATGCATCCTCTCCTATTCTGTAGGCCCCTAGAAGGTCTTTGACAACTTCTGGTGGTGCCATAGTCGCAGTTGACAAACTGACAAGATCTTCTTGCTCTGCGTTGAAGGGGTTCAACCAGCTGGTCTCCATCAGTTGAACTAAAGATTGGACATCGGCCTCATCTCTTCTAATCCTGGGCATCTGTAGGTCTGGGTGGCTGAAGTCAGTATACTTTTGGCCTACTACCATAGTCCTGAGCTGCCTTAAGTACCTGCTGCGATACTCCGATGTCAGGTAGTACCTGGCGACAGCTCCGCCTTTCAGGCTGAAGCCTTTTGTGCCCCCTGGTGTCTGGGTGTCTTTGTTGATCGTCTCTTCGATTGTCTGGTCCACAGGGATCCGTCCAAAGGGATTCTTGCTACCGATCTGGACCGAAAAGCCACCTTGCATGAAGTGTTCATGGCCCTCTGGGTGTTCAATGGGCAGTCGAGACATCAAGGCATAGTAGTAGGTTAGGAACCGGGCATAGTTCACTTTGTCATAGGCAAAACACCACGGTATCATCTGTCGGATTGCTCCTAGGTGGAGCATCCAGTTGCCTTCTCTGGAGGCTCGAATTAAGTCCAGCATGATCTCAACCATGTCCAGGTATGACATCCAGAATGCTGAGAGGTTGTGTTCATCTCTGAGGGTCTCAAGATAAACTTGGAAAAGCTTCATGATATGTGTGCATGATTCACTCTCCATCAGCTCTTGAAAGAGTCCCTGAGACACATTGCTGTGAAAGCTGTTGATGTCCTTCAGTGTTTCATCTAGATGGTGTATGTCCCTTGAATGGTTTTCTTCTAGCCATGAAAGGAAGCCTTTCCATGCAAGCCTCATCAGTGCTTCATACACGAGCTTGTGTAGTCTCACTGCTCTGTTGTACCTCTTGCCGTTCATCACTCCTGACACTGATCCTTCTGCGATGATACCTGATTCCACACACAGATCTCTAAGACCTGCATCTTGAAACCTCTTTCCTATGGTGGAGATGAGATTACAGATTGTGTGGAAGACGCCCATCCTGATGATAATGTTCTTGAACTTCTCTTGTTTCCAGATAACTTCGGCAGCTTTGGCATAGAGTGCTTGATCAAACACGCACACAATCTTGTTAAGCTGTAAGGACTGCATGATAGCATGCGTTTGTTCCAAGATTTCATTAACGGTGGACATTTCTGTTGCGGGAGCATTGATAGTGGGCAGGTAGCTTACAGTGTCCTGAACCACTGCAATGTCTCTGCGCATTTTGATGTTGAACCCAGTCCAACTGCTGATGGACTGGTCCTCATGGTCTGGCATTCGAGTAAGAAGCCAGATATGGTTCTTTGTCTTTGAATCCTGGACTTCCTTGGTAGTGTCGACATACGCAGTCTCAATCCTAGGTGGCCCTGCCCGCCGCCCAACATTGTATATTGGCAGCATTGATGATGTCTGAGTGATGCTTCTTATCTTGGACTTGGTAATCTCTGGCAGGACTTTCTCTGGCACAGAGCCTGCAACCTTGGACTGGACAGCAATGCCATTGACTCTATGAGAAGTACCTGCTCCACTTAGGGTCTCTTCAAGTCGGTCAATGTTATCCCAGGCCAGGGTTGTGAACACACCAGGGTAGATGTTTGCTGGCAGTGGAATGTCGTCCTTTGAGCATTCCAGCTTCTGGATACAAAGGGCTGTATCGATCTCCTCAAACATTGAGTAAGACACACAGTGACCAAGACGATTCAGAGTTCGGATCAGTTCTGTGTTTCCTGTCAAAGACTTTACAGCATTGGTCAGCAGTACGTGCTTGGGTGGTTTTGTCTTGCCACTGGTAACAGCAAAGACCAAGTCACTGCCAAAGGAAGTGGCAAGACGTTGAGCTCTTTCAGAGGGAGTTTCACACTCACACTCTCCTGTCAGCAGGGTGTGCAGGAATTGAGTGACTGCTGCAGGAATGACATTCTGATCTGTATCGGGAGGCCATGGCTGACTCACATCTTGTTTATTGATCTCATTCCTCAGCTGCATTCCTGCTTTGGTTAAGACATCTTCAGAGTTAGCTGCTCTTGCTTCTTGCAGGTCTTTTGCCATTTTGTGTGCTTGCCGGGCAAGGTCGTCCATTGAGAGGCTGCGTGGATAGATTAGAAGCTTTCCTTTCTCATCTGGGACAAAGCGTAGTGATTCTCCAAACTCGGTTTCAATCTTTCGGCGAACATGTTTCTTTGTCGCTGGTTTCAGTTGGATAATACCACGGGACATCATGGATCTCTCAAGCCTAGATGTGAGGTTTGTCATAGGCAGTACCTCTGGGTTGGGGAATAATTTGGTCCTTATATACAAGCAGAGTTCCTCGAGGGCTTCTGTCTCAACCTCTTCGTAGCGTGCTTCCTCGCTTTCTTCCTGTTTTTCACCTGCACCCGACCTGGCGGCCGCTGGGAAATCATCTTTTGTGAAGAGTTTGTAGCACGACTTGTGGTAGTGACCTTCTGCAGCAACAAGGTCTCTGCTAACTAAACCAAGGATTCTCTGGTTGAGTTTCCTTATTGCTGCTCTGCGAATCTTCTTATCTGCTCGTAGCTCAACACACTGTATGAGTGGCTCCCTTGTCTTTGTTGTTTTTATGTACTTGCTTGACTTCTCGCAGAAGATACATACTTTGGCATACACCCTGCTAGTACTAGGGTCATCCCTTGATGCCCTCCTCCTGGGGTCGACGCTTGCTGATTCTATCTTGACACCCTTGGCAAGGATAGAATCCAGTGACTTCTTCATTGTAAAGAGACTACGACATTTACGGTGATAATGTATGTGTGGTATTCCTCCTTCTTCAAGGCCCTTGGCTGCTTCCAGGACTGGATCATGCTGCCTGATTTCTGAAGCCCTGAGCAATGTGTTCCAGGAGTCCCAAATCCTGTGGTGACACCAGAGCATCGCTGTCATCATCAGAGCAGTGGATGATACAGTCGATCCGTTGCTCTCTTCCTCGCAGATGGTTCCATCCTGCCGTCAAACAGTCGACACACACCTGCAAAAAATATCACCATTAAACCATGACCAAACAAACACATTACTTGGGATCCACTCTACATATGTTTGCTCCTTCCAATAATAAATTATCCCCAAAATATAACAAAAAATCCCCAAATATGAAATAAACCCCTAAATATGGAGAAACTTGAAATACACATCGGAATAATTCTTGTAGAGAATCAAATAAGCTACAAGAGCTGTTAGAATATATTTTTCAATGTTCCCCATATTTAAGGATTTATTCTAGATTTAGAGGAAAATACCCAAAATATAGAGTATATTCCGAAATATGAGGAAATTTGAAAAATACCTAGGAACAACTCTGGTAGAGAATATATTTCAACATAGGTGTTCAAGGTTTCGCGATGATTGGGTGATGGATTTTAAAGAAAATGAGGAAAACGCCGAGCGTCACGCTACAAATCTTTATTTTTGGGTAGCGCCCCTATTGCATCAAAAAAATTAGACTAAGCTACCAGTGCGAGAAGGCTATCATATCTTAATGTACTTACAGTCACTCTATAAACATTTTAGTACCATTCGTGTTTAGTCACCCCAGGTGGTACCGATATCTGGCCTGGCTCATGGACTATCTCACTCTTGGTTTGTGCCTCTCCAACAACGTAAGTCAACGTAAGTCGGGATTACCACACTATCATGCAATTACTTCTTTACTGACCACCCTATTCCTTGTGACCTTGTCAATGCTTTCAGCGTTCCTATAATAATTTTTCCCTATTCTACCCTCTCTCGCAATTCATCCTCCATACTCCCATCTTTACTCATCACGTTGCCCAAATGGTTAAATGAGCTGACATTCACCCATTAGTTTGGTGATTTCAAGAACTTTCGTGCCATGTTGTCGGAATTTAGGCCTAGAATTGACAACATAACTCCATTGTATTATATTGTATTAACATATGTTTACGGCAATAAAGTATCATTCAACAAGATCAAAACAATCAAGACAGCTTCACTCATCTTCGAAAGGACCTAAGATATCAATAGGGTACAAAGCTTCCCAGTTAACATTGGACGCCTACATCACATTCCTACAGTGAAAACAATTGTCTAATATTGAAGTAAATAGTTCACCGTATTGTATCTCGACTGACACTCAGCTACTCATAAATCTACTCAGTCTATTAATCCACTTACCTACTCATCCATCCCCTCACCTACTCATCTACTCACCCATCCCTCACCTATTCATCCATCCATTCACCTACTCAGTCTATTCATCCACCTACTCATTCATCCACTCGCCTAACCCATCCACCCACTCACCTACTCATCCATCCACTCACCTACTCAGTCTATTCATCCACCTACTCATCCATCCACTCGCCTACTCATAAAGGAAATCAAGGAAATCAAGCAACAACAGATCTAGTGACCCTTCTAGGCTGCTTGTCCTCCAAAACACTGAGGATCAAGTGTCCAAACAGTGGTTTAGAGTGGGTAAGGGAACTACTGCCCTGGAACTAATGTCCGTGGCAGGGCTAGGAAGTTAGTAGGGGACATATGGGTTAGTAACTGAGGGGAGGATAAAATAAAGTTATTCATTTACAAACGCAGTCAGTCGCGGGTTTGATGCGAGATATTTGTCTAGGCGGAGTTTAAATGAATCAACGGTGCTGCAGTCTATAACGTCTCGGGGAAGCCCATTCCACAAGTTGACAACTCGATTGAGAATCTTAGATTAGTGTGAGTTAAAAGATTACCAATAATTTGCAACGTTTCCGTTCCCCGCGTGTAATTAGATTGGTCGATAGTGAAGTAGTTACTACAGTTCATATTGTCGATGCCTTTGATGATTTTGAACACTTGAATTAAGTCCATCCATCCACTCGCCTACTCATTCATCCACTCGCCTACCCATCCACCCACTCGCTTTATCAATTTGTTCGAACACCGACCCGAGGTAATAACGTTCTTGACATTGTGCTTGCAACAAAAGAAGAATTAATAGAGAATTTGAATGTTGGTGATGAATTCAGTAACAGCGACCATCGTACGATAACTTTCACTTTAAACTTTACTAGTAACGAACCAAATAGTAGCATCGAAAAAGTCCCTAATTTCAAGAAAGCAAACTTTCATAAACTTAGAGCTATGTTTAAAGAAACTGACTGGAGCTTTTTTAATTAACAATAACGACATAAATACATCTTGGAAGTTATTCGAAACCACTTACCTAAAAGCAGTGCAGGACTGCATACCATCGAAAATACGGCGTCCAGGCCATAATAATAAGCCCAACATGGTGGAATAAAGATATTTCAAACTGCCTGCTTGCTAAAAAATTTGCTAATGATAGATTTAAATCCTCACAAAATGACGAAGAACGGGTGAAATTTGTAGAGGTACGACGCAAAGCCAAAAAGTTAATTAAGCAAAGTAAAAAAACCTTAGAGTTACATATTGCGAATCAAAGTAAAACAAACCCGAAAGAATTCTATAGTTATATCAGAAAGAAAAAAGTAGTTACTTCAACTGTTGGACCGTTAGTCGATGAAAATGGAGAATACACCAACGACGAAGTACAAATGAGTAATGCCCTCAATACCTTCTTTGCATCAGTTTTTACAACAGAAGACCTCAGTGATATCCCTACAACCCTCTCCGATTCAGATTGATAATTCAGATGTTCTAAGCAATATCACCGTTACAGAGAGAGAAGTATTGAACTGTTTAGATAAATAAACTCAAGGTAAATAACACGCCTGGACCTGATACAATCTCGCCTAGAGTTCTAAAGGAAGTTAAGGATGAGCTCTCCAATCACTGACATTACTATTCAATAAATCCTTGCAGTCTGGAACTATGCCTGATCAGTGGAAGATAGCCAACGTAAACACCGATATTCAAAAAAAAGGCAGCAAATCCCTACCCAGTAACTATCGTCCAATTAGCTTAACCTCAGTTGATATGTAAAATGCTAGAAACGGTCATAAGAGACAGACTCGTAAATCACTTAGAGGAAAATAACATACTTAAAGATACTCAACACGGCTTTCGTAAAAAACGTTCCTGTTTAACAAACCTCTTAGACTTCTTCCACGATATCCTCAACCTCTACGATGAGAGTAAAGCTGTAGATATTATATACCTTGATTTTCTAAAGGCCTTTGACAAAGTTCCCCACAAACGTTTACTGCTAAAACTAAAAGCGCATGGAATACTAGCGGCTGTGTTGAAATGGATAGAAAATTGGCTCCAGCGACAGAAAGCCAAAGAGTAGTCATAAACGGTAAGGCATCTAAATGGACCAATGTAAGTAGCGGGGTACCCCAGGGATCGGTATAGGACCAATTATCTTTCTAATTTACATCAACGACATAGATGAGGGTCTCACCTGTACAATCTCAAAATTTGCTGACGATACAAAAATTGCAAATAGCGTACTCTCAAAAGATCAAGTTGACGATATGCAACACAATCTAGATAAATTGTCACATTGGGCCCAAATTTGGCAAATGAGTTTCAATGCGGATAAATGTAAAGTATCGGATACCTAAATGAGAAAGCAACTATTCGATGAATGGCACTCAGCTTAAGAATGTAAACAGAGAAACCGATCTGGGAGTAACAATATCGAGTAACCTAAAACCGAGTCAACAATGTTCAGAAGTTGTTAAGAAGGCAAACAAAATAATTGGCTTTATAGGCAGATCATTTGAGCATAAATCCAAAGACGTAATCCTAACCCTTTACAATTCCTTAGTCCGCCCTCTTCTGGAATACTGCGTTCAATGCTGGTGCCCTTATTACCAAAAAGACATAAACAAGCTAGAACGAGTTAAACGTAGAGTTACCAAAATGATACCTAGCCTAAAGAACAAACCATACGAAGAGCGTCATAGAGAATTAAATCTATTTCCTTTAACCCAGCGCAGATTAAGAGGTGACTTAATTCAAGTGTTCAAAATCATCAAAGGCATCGACAATATGAACTGTAGTAAGTACTTCAGTATCGACCAATCTAATTACACGCGGGGAAACGGTTGCAAAATTATTGGTAAATCTTTTAACTCACACGAATCTAAGAATTTCTTCTTCAATCGAGTTGTCAACTTGTGGAATGGGCTTCCCCGAGACGTTATAGACTGCAGCACCGTTGATTCATTTAAATTCCGCCTAGACAAATATCTCGCATCAAACCCGCGACTGACTGCGTTTGTAAATGAATAACTTTAATTTATCCTCCCCTCAGTTACTAACCCATATGTCCCCTACTAACTTCCTAGTCCTGCCACGTTAGTGGCAGGGCAGTAGTTCCCTTTCCAATGTTCCCTTACCCACTCTAAAGACACTGTTTGGACACTTGATCCTCAGTGTTTTGGAGGACAAGCAGCCTAGAAGGGTCGCTAGATCTGTTGTAGCTTGATTTCCTTTGTACTCCTTTGTACTCACCTACTCATCCATCCACTCACCTACTCAGTCTATTCATCCACCTACTCATCCATCCCTCGCCTACTCATTCATCCACTCGCCTACTCATCCACCCACTCACCTACTCTTCCATCCACTCACCTACTCAGTCTATTCATCCACCTACTTATCCATTCACTCAACCACTCATCCATCCACTCGCCTACTCATCCACCCACTCACCTACTCACCCATCCCTCACCTACTCATCCATACACTCACTTACTCACTCTATTCATCCACCTGTGAACCCCCGCAGCACACAATCACTCATTCATTCATCTATTAATCTCCTCAAACAATGGCTTCCATGCACCTGTTACCGGCCCTGCAGTATTGTCTAACGAACTGCCAAAAAAATAAATAAATAGAAATAATAAAAAAATAAATAAAGATATTTAATTCCGACAGCCATTTATAAAATAATAACTTCTTACGCGAATGTCTTCATCAATATTTATTTTTGTGTTGTTGTGTGTGTTGTTACACATATATTATTATGTTCCTTCCAACAACCAACCATACTCCTAAAATCGATTAATGAAATTTACAAACACATGTGGCAGTCCGTGGATTCGAACCCAGGATGCTCACACCGAAAATCAACACCTTATACATCGCACCACGAAGACAGTTAATGGTTGGTGGACACTGCCTACGATTTATATGTAATATTGCATACAATTACCAGAAATTGCTCTGTACGCTTCAGTCTCTCTCTCTCTCTCTCCCTCTCCCTCTCTCTCTCTCTCTCTCTCCTTATTTGTAGAATCTGGAATACAGTTTGATATGTGGTGCCCTTTAAATTGATAGCAAAACGAATAATATTATGAACAAACACGGGTCTATCATTAAACTGCGTACCGTACATCAAACTAACAAAGGCAGTCACCCCCATTATATTTAGCTTTACTTTTCACTTACTGTACTTTTGCCTTTATGAAACACTTTTACCCCAATCGAATTTAGCTTCACTTTTCACTTACTTATGTCGTTTTGAACCACTTTTGCACCCATCAAATTTAGCTTCACTTTTCACTTACTTTTGCCGTTATGAACCACTTTTACCCCCATAAAGTTTAGCTTTACTTTTCACTTACTTTTGCCGATATGAAACACTTTTACCCCATCGAATTTAGCTTCATTTTCACTTACTTTTGCCGCTATGAAACACTATTACCCCCATCAAACTGCGCTTCACTTATAACTTACTCTTACCGCTATGAAACACTATTATCCCCATCGAACTGCGCTTCACTTATAACTTACTCTTACCGTTATGAAACACTATTACCCCCATCAAACTGCGCTTCACTTATAACTTACTCTTACCGTTATGAAACACTATTACCCACATCAAACTGCGCTTCACTTATAACTTACTCTTACCGTTATGAAACACTATTACCCCCATCAAACTGCGCTTCACTTATAACTTACTCTTACCGTTATGAAACACTATTACCCACATCAAACTGCGCTTCACTTATAACTTACTCTTACCGTTATGAAACACTATTACCCCCATCAAACTGCGCTTCACTTATAACTTACTCTTACCGCTATGAAACACTATTATCCCCATCAAACTGCGCTTCACTTATAACTTACTCTTACCGCTATGAAACACTATTACCCCCATCAAACTGCGCTTCACTTATAACTTACTCTTACCGTTATGAAACACTATTACCCCCATCAAACTGCGCTTCACTTATAACTTACTCTTACCGTTATGAAACACTATTACCCCCATCAAACTGCGCTTCACTAATAACTTACTCTTACCGTTATGAAACACTATTACCCCCATCAAACTGCGCTTCACTTATAACTTACTCTTACCGTTATGAAACACTATTACCCCCATCAAACTGCGCTTCACTTATAACTTACTCTTACCGTTATGAAACACTATTACCCCCATCAAACTGCCCTTCACTTATAACTTACTCTTACCGTTATGAAACACTATTACCCCCATCAAACTGCGCTTCACTTATAACTTACTCTTACCGCTATGAATCACTTTTACCCACATCAAACTGCGCTTCACTTATAACTTACTCTTACCGCTATGAATCACTTTTACCCCATCGAATTTAGCTTCATGTTTTCGCTTACTTTTGCCGTAATGAACCACTTATTTTATCATTCATTCTGTAATAGATGAATTCGTCATTTACGTTTATCATTCATTCTGCAAACATTTCTCCCTCCATTGATATTAACCCTTTCAAGCTCCAATACGCGTTTCTGTTCTGTTTTTGGCTACTATTAGACGATTTTATTCAGATTAGTAACGGTATATGAAAGTCAAAGGGTTGATTGAGATAGTATTTACCCTTTTAATACGCACAGATACTTCCTAAGCTGCATAAAATCGTCTAATGATAGCCAAAATAAACTGCTAAAACGCGTCAGAGCTTCAAAGGGTTAATACATGACTCTACACTCTCCATTATGCTCTGACCATTCTATATCAGCCTCACTCTCCACTAACTATTATAATTCTACAGCAGTTTCTAATATACGAAATATCTATCTATCTATTGCCGGACGCCTTACTCCCCTTTATGAGGTTGGTCATACACAAAACGCCCCCAAGCAGCCCTACCCTCTATGAGAAGGACAACCTGTGCCAGTTTATTCAAAAGGACTTACAGGATTGACCATTCAACTTAGGGTCCATCCAACTCCATGGCCCTCTATGTATCTTTTTAGCACTATTAATCTACAGTGATGTGCGGCTAGTCCATCCACTAACCTGCTTCACCCTTAGGTAAGAGGTACGGAATTGTATAAGGTTTGCTACCCTAGACAGGTTGCCGACCAAGGCTGACGAGTCCCATGCACTCAGATTTGTATAAGATTGTCTCCCCTAGATGGGTTGCTGACCAAGGCTATAAATATAATATAAACATGGTATAATATTGTCCCTCTCCTCTTACATTTAGCCTTCTGTTGCTTGTTCTCTGTCTTGTTCACTTACTTTCAACATTTCACAGCAGCTACACTTACTTTCACTTTCAACACCAGCCTCACTATCCACTTACTTATACCTTGCAATTACTGGTTTGTTCTCCACTTTGTTACAGTCAACATTCGGCAGGAGCTTTCTCTTTTTACTTTTATCAGTCAACAGTCGGTTTACTATCCACACGATTTTACCCTACTGAAGCCTCTAAATCCACTTAATTTAGCCATTCTACAACAGATTAACCCTCCGATTCTATATTCTCCACTTTGCTACATTCAACATTCTACAGCAGCTCTCTCTCCCCCTGTACCTTCCACATTCTGCAACGGATTCTACATTCTCCACTTAGCAACATTCTACATTCTCCATTTTGCTACATTCAACATTCTACAGCAGTTCTCTCCCTGTATTCTCCACATTCTACAACCGATTCTGTTCTCCACTTTGCTACATTCAAAATTTTACAGCAGCTCTCTCTCCCTGTACCTCCACATTCTACAACCGACTCTGTTCTCCACTTTGCTACATTCAACATTCTACAGCAGCTCTCTCCCTGTACCTTCCACATTATACAACCGACTCTGTTCTCCACTTTGCTACATTCAACATTCTACAGCAGCTCTCTCTCCCTGTACCTTCCACATTCTACAACCGATTCTGTTCTCCACTTAGCAACATTCAAAATTTTACAGCAGCTCTCTCTCTATACCTTCCACATTCTGCAATCGATTCTTTATTCTCCACTTAGCTACATTCAACATAATACAACATCTCTCTCTTTCTCTCTCACTCTCTCTTTACTCTCCACATTCCCCAACCGGTACACTATCCACTTATTTTTCCCCTGCCGTAGCCTCTAACTCTCCGCCGGAAGTTAGTGCCTGGCGTCCGATTTAGCAGCCGGGTTATCGGAGAATGTAGGGGACTGCTTCTTACGTTTAACCCTTTCTGTACCGGTCACGTCTTTTTAACTTTATTCTGGATACTATTAAACGCACACACACACACACATGTACACCTTTTCTGGCTTTGTTTAAGTTACACCCCGTTCTTAACATTAAACACTAATCCTCTATTACAAACCCCAATGCACTAAAATAAACTAATGAAAACATATGGTCCACCCGGGATTCGAACTCGGGACACCACACCCAGAACATAAGCATTTAAACCATTACACCACCAACACAGTTAGCCAGTTTAGCCAGTTTTGGTCTGTTTGCTAATTATTTCAATGGTTAACTTCTGAGTAAACCCCTTCGATACGATGGCACTATTTTAATTTGATTCGTAGACGTTAATAGGTTAACTACAGTACGCTAGATTTTAACCGTTGGATTCTTATGCATTCTTATGATAGTGAGGCTGGAAAGAGACCTCACTGGCTTCACCGTGTTGAACGGTTGGATGTACAGGCTCTCAGCCTATGCCCGAGAGGGAGTAAGTGTATGTAATATAGACAAAAATACATATATATACAGTATATATATATTGTATATTTGAGTACCCTATCTTCTTCTTCTAATGGGGTCGGCCGGGTATTCCTACTCCATCCACGCCTTTGTATCGGCCTCCTCCCTTTTAGGGAAAGCTAGGACAAAAGCAGGAAGAAAGATATCTTACACTATTAAAACAAAAGCAGGAAGAAAGATATCTTACACTATTAAAACAAAAGCAGGAAGAAAGATATCTTACACTATTAAAACAAAAGCAGGAAGAAAGATATCTTACACTATTAAAACAAAAGCAGGAAGAAAGATATCTTACACTATTAAAACAAAAGCAGGAAGAAAGATATCTTACACTATTAAAACAAAAGCAGGAAGAAAGATATCTTACACTATTAAAACAAAAGCAGGAAGAAAGATATCTTACACTATTAAAACAAAAGCAGGAAGAAAGATATCTTACACTATTAAAACAAAAGCAGGAAGAAAGATATCTTACACTATTAAAACAAAAGCAGGAAGAAAGATATCTTACACTATTAAAACAAAAGCAGGAAGAAAGATATCTTACACTATTAAAACAAAAGCAGGAAGAAAGATATCTTACACTATTAAAACAAAAGCAGGAAGAAAGATATCTTACACTATTAAAACAAAAGCAGGAAGAAAGATATCTTACACTATTAAAACAAAAGCAGGAAGAAAGATATCTTACACTATTAAAACAAAAGCAGGAAGAAAGATATCTTACACTATTAAAACAAAAGCAGGAAGAAAGATATCTTACACTATTAAAACAAAAGCAGGAAGAAAGATATCTTACACTATTAAAACAAAAGCAGGAAGAAAGATATCTTACACTATTAAAACAAAAGCAGGAAGAAAGATATCTTACACTATTAAAACAAAAGCAGGAAGAAAGATATCTTACACTATTAAAACAAAAGCAGGAAGTCTTACACTATTAAAACAAAAGCAGGAAGAAAGATATCTTACACTATTAAAACAAAAGCAGGAAGAAAGATATCTTACACTATTAAAAAAAATCTGTGGAGTTTGTTGCATAGCCTCTTTTCTTTTGGCCCTAATCTAGTCTGTGTTTTCTGTAATTTGGTTTCCTCACTGAATCGTTTTGGTCTCTGGCGGCTTTTGTATCACACGAACCCTTTTCCCCTCAACATTTATCCTCAACACTCCTCTCTATAACATTCTAGGCTTTAGTCTCTGACACCACTGCAAAATATCCCATAAATGTTGTCAGAAAAATGTTGATCATCGAATGTTGACTATAAAAACTCTCGTGTGATACCAGCTTTAGAGTTCACTCATTTCCTTGTTGTCCCCCGTGAATGATCCATCTTGTTTACTCAGTGGGCCGATGTTTGATGTTGTTTTAGACTTGAGCTTGGCATATGAAAATAAAAACTTTGAGTTTTCCTCTATAAATTTAATAGGTCTGTTCTCATCTTCTAGCAGAACCCAAATAATTTAAAGTGGAAGACAAGGATAGAACAGAGAGAGAGAGAGAGAGAGAGAGAGAGAGAGAGAGAGAGAGAGAGAGAGAGAGAGGAGAGGGGGGGGGGGGATGGGAGAAAGGCATTAGATTTTTTTTTTCAACGTGTGTGTGTGGAAGGGATGGGGGGTTGGGGTGGGGGGGGGGGGCACTATGCAGAAAAGGACTTACGTTTTATTTCCAGCCCACACAAAGAGCAAAATGTTGCCATTAAATTGAATGTTCGTACCATAACAGTCTCATTGATAATATAGTAATTATTTATTATTTATTTATTATATATTATTTATTATTTATTAATAATGAAATTAACAAACACATGTGGCAGTCCGGGGATTCGAACCCAGGACGCTCACACCGAAAATCAACACACTTATGCATTGCGCCACGAAGACAGTTAAAGAATACTGCACAAGCCTACGATTTATTATGCAGTTTCGAATCCTGCATACCAATTTTAGCATGTACAATCATTCCAACTGCACTAAGAGCAGCCCTAATTGATAGACCATTAAAGTACCGATTCATTAGTTACGAATACTTCCGGAAATTCACATAATTATGTAATTATAATCTAAGATCTACTAATTATATTCGAAAATAAAATGTGCTTATTTCACAAGAGCTATTTTCTAGGTTATTTAGGGGAGGTATTTAGTTTGTTCCCTAGACCTCCATCAAGCTCAAAATGACACCCCCTTGAGTCCCTTTCAAGATAAATTTGTACATTTTTCGGTAGAAAAATTTCCCGGCCGAAGGCCGGTTCCTCTTAAATTACAGGCTCGCTATTGCTCGCCAGGATAAAATCGACACCTGAATGGCATGAAAGGTCTTAATATGGGGTGAAAGTTCTTAAAATTTCTAAACTAATGGGGCAAACGTTTTATAGTATCAAAAGCAATGGGGCTAAACATGAGGGAGAAAGGGGTCAAGAAAAAAAATCCCTCAAGTGGAAATCTCCCCTTAATCCTTCCTGTACCAGCGACGTTTGTTATTATTTTCTTTTAGCTATATTTAGACGATTTTACGCAGCTTAGGAAGGCTCTGTGGTAGTAGAAAGGGTTAAGTGAGATAGTTCGAAGCCTGTTATTTGCTGGAGGTCTCTTTAAAACTGAATATAAGCGTCTAACAGTAGCCACAATATAGTTAAAAGGACGGCATCGGTATTGTAAGGGTTAAGGGGAGATTTTCACTTGAGGGATTTTTTTCTTTACCCCTTTCTCTCTCATGTTTAGCCCCATTGCTATTGAGATTTTAAGATGTTCGCCCCATTAGTTTGGCGATTTTAAGAACTTCACCCCATTTATGTCACTTTTAAGACCTTTCGTGCCATTTAGGTGTCGATTTTTTAATGGCGAGCGATAGCGAGCCTGTAATTTAAGAAGAACCGGCCTTCGGCCGGGAAATTTTTCTACCGAAAAATGTACAAATTTATCTTGAAAGGGGGTCAAGGGGGTATAATTTCAAGCTTGATGGAAATCTAGGAAACACACTTAAAACTTCCCCTTAATAGAGCTCACCTGGCTCAAGAGTAGAGTGACACTGCAGGCGTAAATGTTCTGTCTTATTTATCCCCCTCGCTAGCAGAAAGAAACCTTCTAAAGTCGGATGCTTGGTTTTACACAGTTAAGGGGCGTGACCCGTTTTTGTTCTGTCCTTTTCTATCTTTCTCTGGCTTGTATTCATTTGGCCCCATTCAGCCTACTGTTTTAAGACGTTTATCCCCATCCAGGTGTCAATTTTTTACTGGTGAGCGGTAGCGAGCCAGCATATTTTTTATTTTTGTTTGACAGCAGGCTAAATTTGTACATTTTTCGATAGAAAAATGTCTCCATCGAAGCCGGATTTCTTCATATAATGCTGGCTCGCTATCGCTCGCCAGGAAGAAATAGACACCTAGACGGGGATAAACGTCTTACAATAGTTGGCTGAATGGGGCCGAATGGTTACAAGCCAGAGAAAGAGAGAAAACAAAAAAAAAAAAAAAAAAAAAAAAAAAAGAGGTCACCCCCCTTTTTAAAAAAAACCCAGGTCACTCCCCTTAAAAAAAACAGGTCACCCCCCTTAAAAAAAAAAACAGGTCACCCCCCTTAAAAAAACAGGTCACCCCCTTTAAAAAAAACAGGTCACCCCCTTTAATGTGCTGATTTGATATTCAATTTGACTTCTTCTTCATCATTATTCTTGTTCATCATGTACTGAATTATACAGTGATTGAATCATGTAATTATCAGTGTATTTACTTGATTGTAGGCAACACGTCTTGCTTCATACATACAACAACGAGCCATTGTATTGTAAGTTTAAGCGGTGCATCATTCCTATAGTTTGTTATTGACCGTCTCCAGCTCTTTATGGGGGAGGTGGTGTTTTTTTCTGAATCCCCCTTCTCTCTCATGTTTAGCATATAACTTTTGATATTTTAAGACGTTATTTCCGCTAGTGTGGCGATTTTGAGACCTTTCGCCAATTTTTGTTGTCAATATTAAGGCCTTTCGGGCTATTTATAGGCGTCGATTTTATCCTGGCGAGCGATAGCGAGCCTGTAATTTTAGAAGGAACCGGCCTTCGGCCGGGACATGTTTCTACCGAAAAAGGTACAGATTTATCTTGAAAGGGGGTCTAGAGGGTGTGTTTTTAAGCTTGAAAGGGGTCTAGAGGGTGTGTTTTTATCTTGAAAGGGGGTCTAGAGGGTGCGTTTTTATCTTGAAAGGGGGTCTAGAGGGTGTGTTTTTAAGCTTGAAAGGGGGTCTAGAGGGTGCGTTTTTATCTTGAAAGGGGGTCTAGAGGGTGTGTTTTTATCTTGAAAGGGGGTCTAGGGGTGTGTTTTTATCTTGAAAGGGGGTCTAGAGGGTGTGTTTTTATCTTGAAAGGGGATCTAGAGGGAGTGTTTTTATCTTGAAAGGGGGTCTAGAGGGTGTGTCTTTAAGCTTGAAAGGGGGTCTAGAGGGTGTGTTTTTATCTTGAAAGGGGGTCTAGAGGGTGTGTTTTTATCTTGAAAGGGGGTCTAGAGGGTGTGTTTTTATCTTGAAAGGGGGTCTAGAGGGTGTGTTTTTATCTTGAAAGGGGATCTAGAAGGTGTGTTTTTATCTTGAAAGGGGGTCTAGAGGGTGTGTTTTTATCTTGAAAGGGGATCTAGAGGGTGTGTTTTTATCTTGAAAGGGGGTCTAGAGGATGTGTTTTTATCTTGAAAGGGGGTCTAGAAGGTGTGTTTTTATCTTGAAAGGGGGTCTAGAGGGTGTGTTTTTATCTTGAAAGGGGGTCTAGAGGGTGTGTTTTTATCTTGAAAGGGGGTCTAGAGGGCGTGTTTTTATCTTGAAAGGGGGTCTAGAGGGTGTGTTTTTATCTTGATAGGGGGTCTAGAGGGTGTGTTTTTATCTTGAAAGGGGTCTAGAGGGTGTGTTTTTATCTTGAAAGGGGATCTAGAGGGAGTGTTTTTATCTTGAAAGGGGGTCTAGAGGGTGTGTTTTTATCTTGAAAGGGGTCTAGAGGGTGTGTTTTTATCTTGAAAGGGGATCTAGAGGGTGTGTTTTTATCTTGATAGGGGGTCTAGAGGGTGTGTTTTTATCTTGAAAGGGGGTCTAGAGGGTGTGTTTTTATCTTGAAAGGGGGTCTAGAGGGCGTGTTTTTATCTTGAAAGGGGGTCTAGAGGGTGTGTTTTTATCTTGAAAGGGGGTCTAGAGGGTGTGTTTTTATCTTGAAGGGGGGTCTAGAGGGTGTGTTTTTATCTTGAAAGGGGGTCTAGAGGGTGTGTTTTTATCTTGAAAGGGGGTCTAGAGGGTGTGTTTTTATCTTGAAAGGGGGTCTAGAGGGCGTGTTTTTATCTTGAAAGGGGGTCTAGAGGGGGTGCTTTCTTGAAAGGGGGTCTAGAGGGGGTGCTTTCTTGAAAGGGGGTCTAGAGGGCGTGCTTTCTTGAAAGGGGGTCTAGAGGGTGTGTTTTTAAGCTTGATGGAGGTGTAGCGAGGAAACTCAAGAGTAAATAAATATATATAAACATATAAACCAAAACACAAGCACTACCCCCTGCATGTCCTTTGATGACTCCATTGCTCCTCCATGACTCCCCAACGCCTGGACATGAATAGCCTTCCTGTTGTTGAGTTACCCTCCCCTTCTGTAACTCCAACGCAACATAGTCTTAGTAGCGCTTTCTCTATTATCTAACAAGCATTATGCGGTAGTCATTCAGCTTTGGAACTAGGTCTCATTATTGTGTATGTCTAAAAATACCTTAAGGGAGCCCACCTCAATTTTTTTCTCTTTCTCTCCCTCTCTCTTTGGCTTGTATCCATTCGGCCCCATTCAGCCTACTGTTTTAGGACGTTTACCCCCATACAGGTGTCAATATTTCCCAAGATATATATATTTTTGTTTTGACAGCAAGCTAAATTTGTATATTTTTCGATATAAAAAAAATCCGGCTTCGCCGGATTTCTCCATACAATGCTGGCTCGCTATCGCTCGCCAGGAAGAAATCGACACCTGGATGGGGATAAACGTCTTAAAACAGTTGGCTGAATGGGGCCGAATGGACACAAGCCAGGGAAAGAGAGAAAAGGAGAGAAAGATAATAAAAGCCGGTGACCCCCCTTAAATTAAGTAACTTCTTTACACCAGTGATACAGTACTTTCCTTTCTCGCATTCTGGCTACAACTAGACGATAATAATAAGCTCGGCCTCTTGCACTACAGGAGATAATATTTGTCTGTTCTCCATGCATTTTCCATTGGTGTAATATCCCCAGAGAGCGGGTTTCCGACATCGTATGCCCTGCTACTCCGGTTGTCCTTTGATAACATTGTCACAGCGGGTTCTATTGTACAAATGGACAAGAATATCTTTTCATACGCGCTTTGATATACTTCTCACACAGTCGGAGAACAAAAATGGTTATACATGTAGACTGGGTCCGGCAGAGCAATATTCTATTATATACTGTATACAGTATATATATATATATATATATATATATATATATATATATATATATATATATATATATATATATATATATATATATATATATATATATATATATATATATATATATATATATATATATATATATATACGCCCAGCCTAACTCGAACCTCCGACATTCAGAACAAGTGTCCACTACACCAAGGCGTGATAAAAGAATCTTAACCTTTTTCCTATTTATATTACGGAGAAAGGAAATCCTACTTGGAGAATGTATTTCAATTCATGCACAAGTCGCAGGATCCTTATTCCAGGATACCATACAGGGAGTTTTACAAGGGGTAAAGCACCCGTTAAAGCCGGTATCACACGAGAGCTTTTTTAGTCAACATTCGATTATTAAATTTTTTCTTGCAACATTACTGGAATATTTTGCACTGGTATCGGAAACTAGACTGTTGGTAGATTAATTTAGGTGACTGAAATATTTTAAATGTTGACTTCATAAGCTGCCAGACCAGTGTTGAGTATAAATGTTGAGTGAAAAACGTTCGTGTGATACCGGCTTAAACACGTGATTTGTTCATATTATAAGTAAGCAAGTCATAACGTTTGACAGGAATATCTCCAGAAGGCGGAACTCCCAGGAAGAAAAGAAGACGAAGAAGAACAAATACCAAAGAGGAGAGAGAGAGAGAGAGAGAGAGAGAGAGAGAGAGAGAGAGAGAGAGAGAGAGAGAACAGAACAAATACCAAGGAGAGAGAGAGAGAACAGAACAAATACCAAGGAGAGAGAGAGAGAGAGAGAGAGAGAGAGAGAGAGAGAACAGAACAAATACCAAGGAGAGAGAGAGAGAGAGAGAGAACAGAACAAATACCAAAGAGGAGAGAGAGAGGGAGAGAGAGAACAGAACAAACACCAAGGAGAGAGAGAGACAGAGAGAGAGAGAACAGAACAAATACCAAGGAGGAGAGAGAGAGAGAGAGAGAGAGAGAGAGAGAGAGAGAGAGAAACAGAACAAATACCAAGGAGAGAGAGAGAGAGAGAGTACAAAGGAGTACAAAGGAAATAAAGCAACAACAGGTCTAGTGACCCTTCTAGGCTGCTTGTCCTCCAAAACACTGAGGATCAAATTTCCAAACAGTGGTTTAGAGTGGGTAAGGGAACATTGGAAAGGGAACTACTGCCCTGTAATTAATGTCCGTGGCAGGATTAGGAAGGTAGTAGGGGACAGATGGGTTAGTAACTGAGGGGGGGATAAAATAAAGTTATTCATTTACAAACGCAGTCAGTCGCAGAGAGAGAGAGAGAGATAGAGAGAGAAAGAGCGAGCGAGAGCGAGCTAGAGAGAGTAAGAGTAAGAGTGACAAAGTGAAGAGCGAGTAAGAGAGAGAGAGAGACAGATACAAAAAAGAGCGAGAGATACAAAAAGAGAGAGAGCGAGAAACCAACAAGCCACTCCAGCCCCCAACTTTTTTCCGGATGTGGCCATTAATCCCGACTGCCAGCGGCCCTTGTTACGGAGACTTCGGATGGGCAGTAAATAAATTGATTCTTGGGAGTGATTAAGGGGAGATGGGCTGTTATTTTTTTCTGGCCCCCTTCTCCCTCGTGTTACATCGTATTGGTTTTTAGATTTTAAGATGTTCGATTCATTAGCTTGGCGATTCTATGACTTTCCACCCCATTTCTTTGGCAATCTTATGACCGTTCGTGCCATGTAGGTGTAATTTTCCTGGCGAGCGACAGCGATCCTGTAATTTTAAGAGTAACCGGCCTTTGGCCAGGACATTTTTCTACCGAAAAAATTACAACTTTATCTCGAAGGGGAGGGGGGGAGGGGCGGGGTAAAGATTGATAGAGGTCTAGGGAGCAAACTAAACAGAATAAAGAAACCCTTAATAAATATGTGAGCCAGTGATGGAAGTATCGGAGGGGCTATTATACTCTCAGTTCCCAGGTCGGGGATTGCTTAATGTATACACCGAGTGTTTACAGTCTTCAGGTGGAGGGCAAGGGGAGAGGTTGTGTTATTTTGTTTTCGGAGGTAGAGTGGAAGTTTATTGGCCACGAGTATTTGTTCAGGTGGATGGCAAGGGATTAAGTTGTGTGGTGGGTTTTTTTTCTCGGAAGCAGAGTGGAAGCTTATAGACCAGATCGAGATAATTATTTCAGGTGGATGGCACAGGAATAGGTTGTGTTTTTTTCGGAAGAAGAGTGAAAGTTATAGGACCAGATTGCGATTATTTATTCAGATGGATGGCAAGGGCAGAGGTTGTGTTGTTCGGAAAGGCTGGATACACCCAACGATCGATTTATGGATACACGATACCATATACACGATACCATATACACGATACCATATACACGATACCATATACACGATACCATATACGAAACCAAATAGATAATGCCGCACGTAAGGATAGATATAATTTCGTAATATCACCAACCCACAAATTAACTTACGAATAAACAAACCCGAGAGAAACCAACTAGCCACCATTACGATACACAGCAGCCCCGACTCGCCCGCTGCTGGCCCCAAAGTTTAGTCATTCATGTTGCAGGTAAACCCACTCTTCAACGCGAAATATGCGGTGATCGGGCCCAGCGGGATTAGAGGGGGAGGGTGGAGGGGAGGGGAGAGAGGGAGAGGGAGGGAGCGTACAAAGGAGAACAAAGGAAGTCAAGCAACAACAGATCTAGCGTCCCTTCGAGGTTGCTTGCCCTCTAAATTACTGCTTTTCAAAGTGTCCAACTGTGGTTCAGAGTGGGTATGGGACAATTGGAAAGGGAAACTTGCCATTTCCTCATCTTGATTATTACTCGGATTTTACAATGATTTTGTACTGAAATATATTACTAATCGTGAAATCTCGGTACTATGCAGGTACAAAGGAGTTTCATGTTTTCCCAGTGAGTATTGATGAATCAGCTGTTATATTTTGGCACTGGTTTGGTTGGTCTGGGTTAATTTGGCACTGGTTGAGAGCTACTGGTTGCAATGGTCTACTGGTTGAGTTGCCATGGAACCGCTGTTAAATAATGACATTTACCGTTAGGTGAGAAACAACAACAACAACAGTTTACTTACATTTTCCTCGACTTGCTTGTTGGTCCATAACATCACTATTCTGCGGAAGGAAAATATTGAGTCATTTCATTTATATTAAAACAAAACACATACATTAACATTTGGTTTACTAAATACAAATGGCAAATTGTACTCGGCTCCCGGATATTATTATAATTTTAAAATATGTTGAGTACTTGAGACCATTATTTGAATTGATCATTACGAATCTTTGTATAAACCGTACAAGAATATTTGAATGTATGTGAGTAAATGCCGCAGAGTTTAATCTCTATCTCTCCCCTATATACTTAAGGGGAGGTTTCTAGTTTGTTTCCTACTCCTCCAACAATCTTAAAATGTCACCCCCTTGACCCCCTTTCAAGATAAATTTGTACATTTTTCGGTAGAAAAATTTCCCGGCCGAAGGCCGGTTACTCTTAAATTACAGGCTCGCTATCGCTCGCCAGGGTAAAATCGACACCTAAATTGCACAAAAGGTCTTAAAATTGACAGAATGGGGCGGACATTCTTAAAATCACCAAACTAATGGGGCAAACGTCTTAAAATCTCAAAAGCAATGGGGCTAAACATGAGGGAGAAAGGGGTCCAGAAAAAAATCCCTCAAGTGGAGACCTGCCCTTAAGCTAGATCACCGTGTATGTTTGGGTTTGACGCCGAATAGAATAGAATAGAATGTCCTCAAGATATTCAAAACTAGACACAGCACAAGTCATTGCATTCCATTATTTCTTCATAGAAATAATTATATATTTCAAATATCGAGTATATTTGATTAGCTTAGGAGACTATGCTTTTTATATTGGCATGTCTTACTATAGTTTGTTTCTTTTCAACTGACGGTAAATTGCAAAGTTCCCATCAAAATTGTTCAGTTATTTGGAAGATTTTGTAGTGAAATATGGAGCCAATTATATAAACTTGGTCTTAATATGAAGCAGAGACATAGTAGTTTCATATTTTTCCATTTAAGTATCGACAAATCAGCTGCTAAGGGATTCAATTTATCGCCAGGTGAAAAGAAACCGAGTATAGCTGACTATAGTATATTATATTCACCGGTGGACGATATATCTAAATATATCAGAAGGTAATTGGAGATGTCAAACTCATTAACGTCTATAAACCCTTCCGAAGCTTAAGGGGAGATTTTCAATTAAGGGACTATTTTTCGAACCACCTTCTCCATCATGTTTAGCCCCATTAATTTTGAGATTTTAAGACGTTCGCCCAATTAGTTTGGCTATTTTATGACATTTCGCCCAATTTCTGTCAATTTTAAGACCTTTCGTGCCACTTAGGTGTCAATATTTACCTGGCGAGCGATAACGAGCCTGTACTTTAGAAGGAACCGGCCTTCGGCCGGTACGATTTTCTACCGAAAAATGTACAAATGTATATCGAAAGGGGTTATTGGGGGTATTTTTTTTAAAGCTTGATGGAAGTCTAGGAAGCAAACTAAACATCTCCCCTTAACTCAATCGTCTACCGTAATGAGATGCAACTGACGCTACTGGCTATTACTACAGGGATGGTACACAGCTGGGTGTGACATATTACCCAGCTGGCTCGTAAAGTACTGGAACGGTGTTGTGTTTTTGTACCAACCTAGCGATTTTGGCTCGTGTGTCTGATGCTACGAGTATTGACGGTATCACAAGCGAGCCTTTTCCATCAGCATTAATCCTTAACCCCTTCCGTACCGGTGACGTAATTCTAACTTTATTATGGCTACTATTATACGATTTTAGTCAGTTAAAACAGGGCCTCCAGCAGTTAAGGGGAGGTTTTTAGTTGGTTCCCTAGACCTTCATCAAGCTTAAAATTACACCCCCTTGAGTCCCTTTCAAGATAAATTTGTACATTTTTCGGTAGAAAAATGTCCCGGCCGAAGGCCGGTTTCTCTTAAATTACAGGCTCGCTATCGCTCGCCAGGATAAAATTGACACCTGAATGGCACGAAAGGTCTTAATATGGGGTGAAAGTTCTTAAAACAGCTAAACTAATGGGGCAAACGTTTTATAATATCAAAAGCAATGGGGCTAAATATGAGGGAGAAAGGGGTCACGAAAAAAATCCCTCGAGTGGAAATCTCCCCTTAACAGGCTTTGATCTATCTCACTTGACTTCCTCAGATCATTCTTAAACTGCACAAAATCGTCTAAAAAACAGAAAAAATAAAATAAAAAAACCTTCGCCGGTAAAGAAGGGGTTAATAACACCTTCACCACCATGACGTATTTTTCATCATATTCGGGCTACCACTAGGGTTTTTTCTTTTCTTTAGTTTATTATCTACCTCTACGACTCAAATTGGAAAAGACGATCTCGATAAACCATCTTGATATGTATTTTTTTTTTTTTTGCCAGAATCAAAGGTAAGAAGGCGTCATGGTGTTTTGAAGGGGTTAAGGGGGTGTATATTCTGGACCCCTTCCTCCCTCATGTTTAGCCTCACTTGTTTTCAGATTTTAAGGCGTTCGCTTCATTAGTTTAGCGATTTTATGACCTTTCTCCTAATTTCTTTGTCAATGTACCTTGTAGCTGTTGACTTTCTCTGGCGAGCGATAGCGAGCCTGTATTTTTAGGAGGAATCATCCTTTGACAGGAAAAAATGTACAAATGTATCTTGAAGGGAGGTCTTGGGGTGTTTTTTCTAAACTTGATGGAGGTCTAGTGAGGAAGCTAAAGCATAAATAAATTAATAGAATTACAAAAAAAAAAAAAAAAAAAAAAAACCCTTCCCTCTTACGGAAACTTAGCTTGGGCGGGTGCCCAACCCCAAAAG
The DNA here is from genome assembly GCA_032716605.1 of Paralithodes platypus. Classification (NCBI taxonomy): domain Eukaryota; kingdom Metazoa; phylum Arthropoda; class Malacostraca; order Decapoda; family Lithodidae; genus Paralithodes; species Paralithodes platypus. The sequence goes on from CM064507.1 coordinate 37,332,315, forward strand.
GGGTTGAAATAGGGGAGCTATCCCCCCCGCCAAAGGCGGCTTTCCAGGGCCTTTCCTAGCTGATGCTGAGAGGATTGGGTTCTAGTCATATGGTGATGGGCTGGTCTATCAGAGTGAGAACTGAGCGATCTCTGCCATACCCATAGCTTACTCCGACTGTTCCTTTTACTTATGTATTTCCTAGATCTCAAGTGACGGCGTCTTTTCCGTGGATTGACCTCCCAATCTACCAAGATTGGAAGCCAAAGCGTCACATTTTTCCTTTGCCCCTCAACTTTCTCTTCATAATTGCTGAGGGGCACAGGGCCCTGGGTGGGACTTTGGTTTCCCGGGCGTTTCCGCACCCTCCTCAGCTCCCCGCCATGGAGTGGCTTCGGTCACCCAGGCTTTATTGTGGTAGGCAGAGAGGGTTCTGTGGGGGCGCTCAGTTATGGCCTTGGCCTTGCTCGGGGCCTTGGGGCTGTTCGGCCAGGCAGCTTGGGGAACAACAACAACAACAACAACAGAAACTTAGCTTCTGAACGAGGTTAACAAATAGTTGTTGCACGTTTTAAACCACTTATCACATGGCTAAATAATATATAAAAATTATTATAATCTTGTAACTATGTAGAAGCTTATATATTTGATTTGGATGCAGATTTGTTTATTGTTGTTTTGAAAAGGCACTAATTATTCCTAGGACTTTGTATTTTAAGTCTTGTCTGCTTATTTAACTGAGAACAATATTTTAAAAAATTCAAGGAATATTAATTTCGTATTATAACTTAAGAACATAAGAAAATGGGAGTCTGCAGAAAGCCGATTGGCCCACACAAGGCAGATCCCTCTCACACCCAACCCCAATTATAAGGCCAGATTATCTCGTATTATTGTATTTTCTAGCATACCCTAAGATTGTTTTGATGCTCTCTCGAGTATAAATGCATGTTTAATACAGTGAAAAACTAGATTCTTCTCAAATTCCAGCCTTTGACTCGTATGCTGCACTTGCATCACTACGACACCCGATACTGACTGACGCGTGATACTCCAGGAAATGCAACTCCGTATATTGAGAAGCAGCGTTTGAAAATTGTAGTCTTATATATGCATATTGTAAGATGGGGCTATTCTGATCAAGACGGAAATAATTATAAATATATTAAATGCAGCGCTCTTACCATATGGCATTTATACGAGTACACAAGTTCACCACTGACGTAGAAAAAAGTGGTCACAGTACAGAAAAAGATTCGTCAGCACTATTCCCCCTGGGAGTGATTAGAAGGCTGGCTTGCCACACAGGCCATACCTCCCTTGACATGTTCCTCTGCTGCCTTGACAGGATCACACCTCGAAAACAGCAGAGGAAGTTGCCACTTCCACAAAACCAGGCCAGAGCAGCAACAGCCATATCACTATTTGGAGACCGCGTTTGCCACAGGGCTAAGATATTTCAACGTTTCTATTGTAACTAGGGGTAAAGCCGGTAAACCCACTTCATTTGTAACTGGTGGTGTAGGGACAACTAACTTTGCATAGTGACCAACTGACCATCCCTCGTTTTCAACAAGAATGCCTATAGTCTGTTCATTCTAGGTTGGGTAGAAATCGTAACGTCTAACCTCTGTAACTCAAAAAGGACTAGAGTAATCGAGCTAATGTTTCTACCAAATAGGAAGACTTGGCCAGGGAATAGGTGTGAAAATTGATGGCTCATTTGCTCTAGCCCTGTTTAAGTTACAGAGGTTAGAGGTTACGATTTCTGCCCAACCTAGAATGAACGGACTATAGTGAACCAACAATCACATAATTATACAGCTGGATGTTAGCCCACGTTTGCAACTGGGACTCTCAGTATAACAACCTTGTTTGCAACGAGTTGTTGGGCAATACAAGAGGAATTGCAAGTCACACTTAAGGGGGCAGTACCGGTACTCGCCTTTTCTGGACCTCCTTCTCCATCATGCTTAGCATACTAGTTTTGAGGTTGTAAGACGTTCGTTCCGTTAGTTTGGCGATTATGAGACCTTTCGCCTCATTTTTTTGTCAATGTTAAGACTTTTCGTGTCCTTTAGGTGTCGATTTTTTACTGGCGAGCGATAGCGAGCCTCTAATTTTAGAAGAAACCGAAAAATGTACAAATATATATTAAAAGGGGGTCTAGGGGGTGTTTTTCTAAGCTTGATGGAGGTATAACTAGGAAACTAAAAAATAAATATATAAATAAATATATAGGCCAAAAACCCAGCACTGCCCCCTTAAGAGGGAACCATCGCCAATGGAGCTGCCAGTTTTCCGAGGAACACCATCTTCCCTGAACACTCGCCACAGAAAAGAAGAAGGCGGCCTTGATTGGTTTCTTCCTTTACGCCACCATCATCACACCACAAGCGACGATACCATATAGGGATCATTTTGGCCTCACACTACAATGCCTGGGGTTCATGGAGGAGCCTCGTGACTGGCCAACTATTGGTCTTTCAACTCAATTTATGCAAACATGTTCCTATATTTACACACCCTATTCAACATCTGACAGACATTAATACAGCATACAGGGAGTAAAACGTAATGGCAGCGGCGACACGACTTATTTTTTAAGGAGGTAGTGCTTGTTTTTTGGTATATATATTTATTTAATAATATATTTTTGAATGTTCTTCACTATACCTCCCTCAAGCTTAGAAAAACACCCCCTAGATCTCCCTATAAGACCAATTTGTACATTTTTCGGTAGAAAAATGTCTCGGCCTTGGTTCCTTCTAAAATTAGAGGCTCGGTATCGCTTGCCAGGAAAAAATTGACACCTAAAGGAAAGGGCACGAAAAATCTTAATATTGATACACAAATTAAGCGAAAGGTCTCAAAATTGCCAAACTAATGAAACGAACGTCTTGAGAAGGGGGTCCAGAAAATGCGAGTACTACCCCCTTAACGGTCTCAGTGAGTTATTAGAACCAGATACTATAGCCATATTTTAATGATAATAATTGAAGAAATAAGAGGATTATATTATAGAGTATAGAATTAAGCAAGCACAAACCCGGTATGTTTATTTAGCAAGCACAAACCCGGTATGTTTATTTAGCAAGCACAAACCCGGTATGTTTATTTAGCAAGCACAAACCCGGTATGTTTATTTAGCAAGCACAAACCCGGTATGTTTATTTAGCAAGCACAAACCCGGTATGTTTATTTAGCAAGCACAAACCCGGTATGTTTATTTAGCAAGCACAAACCCGGTATGTTTATTTAGCAAGCACAAACCCGGTATGTTTATTAAGCAAGCACAAACCCGGTATGTTTATTTAGCAAGCACAAACCCGGTATGTTTATTTAGCAAGCACAAACCCGGTATGTTTATTTAGCAAGCACAAACCCGGTATGTTTATTTAGCAAGCACAAACCCGGTATGTTTATTTAGCAAGCACAAACCCGGTATGTTTATTAAGCAAGCACAAACCCGGTATGTTTATTAAGCAAGCACAAACCCGGTATGTTTATTTTAATGGTATTTCTATTTTTGTTCATAGTCGGTTTAACCCTTTGAGTACCAGCGACGTGTGTTAGCTTTTATGCTAGCTATATTTAGACGCTATTATGCAGCTTAGGAAGGATCTGCGGTAGTTAAAAGGGTTGGTTGAGATAGTTTGAAGCCGTATTATTGCTAGAGGTCCTTCCTAATCTGAAAAAAATCGTCAAATATTGGCCACAATAGAAATAAAAGGAAGTCACCGGTACTGTATGGGTTAAGGGGAGATCTCCACTTGAGGGATTTTTTTCTTGACCCCTTTCACCCTCATGTTTAGCCCCATTGCTTTTGATATTATAAAACGTTCGCCCCATTAGTTTAGCGATTTTAAGAACTTTCACCCCATTATTAAGACCTTGTGTGCCATTCAGGTGTCGATTTTATCCTGGCGAGCGATAGCGAGCCTGTAATTTAAGAGGAACCGGCCTTCGGCCGGGACATTTTTCTACCGAAAAATGTACAAATTTATCTTGAAAGGGACTCAAGGGGGTGTAATTTCAAGCTTGATGGAAGTTTAGGAAACACACTAAAAACCTCTCCTTAATATCCCCACCTTGAGGTATACTGCCTATTAATTTTTTTTTTTTTATATAAAGATTCAATTCACGAGCTTGGTGGAACCTGAGCAGCATCTAACCCTCAACAATCACAAGCTTCTTTTCATTAACCCATTCAGTACCAGTGACGTCCTTTGCTTTATATTCTGGCAACTATTACATGATTTTATCCAGCTTAAATAGGGCCTCCAGCAATTAACAAGCTTCGAACTATCTCACTTAACCCGTTCTACTACCACAGATCATTCTTAAACTGCACAAAATCGTCATATATAGCTAGAATAAAACATTATAAGACGTCGCCGGTACAGAAGGGGTTAAAACAAAGTCATTCTTCAGCAAGCATTGTATTTATATTTCCATTGATTACTAGACGACCTTCCCAAGTTGTATAAAGTCGTTTAGTGTTAAGCTCGGTTCACACATGCACGAATTAACGTCCCGTCCGTCCCCGACCCCTTAATTCGCCGTGCCAAGGCGGCGTCCTTTTTGTGCAGCATAAAATGGTCCGTGTGGGTCGGGGCAACTGCCAGAAAACGTGTTATGTCGGGGACACCCACAGGACACACACGGGAGCAGTCGTCGTCTAGACGCAGCCTGGCGGCGTCTAGACGACGACTGGAGGCGTTTAGACGACGATTAACGGGATGAGAACGGCGGCAAAAAAACGTTGGAATGGCCCTAGTGGCCATCGTGGCCACATGGGGCCTCCAGATTGATGCCGTCCTGCCTATTTTCTTGGTCGGGGACGGACGTGACGTTAATTCGTGCATGTGTGAACCAAGCTTTAGCCAGAACAAACTAACAAGGCGTCACTGAAAAGGTTGGGAGGAACATTATTGCAATTGCTACCATGATCAGTTTTATTAAATCCAGAATCACACGAGCGCATTTTTCCCTCAAAATTTACCTTCAACACTCATCTGGCAGCTTATGAGGTAAATATTTAAAAAACAATATGTCTCCTAAGTTAATCTACCGTCAGTCTAACCTCCGATATTAGTGCACAAAATCCCAGAAATAATGTCAACAAAGTATTGAGAATCGAATGTTCACGATAAAAGCTTTTGTGTGATACTGGGTTGATTTCGCGTTGTATCTTCACCTCCATCTATTATTCACGCCTGTAACTTCTACCATTGTTGCCCATTACAGTCATATTTGGAAGCATTTTGAGAACTTCACAATTTGATATACGATCCCACTGCGTCACTCACATCACCCCAAGCACTACTACCTTCTTCCTAGTGTGTGTGTGTGTGTGTGTGTGTGTGTGTGTGTGTGTGTGTGTGTGTATTCAGCTATAACATTATACACCAGCCGGTACATGCCGGTACAAAGGGCGTCATGAAATTTCAGCCGAAGTGAATATTCCCTTTTGAGTGTCTCTTTCTGGTCTGGGAAACAGGGTGAAATTAAAGGGACAGGACTGGAAGAAAAAATATGTGTACTTATTTGCAATAACGCCAGATTCGGTGTGAGAGAGAGAGAGAGAGAGTGTACAAAGGAGTACAAAGGAAATCTAGCAACAACAGGTCTAGTGACCCTTCTAGGCTGCTTGTCCTCCAAAACACTGAGGATCAAGTGTCCAAACAGTGGTTTAGAGTGGGTAAGGGAACATTAGAAAGGAAACTACTGCCCTGGAACTAATGTCCGTGGCAGGATTACGAAGTTAGTAGGGGACAGATGGGTTAGTAACTGAGGGGAGGATAAAATAAAGTTATTCATTTACAAACGCAGTCGCGGGTTTGATGCGAGATATTTGTCTAGGCGAAGTTTAAATGAATCAACGGTGCTTCAAGAGAGAGAGAGAGAGAGAGAGAGAGAGTCTGATATCAGGTTGTCCTCGAATGTTTTATAGTATATCAGCCCTTCCCCCCCCCCCCCCCCTCCCTTCCACTACATTCTTTTCCCACTAATACCCAGTAATGAATTTATTTTTGGAAGGTAATGCAAAAATCTGGCTGAGGTCAACCATTGTCAACCGGATGGTATAATTTTGTTATTTTGTTATTGTTATGTTATTTTTTGTGATTATTTTCTTATTTTGTATTATTAGTTTGTTATTATCCTGTTATTATTATGATATTATTTTGTTATTTTGTTATTATCCTGTTATTATTATGATAATATTTTGTTATTGGGTTATTATTTTGTTATTTTTTGTGCGATTATTTCGT
>CM064507.1:37343568-37373011 GCA_032716605.1 Paralithodes platypus
CATTAACATGGTAATGGTGGGCGTATACGTGGTGGTGCCGACAGCCATCCGACTGTTAATTAGTGAGCTGGAATACATTAACATGGTAATGGTGGGCGTATACGTGGTGGTGCCGACAGCCATCCGACTGTTAATTAGTGAGCTGGAATACATTAACATGGTAATGGTGGGCGTATACGTGGTGGTGCCGACAGCCATCCGACTGTTAATTAGTGAGCTGGAATACATTAACATGGTAATGGTGGGTGTATACGTGGTGGTGCCGACAGCCATCCGACTGTTAATTAGTGAGCTGGAATACATTAACATGGTAATGGTGGGCGTATACGTGGTGGTGCCGACAGCCATCCGACTGTTAGAGGGGAGATGGGCCGTTTGCCTGGTCCCCCTTCTTCCTCATGTTTAGCCCCATCGCCAAACTAATGGGCCAAACGTCATAAAATCTGAAAACTATTTCAGACTTTATGACGTTTGGCCCATTAGTTTGGCGATTTTAAGACCTTTCGCCCCATTTCTTTGCCAATATTTAGACTTTTTGGCGAGCGATAGCGAGCCTGTAATTTAAGAGAAACCGGCCTTAGGGAAATGTTTCTATCGAAAAATGTACAAATTAATCTAGAAGGGAGATCTAATTGATGTTTTTTAAAAGTTTGATGAAGGTCTAAGGAGGAAACTAAACACATTATACAACAACATATATATATATATATATATATATATATATATATATATATATATATATATATAAAGGAGCAAATAAATACGACCCATTCCCCCTTAAGGGCAGGTCGTGTGGTAAAATAAAAAATCGTTAACCCGTAACGCGAGTCAAAAGAACTTAATTGAACTACCAGTGCCGCGGCGAGGGACCCTATAGGAACAAGTCGGTTAACCTCCGCCATGTTGGTACCCCACTGGTGTCGGTCTGCCTCCCTTTACACTCAAATATATCGGCACACATTATAAACATGCGGCAATACTGGTACGTGATGGACTACTTAGATCTAAATTATCTATGATCAATAATAAAATACCAGGTAATTCTTTGATAATTATGGCAATACTGGTACAGGATAGATTACTTGGATCTAAATTCTGTATGACAGACAATAAAATACTATCCCGTTCTTTGATAACTGGGGTACCAAAATGGCGTCCAAATAAAAGGGATCACAACTCTCTGACACACCAGGGTCTCTAGTGCGGAGTTGCTTGGCTTTTTACTTCACCAGGTACAGTGGTGCTAATAAGTCATGTCTCAGCTGTTTGGCTCGCTCTATGCTGTAATAATGTCTGTCAGATGTTGAATAGGGTGGTTAGGTGTAGGAACATGTTTGTATATCTCACTCAAAAAGAAGAAATCATGTGTAAATATTGCTGATACCAATTATTGGTCGAGACATAATTGGTGCCGATACATCATTAGGCCGACTGTACTATCGGCGACAGAAGTCCTGCCCTAACAACTGTAACCCCCCTTCCCTCCCCCCATCACCCTACACCCTCTCCACCATCACCCTACACCCTCACAACCACACACTTCACAATGTGGCATCTGGTGGTAGAAATAAGCACGTTTTTTACACTTAAGGGGAGGTGGTCGATTTTCTTTGGTCCTCCTTCTTCCTTATGTTTAGCCCCATTAGTGTTCAGATTTTAAGACGTTCGGCCCATTAGTTTGGCGATGTTAGGACTTTTTAATCCACTATCAATATAAAGACCTTTCGTACAATATAGGTGTTGATTTTTTCCTGGTTAGCGACAGCGAGCCTGTAACATAGTGGTAACCGGCCTGCGGCCGGAACATTTCTCTATCGATGAATGAGCAAATATATCTTGAAGGTCTTGGGGTGTTTTTCTTTAAGCTCGACGGAGAAAACTAAAATCAATACTAAAAATAGGAATACATAAACAAATAAATACGCCCTTCCCCCTTAAATACGCCCTTCCCCCCTTAAAATGTTCGAATCTATGAATATCGCGGGTCACGGCGAGGCAGGAGAGGTGACAGGACTTTTGCCGCAGACTGTACCATTCTGGGTTAATTTGTATTTATGTATTATATCTATTTTTGTCTCTGTGTAACTCTGGTGCGCTTGGTGGAGAGTGAAAAGTGACCCACCACATCGGGTTGTTGTCGGGAGAGAGGGTAAAACTACACTTGAAGGGGGAGGGATTGTTTTTGTTGACCTCATTCTTTCAGTTCAAGCAACCCCCCCCCCCACACATACACTCTCTGTCACTGAAGGAGCGTGTGTGTGTGTAGGGGTACATGTGTATGTACGTGTGTGTGTGTGTGTGTGTACCTGCCTGAGTGTGTGTGTTTATTGCTGTTGTATGTGTTAGGTGTGCAGTCCTGGGTGTGTATGGTTGTTGTGTTTACACACAATGTTAGTGTATTTATGTTAGTGTATGTGTGTGTGTGTGTTGTATGTATAGGTGTCATTATTGTGTGTATGTGTGTGTGTGTGTATTTAATTATGCTTATGTGTATGTGTTTTGTATGCATAGGTGTTATTGCTGTGTGGTCATGGCGGAGGGCCGAATTGGGGAACAACTAGGTTGATTGTAGGGAGGTACTGGTACAATAAGATAAACTACAATGTAACTAGAATAAGATAGATTGTACACCACTTTGTAACTGTCACCTTAATAAAAAAAAAAAAAAAAAAAAAAAAAAAAAGGAAACATGCTTACATTACAGAAATGTTTGTGGACATGCAGTAATGCAAGTAATGGTCACTCTTCTGTAAATCTAAAATGGCTTACTTAAGAATGGGAAAAGGGTACAATATATATATTGTACTGTATTGTACCTTCTATTTAAAATAAATAAAAAAAACAATTATTGCTGTGTGTGTGTATGTGTGTATTGCTGTGTGTGTGTGTACCTGTGTGCGTGTGGGTGTGCGCGCGTGTGAGTATGCAGCCAGTGATATATGCCACCATATATACGTGTAAAGTGCTCGATACTGCAGGCCCATATTTCACAGATGCCAGAATCTTTCAAACCCGTATAATAAAATAGTGCGCCGTGTAAGCTCTGTATGACACGGCCAATATTACCGAACAGTTATCAGACAGTGTATTACATGTATTATTATTATTATTATTATTATTTTTATTATTATCATTATTATTATTATTATATTTATTATTATATTTTTTTATTTTTTATTTTATTTCGCGTTTTATATTTATCAGACAGTTTATTAAATTTATTATTTTTATTATTATTATTATTATTATTTTCGCGTTTTATATTGTGTTCTCAATTATTCTAGTTATAATTACGGGTTTACGAGATTCCAAACTCTATCCTTGTGAAGTGAAAATAATCGAACTGAGGCTTCCAAGAAACCTTAAAATAAAGATTATATTTTGGTTGTACAGTCTTAAGCCATGAGAGCTACGCATCCATTAGAACTTGCATCGAACACATGCTAGACAATACAATGACTTTTGTATATCTCATATGCTACATAACTTGGCTGTAAAGCTTCAAATAATTAAATAGGTGTACACTTATTATGGTTCACGATTTTACAGCCAGAATAAAATCTTTATTATAATTATGGTTCCATGGAGTCTTAGTTCGAATATTTTTTACTTCACAATGATATAGTTTTGTCTATGCGAGTAAAGAGATAGATAGATAGAGATAGATATATAGATAGATAGATAGATAGACAGACAGACAGACAGACAGACAGACAGACACAGACAGACAGACAGACAGACAGACAGACAGACAGACAGACAGACAGACAGACAGACAGACAGACAGACAGACAGACAGACAGACAGAAAGAAAGATAGATAGATAGATAGATAGATATAGATAGATATCTCATAGGGGAGGTGTGGTGGAGTGGTCTTGCCACTGGCCTGGTAATCCAAAGGTCCCGGGTTCAAATCCCGATGTATCAATGGGAAGATATTATTGGGATTGAATTTGTGCTGTACCTAGTATCAGTGCATTACCACAAGCCCACCGAAACGTCAATAAAATACCCTCATTGTTCCCTGATTAAATAGCACTGTATGAATATTCCCATATTCAAAATATGCTATAGGGGTGCAATACCTGGTGAGTTATCTGCTCAACAGGTGGCGTTGTGTGTGTGTAAGTGTGCGAGTCCGAGTGTAGGGGGTGAGACAGTGAAGCACGGGAACGAGGTAGCTTCAGAGATGGGGTCGTTTCGGGCCATGAGTGAGCACCGTGCCTCATGTGAAGGCAAGATGGCAGGTGCTCGTTGTACTCTACGTGCTTCACATGTCTCACTCCCTAGACTGGAACAAGACCTCACGGGCTTCACTGTTCATTGTAAAGCGGTGAATGTTAAGGCTCTCAGCCTATGCCCGAGAGGAAGTAAGTTGGAATAAATAAAAAAAAAAAAAAAAAAAAAAAAAAATAGATTAAAATTATCTCGGCAAAGCGAAAACTGGCGACACGCCAGTTTTCGCTTTGCCGAGACTGTCCACTCAATTTCATAACCTTTAAGGGGAGATGGGCCGTTTTTCTGGTCCCCTTTCTCCCTCGTGCTAAGCCCCATTTGTTTTGAGATTATAAAACGTTCGGCCCATTAGTTTGGCGATTTTAACACCTTTCGCCACATTTCGTTGTCAATTTAAAGACCTTTCGTGCCATTTAGGTGTCGAATTTTTCCTGGCGAACGATAGCGAGCCTGATATATTTAGAGGAACCGGCCTCCGGCCGGCACATTTGTCTAACGAAAAATGTACGCATTTATCTTGAAAGGGGGTCTAGGGGTGTTTTCTTAAGCTTGGTGGAGGTCTAGCAAAGAAACTAAGAACTATTTGATAAATTGAATTAATAAAAAAAAAAAATGAAAAAAAAAAACGAAAAAAAAACGGCCCATCTCCCCTTAAACAAATAATTCTATTGACCCTATTTAATCCAAGGGAGAGCTTTTTGGACCTCTCCTATATCACTTCAATAGTTTGGAGATTTGGAGATATTCCACCACATTAGTTTGGCTATAATAAGACGCTTAACCCCATTCAGGTGTCGATTTTTTTTCTGGCCGAGCGATAGGCAGCCTGTCACTTAGAAGAAATTGACCTTCGTCCGTGACATATTTCTATCGAAAAATGGACACATTTAGCTTGAAAGGGGTCTGGGTGGGTATTCTTTACTTTGAAGGAAATCTGGGAAGGCGTTTTTGTTTGTTTTTTGTTTAAAAATATATTTGTTTGTATATGAAGGAGACAAAAGGCAGGTTACCTGTAACGGGTGTCTCCCCCAAAGTCAAACGAGTGACTGAGCCAAATTCAATGGACGTTGGGGTCAAACTAAAATACACTGCTCGAAAATACCCAAAGCAAGCAAAATATCATGAATCATTACACAAAATACCATATACAACCCCAACCCAAGACATGATATCGGAAAGAGGCGCGGGTTATATAAGTAAGAGCCGATAACCGTGGCGGGGGGGGCGGGGGGGGGGAGAATAACAAGCGGGGACCAATTAAGAGGCTCCCCGAACCTTTCATTCCGGCTTTCATTACCGGCCGAAATGAAACGCGGCCGAATGTGCCATTTTTGTTACTGGGAGGGTTGGGGGATGGGGGGGGGGGGATGGGTCGTGTAGGTGGGAGTGTTTTTGGTGCAAGTTTGTAGATGTGTGTTAGTAATTGTGTTTGTGTGTGTGTGTTGGTTTGTGTTGGTTTGTGTGGTTGTGTATGTGTGTGTTTGTGTGGATGTATGTGTGTGTGTGGAGGTGTGTTATTTGTTTGTGCTTGTAAGTGTCTTTGCTAATAATAAGGTGCATGTTTTGGTGTGTATTTAAGTATGTGTATACAGTATGTGGTGTGTGTGTATATATATATATATATATATATATATATATATATGTGGTGTGTGTGTGTGTATATATATGTGGTGTGTGTGTGTGTGTGTGTATATATATATATATGTGGTGTGTGTGTGTATATATATATATATATATATGTGGTGTGTGTGTGTATATATATGTGGTGTGTGTGTGTGTGTGTATATATATATATATGTGGTGTGTGTGTGTGTGTATATATATGTGGTGTGTGTGTGTGTGTGTGTATATATATATATGTGGTGTGTGTGTGTGTGTGTGTGTGTGTGTGTGTGTGTGTGTGGTGTGTGTGTGTGTATGTGGTAGGTGTGTGGTTTTAGGAATGTGTGCATGTCTGAATCTGTGTCTGTATATTACGTGAAGGAGTGTTTGTATAATGCAACGTAAAATCTAAATAACGACGAACACGTAACAGAAATAGTGTGATTAAGTAGATAGATAGATAGAGAGACAGATAGAGAGAGAGAGAGAGAGAGAGAGAGAGAGAGAGCGAGAGCGAGAGAGAGAGAGAAAGAAAGAGAGAGAGAGATAGATAGATAGATAGATAGATAGATAGATAGATAGATAGAGATATATATAGAGAGATAGATTGATAGTTATATAGATAGATAGACAGGCAGACAACCAGCTTGATAGATATAGATAGAAGTATGACAGTCGAACATTCTTATAAAACGCAATTAATCTATTATGCTGACTAAGAACCTTCCTCGGCGACCCATTCTTTTATCAGCTGATTGATACCATAACTTTAGAACGCTATATTAAGGGAGCCCACCTCGCCTTTTTTCTCTTTCTCTCCCTCTCTCTTTGGCTTGTATCCATTCGGCCCCGTTCAGCCTATTGTTTTAAGACGTTTACCCCCATCCAGGTGTCAATATTTTCCTGGCGAGCGATAGCGAGCCAGCATATATATTTTTTGTTTTGACAGCAAGCTAAATTTGTACATTTTTCGATAACAAAATGTCTCCCGCGAAGTAGGATTTCTCCATACAATGCTGGCTCGCTATCGCTCGCCAGGAAGAAATAGGCACCTGGATGGGGCTAAGCGTCATAAAACAGTTGGCTGAATGGGGCCGAATGGATACAAGCCAGGGAAAGAGAGAAAAGGAGAGACAGATACAAAAAAAGCCGGTGACCCCCCTTAAGAGAAGCAAGAAGCAGTAATATTTATTTCCTGTCATTGGATAATTTAACTTTCACAAGCCACGTATTAGACACAACAAGAAAAAGAACAGAACAAAAAAGATAGAGGATAAGTTACTGAAAGGAGAGTGAAAGGTGATTGGTAGGTGTGTGGATGGTGGGTAGATGGTAGTAGATGGGTGGTAGATTAGTGAAAGATGAGTGGTAAGTGGTGTTTGGTAGGTGATGGGTGCTAGGTAGTAGATGGGTGGTAGATTAGTGGCAGAGGAGTGGTAAGTGGTGTTTGGTAGGTGATGGGTGCTAGGTAGTAGATGGGTGGTAGATTAGTGGCAGAGGAGTGGTAAGTGGTGTTTGGTAGGTGATGGGTGCTAGGTAGTAGATGGATGGTAGATTAGTGAAAGGTGAGTGGTAAGTGGTGTTTGGTAGGTGATGGGTGCTAGGTAGTAGATGGGTGGTAGATTAGTGGCAGAGGAGTGGTAGATGTGTTGGTGGTAGATGATTCGTGACTGGTAGCCTTTGGGTGGTGCATACTAGGTAAAGGATGAGTGGTAGGTGAGTGGTAGATAGTACAAGAGTAGTAGGCGTGTTGGTGGTAGTGGTTTTGCATGTTAGATAAAGGATAAGTTGTAGGTGAGTTGTTGATGGTACATGAGTGGTTGGGGTGTTGGTCGTAGTGGTTTGGCTGAGTAGTAGGTTGGTAGTAGATGGTAAGTGAGTGGTATAGATGTGTGAATGATAGGTGTGTGGTTGGCGAGTGTTAGGTAAATGATGAGTGGTAGGTGAGTGGTAGATAGTAGTAGATTGTACGTAAGTGGTAGATGTGTAAGTGGTAGGTGTGTGAGTGGTAGGTGTGTGAGTGGTGTGGTAGGAGAGTGCCATGGTGTGTGTTAAAGGGGTGAATTAGCAGGTGAGTTGGGGTTGTGGTAGGTGGTTATGGAATGGTAGGTCGATGGGTGAATCAGTGGATAGGATGGGTTGCAGAGGTGGTAGGGGAGTGGTCAGTGGTTATAGCATGGTTGGGAAGATGGTAGGTAGGTAGGTTGGTTGCTGGCTGGTAGGTGGGTTGATTAGAAAGATGGTAGGTGGTTATTGAATCAGTGGGTGGGTTAGAAGATGCCAGATGGTAGGTTGGTTGCTTGCTGGTAGGTGGTTATTGAATCAGCAGATGGGTTGGAAAATGGTACCGGTAGGTGGTTTCTGATTAATAAGTGGGTCAGGATGGTAGGTGGTTCCTGGGTGGTAGGTGGGTCAAGTTGGTAGGGGGTTATTGGCAGGTCGATGGGGGAGTTGGGGGAGTTGGGGGATGTAGCAGCAGTAAACGAGGGGCCGGAGATCAAAAGCCCCCCTGGCCCTGTTCCCCTGTGACCAAACCATTCTGCTCATAGGGCCCGGACACACACGATACTTCTTTCCCTCCCCCTATTACCGGCATTTCTAACCTGGGACCTTCTAAATCCAAGTTTCCTAAGATTTCAGACAACTATATTAACCTATCTCTAGCCTACGTATCGCCAAAAGTGCAAACAGTTCTCAGGGATGTTGTCAAAATGGAGTTGCCGATTGCTAGTTGTCGGAAAAAGCGCCCCCTGTGACTCTGCCTCTCTGGGATTGAACAGGACCCGGGGACCTTCAAAGACCAGGCTATCACACACCTCATTTTGGGATAAACTGGCTCGGAAATGTTGTTGTTATTGTTGTTGTTATTGTTGTTGTTGTTGAAGGGGGCTGCTGGTTGGGGAGGGAGTCTTGCAGTTAAGGGGGAAGTGGTTACTTTTGGTCCATTTATTTGTTAATTTATTTATTTTATATTAACCTCGCTAGACTTCCATCAAGCTAAAACAAAAACACTCCCTAGACCCCCCCTTGAAGATAAATTTGTACATTTGTCGGTAGAAAAACGTCCCAGCCGAAGGCCGATTCCTTCTAAAATGACAGGCTCGCCAGCACTCGCTAGGAAAATAATTGATACCTTAATAGTACGAAGGTATTTTTATTGACCAACAAATTGGGAAGAAAGGTCTTAAAATCGACAATCTAATAGGGCGAACGTATTAAAATGTCAAAAGTAATGGGGCTATACATGATTTAAAATGGGGTCCAGAAAAATCAACCCCCCCCCCCACCCCCTTAATAGAGGTCTATAATAATGACGAGGGCTCGCGATATTGGCTGTCGTCCTGTCTCTGTTTGTTGTCTGCGTCGATTTACATAGATTTACATAGATACCCTGGCCACACAGACTTTACGATCCCAGCGAGGTGGTCAGGACTTAATTCTAGTAGAGATAGTTAACCCGTGAGTAAGGTAAACTGGAAGGAAAGGATAGCAAAGAAGAAACCTATCTGAATAATAGACGTTGTTATTTTGTTTACTTTGTTGAATTTGAGGATTAACAGGGATGCTTGGTAGTATACATTTGCCGACTTATTTCTTTGGAGATGCCGAGATAATGTTGAAAATCCCGAAGCACATGCCCACTAAATATGTTATATATCACTTGAATGCCTAACAACATACCAAAGTCTGAGAAGCTACAGTTTTCTGTATAATTGATTGTTTTTCGTTAACGGTTAACCTTTTCTGTACCAGCGACGTCTGTTATATATTATTCTAGCTATATTTAGACGATTGTGTGAAGCTTAAAAAGGATCTGTGTTAGTAATAAAGGTAAAGAAAGATAGTGCTAAGACTGTTTATTGCTGGAGGCCCTTCGTAAACTGAATACAATCGTCTATGTTTAACCAGTATAAAATGAAAAGGACATAACTGGCACTGAACGGGTTAAGATAACAAGCCGATTTGTTGACAGCTATATTACCTTAGTGAATATTTAATACTGAAGATTAGAGTATTTGTTGAGGCATTGATCATAGCATTAGGAAACATAATAGTGTAATCATGGTTGTTGTTATTGTTGTTGTTCCCTAAGCTGCCTGGCCGAACAGCCCATGGTTTATCATGGTTTAAGGGGCTATTGGCTGGTTTTTGGTCTATTAATTAATGTATTAGTGTAGTTTTTAGTTTCCTCGCTAGACCTCCATCAAACTTACAAAAACGCCCCCTAGACCTCCTCTCAAAATAAATTTGTAAATTTTTCGGTAGAAAAAGGCCGGTTCCTCCTATAATTACAGGCCCGCTATCGCTCTCCAGGAAAAACATTGACACCTAAATGGCACGATAGGTTTTAAAATTGACAACGATATGGGGCGAAAGGTGTCAAAATCGCCAAACTGATGGGCCGAACGTCTTAAGATCTCAACACTAATATGCTAAACATGAGGGAGAAGGGGGTCCAGAAAAAGCGGCTACCTGCCCCTTAAACAAAGCACGTACTATAAATGCCAGGACTTGATGCGTACGAGGCGTATACGCACGGGTTTCAAAGGAGGAGAGGCTCAGGAGGAATGACAGGGACAATAAAGGTTCAGCCGGTATCTCACGAGATATTTTATAGTCAACATTTGATGATCAAAATTTTTCTGGCAACATTTCTGGACTATTTTGCACTGGTATCGGAAACTAGACTGATGGTAGATGAATTTAGGTGACAGACAAGTTTTAAATGTTGACCTCATAAGCTGCCAGACCAGTCTTGAGTATAAATGTTGAGGGAAAAAGTGCTCGTGTGATACCGGCTTTACGGACAGCAAGAAGAAGGAAAAACGAAGAGGAGAAGCAGGAGAAGAGAAGCAAATTGATAAATGGTTGGAGAGGAAAGGATAAAACAATAAAGCAAAACGAAGGACAAACGAAGTAGAGAAGTTGGAGAAGAGAAGCAAATTGATAAGTGATTGGAAAGTGAAAGAAAAGGAAACAAAAAAGCAGTGGAACAATAATCAGAGGCCAATCATGGGATAATAGGACTTCTGCAGATTTCCAGTTTTCTTATCTTCTTAAGGGGGGCCCACCTAGCTTTTTTTTCTATTTCTCTCCCTCTCTCTTTGGCTTGTATCTATTCGGTCCCATTCAGCCTACTGTTTTAAGACGTTTACCCCCATCCAGGTGTCAATATTTTCCTGGTCAGCGGTAGCGAGCCAGCATATATATATTTTTGTTTTGAGAGCAAGTTAAATTTGTAAATTTTTCGATAGAATAATATCTCCGGCGCAGCCGGATTTCTCCATACAATGCTGGCTCGCTATCACTCGCCAGGAAGATATCGACACCTGGATGGGGATAAACATCTTAAAACAGTTGGTTGCATGTGGCCGAATGGATACAAGCCAGAGAAAGAGAGAAAAGGAGAGAAAAAAAAGCAGGTGACCCCCCTTAACGTAAATAAACTTATAATTAATCACATACAGTATATGCAACAAACACCTTTCACTTTAATGACAGGCACGCTATATGAGTTGCGGCATTCCCATCACCACTTTTATACCCTCGCTGATGCAGGCTCCCCGATAATAGAAAAGTGTGGTGCCCTTGTCCATTATACCGTGCGGGGCTATTTGGGGGTGGGTCTGCCTTTGATACCCCCCCCCCCCCCCGTCACTGCCATCTCCCCATCCTCCCCCCCCCCCTCTCCCCCCACAGTCACTGCCATCTCCCTCCCCCCCCCCCCCCCCCTCTGGTCATTGCCATCTTCCCTTCTTGTCCTATCCTTGGTCTCTCCAGTTGATATAATTATGCTAGGGAATCTTTGGTCTAGTTTATTGTGGTATATTTTTATCATTTGTTTTTGGCCCGCTAGCGGTAACTGCTAGGGAGAGCGCCGCACTCAAGCTTTGTTAAGGGAGCCCACTTCGCTTGTTTTCTCTTTCTCTCCCTCTCTCTTTGGCTTGTATCTATTCGGACCCATTCAGCCTACTGTTTTAAGACGTTTACCCCCATCCAGGTGTCAATATTTTTGTATTGACAGCAAGCTAAGTTTGTACATTTTTCGATAAAAAAAAAAATTCCGGCGAAGCCGGATTTCTCCATACAATGCTGGCTCGCTATCGCTCGCCAGGAAGATATAGGCACCTGGATGGGGCTACCTCCCCTTAACCCTTAGAAGATACAATGACGCATTTCTTTTCTGTTTTCTGGCTATTACAGTATTAGACGATTGTATTGAGCTTACGAAGGCTATATGGTGTCAGAGGGTTAATTGCGATAGTCTTTACCCTTATGATTCCCACAGATCCAAGCTGTATAAATAGTCTAATGCTAGCCAGAAGAAACTGCCACAATGCGTCATAATCTTCAAAGGGTTAAGGTTATTCAGCGTGAGGGCGTTATTTACACATTATTCTGGCTAACAATAGACGATATTACGCAACTAAGGAAAGATAACTGGGAATGACTGGGGTTCACTGATTTCACTTAATCTTTGAATGCCCACAGACCCTTCCAAAACTTGCTGTACCCTTGCCCTCTTAATCGACTTATGTCTCTTTTCTTCTTACCATTATCCTCTTAAGGGGAGGTTTTTAGTTGATTCCCTAGACTTCCATCAAGCTTAAAATTACTCCCCCTAGACCCCCTTTCAAGATAAATTTGTACATTTTTCGGTAGAAAAATCTCCCGGCCGAAGGCCGATTCCCCTTAAATTACAGGCTCGCTTTCGCTCGCCAGGAAAAATTCGACACCTAAATGGCACGAATGGTCTTAAAATTGACAGAAATGGGGCAATGGTTCTTAAAATCGCCAAACTAATGGGGCGAACGTCTTAAAATCTCAAAAGCAATGGGGCTAAACATTAGGGAGAAAGAGGTCCAGAAAAAATTCCTCCAGGTGGAAATCTCCCCTTAAGACAAATCATTTCGTACTCACTCTGTCTGTCTGTCTATCTGTCTGTGTCTGTCTGTCTGTGTCTGTCTGTCTATCTGTCTGTCTGTGTATGTGTGTGTCTCTCTCTCTCTCTCTTTAACCTTTTACTAGCCTACGTACAGTACGTATTGTAATCCCCTGTAATCATATCCTTCGTGTATCGTACTTTACCTTCAATTTGCTTACGTTTTATTTATTTTGAATGATTTATCCCATGTTGGTTTCTTCTACTATCCCCTCATCCTTATCCATTTACTGTACCTCCGCATCGTCTCTTACAATTTCATATTTTCTTTTTCTCGTTTACTGTATTCTCTTCGTAGTCTCTCTCTCTCTCTCTCTCTCTCTCTCTCCGCGTCTTTGTATTAGACTAGCTACCCTTCAACTCTATTACAATAATCAGTGTTCCTCTGAGCTCGCCCAGTGTATACCACCTCCTCTTCGTATAGCTCGTAGCACACGTCTTGCAACACAATACCACCCCTACTCTGTGAAACTCTCCAAGGCATGAGTGAAACATGATTCTCAATCTTTCTTCTATTCAATAGCTGAGCTCTGGAACTCTCTCCCAGAATCAGTCTTTCCCTCTTCCTATGACTTAAATTGCTTTAAACTCCGAGTGTCCAGGCATTTTGGCTCGAACGTCCCTTGATTTCGGCCCTGTCACTCTTTCAACTCTGGGAGAGGCACTCGCTACAAGCAGTTCTGCCTTTTGTCTCCCTCATTTACATAGAACAAAATATATACACACACCTCCCCGCTGTATTGTTCAGTTTAAGTTTCTCGCAACTCTTTTCTTAGTCGCCCCTTCAGCGCATTTCAGAGTTACCCCTCGCAACTCCCCTTTTCTATTTCTATTTCTTGGCTATTTTTCACCGATTTCTCTTCTCACTGTGTGTGTGTTTTTTTTTTTAAAGTTATTTATTTTATTTCAGATATATTTTTTTACGGCCACCCCCTCGATGTGCGTCAGTTCCCCCGTTTTCTTTTGCTCTATTGTTGTTGTTGTTGTTGTTGTAGTTGTTGTTGTTGTTGTTGTTGTTGTTGTGCTGTTTTCCCATCTGGCTGTATTTCACTGTTCAATCTTCATACAATTTTACAACCCAACCCTTCACTGGTACTCGTTGCGTTTCACTGTTTCCCAAGCTGTGTCACCAAGGCGATATATATTGCTCTGTTGTTCCGTCTTCCTATGCTGTAGTTAATTACCGGTTTGGCTTTATTAAGGGGGCATGGTTGATTTTTATGGACCCCCTTCTCCCTCATGTTTAGCCCCACTAGTTTGCAGATTTTCAGACGTTCGGCTCAATAGTTGGGTGATTTTAAGACCTTTCACCCCATTTACTTGTCAATTACGACCTTATGTGCCATTTAGGTGTCAATTTTATCCTGGCGAGCGATAGCGAGCCTATAATTTAGGAGGAACCGGCAGAAGGCCGGTACAATCTTCTGCCGAAAAAATTACACATTTATCTAGAAGGGAGGTCTTGGGGATGTTATTATTAAGCTTGATGGACGTCTATAGTTTATTCACTGTAAGTAGGTGAGGAATCATGACCTCTAAGCTCTGTAACTAAAACACGACTGGAGTAATGGAGCTAATATATCCACCATTTGGGAAGAGTCAGTCAAGGAATAGACGTGGAAATGTACAGCCAATTTGCTCTAACCAGTTTTGAGTTACAGAGGATAGAGGTCATGAAACCCCCCAAATCATTTATAAATCAATAACTCTTCCAACAGTTTTAATATGCGCGCAGTTATTATGGCTTTTGTTTGTCTCGTCCTATAGTCTGTCCATGATAACTAGGCCAGAAACCGTAACCTCGAACCTCTGTAACTCAAAAAGGGCTAGAGCAAACGGACTGTACATTTCCACACTTATTCCCTGGCTGACTCTTATTGTATGTATGTATATACTCAAGCACACACCCCATAGCTGGGGGTGGCCGACTTGAGACAGAGCCCGAACAGTAACAACATTTAAAGTTCCAATTCTTAGGGTTCTGGACCACTTTCGCGTTCCTTCTTTCTTCTTAAATGGTATAATTATTAGCTCGATTGCTCTAGTCGTTTGTTAGTTATAAAGGTTAGGGGTTCACGATTTCTGGCCTACTTAAAATTAATAGGGTATAGTATCCTAATTTCAACTTGGGTTATCCTTCTAGTACACATTAAGTAATCTCCCTATTAGTTATGATGGGTAATGGGGACGATGGACAGATGAGAAAATGTTCACAAAGGGTAGAGTAGACAGGAAAACAAACTCATGATTATTTTTGCATTAACATTTGGGTAACATGAGGATTTTTTTTTTATATTTCAAGAAAGGTAATTACAACTGAAGTTTTAAGGGGAGATTTCCACTTGAGGGACTTTTTTCTTGACCCCTTTCTCCCTCATGTCTAGCCCCATTGCTTTTGAGATTTTAAGACGTTTACCCCCTTAGTTTGGTGATTTTAAGAATTTACGCCCCCATTATGTCAATTTTAAGACCTTTCGTACCATATAGGTGTCGATTTTATCCTGGCGAGCGATAGCGAGCCTGTAATTTAAGAGTTACCGGCCTTTGGCCGGAAATTTTTTCTACCGAAAAATGTACAAATTTATCTTGAAAGGGGGTCAAGGGGGTGAAATTTTAAGATTGCTGGAGGAGTAGGAAACAACTAAAAACCTCCCCTTAAGGCGGTGTCACATGTGCGATTTCTGTCAATTTTTATGGGCAATATGTAGTTTGGCATCTTCAAAAATTTAAGTGATATCAGACACCCAACTAACATAATCTACCTACGATCTAGTTTCCGATTGTAATGCGAAAGAGCCTCAAAATAGTCGAGAACAAACTTGCTCATCGAAAACTGCCTGAAAGAGCGCTCGTGTGACACCGGGTTGACCCTTTTGCTGCGGCGACGTATGTATACGTCCTATATATAAGGCCTACACTGTGGCCGACGTACATGTACGTTTTGGTATTACCGGCCGAGTTGGTTGCACCTACCCCCCTAAGCTCAGAGCAGTGTTCTTAGTGCATCGGTTGAGGGAGGGTGTGTGTACAATGAAAAGGTGTTTTAGAAGCTGAGCATCAACAAAAACTAGGCCACTTCTCCATGTATTTGTGACAGCTATATACCAGGTACGAATATGAGGTCCATTTCATATTCATTTCAACAACTCATAGGTCTTGTAAGCAAAACAAAAAAACATGATATAAATAACTGTGAACATCATCCAGTTCTCGCTAGTGGAAGTGAAGGAGAAAATTGTATATTTTCTCTCGCGAGTGTAAAGTGGTGGGGGGGGGGGGGGGTCGGTTGGTCAGCGACGAAACAAGCAAAGTTTTGATCAATTATCCAGCTGGTGTGAGGAGGTAGGGAGGAGATGGTGACTGTTATAGGGAGAGTTCAACCAAATAATTTCATTGGAGCTCATTCCAACTTGCTCAGGGATACGGATATGGTGCTAGGGCGATTTATATTTAGCGGAACTAGCGGGAAAATAGCTGCCTGGGCGTATTCTTCTCTATAAAAGCCGCCGCTGCGAAAGGGTTAAAGATAGGCCGGACCTTTCCTGCGTGACCGTGCTTCATTCACTCCTATTACCTGTCTTCTTGCTGGTATCACTCGCTGCCTTACACACCTTGGGTTATCCGTTTTTTCTTACTGATGCCTCATAATCTTTCATTGTCTCTTCCCTCCTCACACTAGTATCATCTTCTCTGTTATCACTTTCCTCCCTCTCTTCTTGCTTAAGGGGAGGTTTTTAGTGTGTTTCCTAGACTTCCATCAAGCTTGAAATTACACCCCCTTGACCCCCTTTCAAGATAAATTTGTAAATTTTTCGGTAGAAAAATGTCCCGGCCGAAGGCCGGTTCCTCTTAAATTACAGGCTCGCTATCACTCGCCAGGAAAAAATCGACACCTAAATGGCACAAAAGTTCTTAAAAGTGACATAAATGGGGTGAAAGTTCTTAAAATCGCCAAACTAATGGGGCGAACGTCTTAAAATCTAAAAAACAATGGGGCTGAAGATGAGGGAGAAAGGGGTAAAGAAAAAAATCCCTCAAGTGGAAACCTCCCCTTAATATAATTATGAGCACTTTCTCTGACTTGTTTCGATCCATTAGGTTCGTAGTTGCTCTTTACATCCCCCTCTCCTCTCTCTCTCTCTCTCTCTCTCTCTCTCTCTCTCTCTCTCTCTCTCTCTATCTCTCTCAAATTTCCTACAGTATCCATGACGATATATTTTTTTCTATGCGCATGAAGGAGACAAAAGGCAAAGCTGTCTGTAACAAGTGCATATCTCACTCCAAACGAATAAATCAAGTTTTAGATATTGCTGATACCAATTAATGATCAACAAAATGTACTTGGTGCCGAGACGTCACTTATTTGGCCGACTGTACTCGTTGTGTCCTCCTATAAATTACCCTGACTGTCTCGTATTATACTTGCAATATAAGGGGAGGTATTTTGTTTTGTTTTTTGGAACTCGTTCTCCCTCATGTTTAGCCCCATTAGTTATAAAATTTTAAGCCCCATTAGTTTGGCGATTTTAAGACCTTCCGCCCTATTTATGTGTCGTTTTTTTCCTGGCGAGCGATAGCGAGCCTGTAATTTAGGAGGAACCGGCCTTCGGCCCGGACATTTTTCTATCGAAAAATGTACAACTTGATCTCGAAGGGGGGCCTTTGGGGTGTGTTTTCTGTAAGCTTGATAGAGGTCTACGGATCAAACTAAAAATAATATATATATACTGGTAAATAATAACTATAAATAAATAGATAAAATAACGCGCCCTTCATTAGGCTTCATTACTCGCTCATTGTTATTACTTCTCTAGTGTCCCTCTCCCTCTCTCTCTCTCTCTCTCTCTCTCTCTCTCTCTCTGTGTGTCCTCCTTGTCGATAGATTAATTATACCTGTCTTTTCTAGAATCCCGTCTTCGCTTTCTCGTTTATTTTCATCTTTTCGTGGCTTCTCTTTAGCTCTCCTCCTTCTCTCTCTCTCTCTCTCTCCGACGCACACGCACTCTCACTCTTTCTCTCTCTGACACACACACACACACACATACTCGGTCTCTCTCTTTCTGACACTCTGACTCACTCTCTCTCTCTCGCTTCTTTCTTTTCTCACGTCTGTATATTACAACTAGTTAACCTTCCACCCTCTTTACCGTCCTCTCCCCGTAGTATTTTTCAGCTCAAGTTTCTCTCAAGTCTGTCCTTAGTCGCCCCTTCAGCGTCTTTCAAAGTTACCCCTCTCAGCGTCTCTTTTTCTCTCACTCTCTTGTACTATTTATTAACCCATTTTCTCTTCGCAATGGCGCGCGTGTGTGTGTGTGTGTGTGTGTGTGTGTGTGTGTGTGTGTGTGTGTGTGTGTGCGCGCGCGTGTGTGTGTGTGTGTGTGTGTGTGTGTGTGTGTGTGTGTGTGTGTGTGTGTGTGTGTGTGTGTGTGTGTGTGTGTGTGTGTGTGTGTGTAACAACTATAATAATAATAATTATCGGTTTATTGTTCATTGCAGCCCTGATCCTGATAATCTACAGAGTTTTTCTTAAACTTATAGGTACAGTACAATATTTATTCTACCTTAACTACGAGGTTTCATGCGACCTTTGGCGACCGTGAGGTTCCTGGCTTCCCACCAAGTACATACGTAGATGCACTTTGTATTGGTGAGAAGATGTGTAGGCTAACACAGGCTGATAGCAGCTTGGTTAGGGAGGAACCAACATACAATTCTCTCCGTCGCTATGGCCGAAAAAACCCTTTGGGATTCTGATGGATTCGAACCCTTGCGCCTGCAGTCAGGGCGAGACCACTGTACAGCACCTTGTGTGTGTGTGTATGTGTGTGTGTGTGGTGTGTGGTGTGTGGTGTGTGTGTATGTGTGTGTGTGTGTGTGTGTGGTGTGTGTGTGTGTGTGTGAGAGTTTTGTTTGCAGTTATTTCTTCTGTGTTAAAGGGGAGGTTTATTATTTTCTTCTCCCTCATGTTTAGCTCCATACGTTTTGATATTTTAAGACGTTCGCCCCACTAAAATTGTAACCCTTCTATATTTCTCCAATTCGTTAGTTCAGCTGTTCAGGCCTTCAATATTTCACTAGTTGTTTTCAGACAGAGCAAAAAGGTGGGCAGGTACGGCCGCGCTAATAAGTCATGTCCCAGCTGTCATTTCACTTGGCTGACTCTGTGCTGTATTAATGTCTGTCAGATGTTGAATAAGGTGGGTGTAAGTGTAGGAACATGTTTGTATATTTCACTCGATATGAAGAAATAAAGCTTAGATATTGCGGATACCAATTATTGATCAAAACATACTTGGTGCCGACACATGACTTATTAGCGCGACTGTACATTGGCTTTTGGCTGAACTTCACGCCGCTCATCTTCACTTTCAGGTTTTAAGGGGAGGCAGACCGTTTTTATGGACCCCCTTCTCCCAAATGTTTAGCCCCACTAGTTTTGATATTATAAGACGTTCGGCCCATTATTTTGGCGATTATAACACCTTTTGCCCCATTTCGTTGTCAATTTTAAGACCTTTCGTGCCATTTAGATGTAGAGTTTTTTTCCTGGCGAGCGACAGCGAACCTGCAATTTTAAGAGGAATCGGCCTTTGGCCGGGACATTTTTCTACCGAAAAATTTACACATTTATCTTGAAGGGGGGGGGGGGGGATTTTTTTTCTTTTCTAAGCTTGATGGAGGTCTAGGGAGGAAACAAAAAACATATATGAATAAATGAATTCATAGACCAAACAAACAGCCAGTCTCCCCTTAACTCTTTGGCTGCGGGGTGTTTTGGGCTATTTAGGGCATATTCAGGCACTCCTGAATGATGAATCAAGCATCTGCATTAAATGAACTGTATTCTGCCGAAAACTAGGCGAAATTAGCTTGAAAATTAGACCAGAACGGGCCTCGTACGTGGTCTGGTTCACCCGCAGCGGTGCCTTAAGATGTTTGGCCCATTAGCTTGGTGATTTTAAGACCTTTCACCACATATCTTTGTTAATATTAAAACCTATCGTGCCATTTAGGTGTAGATTTTTTTCCTGGCGAGCGATAGCGAGCCCTTAATTTTAGGAGGAACCGGCTTCGGCCGGGAAATTTTTCTACCGAAAAATGTACGAATTTATCTCAAAGGGGGTCTAGCAGGTGTTTTTTAATGCCCTTTGGATATCTAGCGAGGAAACTAAAACATAAAAAAGTAGATAAATTAATAGGCCAAATAATAAATCCTACCCCTTTAAACTTCACTGCCCTCATGTTCAATAGATAACTAAATAAATAGACCAAAAACTAAATCCTACCCCTTTAAACTTCACTGCCCTCATGTTCAATAGATAACTAAATAAATAGACCAAAAACTAAATCCTACCCCTTTAAACTTCGCTGCCTTCATTTTGACTGTCCCGTTACTGTCACCCCTCGCTGTCAGTCACACTTTGCGGACTCACCTCGTTTTTACGGACCCTTCATTTTAACGCATGCTCTCTTATTACTCACACTAGTCTTATTGTTTTACTCACACTAGTCTTATTGTATTATTCACACTAGTCTTATTGTTTTACTCACACTAGTCTTATTGTTTTACTCACACTAGTCTTATTGTTTTACTCACACTAGTCTTATTGTTTTACTCACACTAGTCTTATTGTTTTACTCACACTAGTCTTATTGTTTTACTCACACTAGTCTTATTGTTTTACTCACACTAGTCTTATTGTTTTACTCACACTAGTCTTATTGTTTTACTCACACTATCTTATTGTTTTACTCACACTAGTCTTATTGTTTTACTCACACTAGTCTTATTGTTTTACTCACACTAGTCTTATTGTTTTACTCACACTAGTCTTATTGTTTTACTCACACTAGTTTCATCTTTCTATCATCACCTCATTTTCTCACATGCTCCCTTAAGGGGGGATGGGCTATTTATTTGCTTATTGTTTTATCTATTATATATATTTTTTTAGTTTTCACCCTAGACCTCACTTCAAGATAAATATGTACATTTTTCGGTAGAAAAATTACAGGCTCGCAATCGGTCGCCATGAAAAAATCGACTCCTAAATGCCACGAGAAGTCTTAGTATTGACAAAAAAAAAAAAAAAAAAAAAAAAAAAAAAATGGGGCGAAAGGTCGAAAGGCCAAAATAATGGTCCGAACGTCATAAAATCGGAACACTATTGGGGCTAAACACGAGGGAGAAGGGGGACCAGAAAAACGGCCCATCTCCCCTTATTTACTCACACCAGTCTCATCTTTTCTATGTTAACGCTGTCTCCCTCTTGCCTGTTTCTCTGTTATGTTCATCATTGCTTATTACTTCTCTCCTATCCGTTTACACACACACACGCGTACTTCTTCCCCTCTCTTTCTCTCTCCTGCAAATCTTCGTTCTCTCTATATTGTATCTATGTGTATGAAGGAGACAAAAGGCAAAACTGCCTGTAACAAGTTCCCCCCCCCCCGAGTTCCAGAGTTTAATTGTTGAGTAGAAGAATAACTCAATTCAAGTTATCATTTCGTAGCATCTCTGTGTTCTTGTCCAAACACACCGTTATTTCGTACGCATTGTTTTTGTTAGGAAAAAATAAATAAAATAAAAAATAAAAATAAATAAAGTGGGGATTGGGCCTGAGTTTATAGATAGATAGATAATATAGAAGTTATATAAAATGGATATCCTTCACTTATCATTATTCAATTTCTATCGTCTTACAGTTTGTTTTTATCTGAAATTGCAGTTCATGCGTTTTTATATGGTTGATTCGAGTTCATTAGTTTTATATATTGAATACGAAAACATCATTCTGATTATATTTTGGTAAATCTTTGGACGATTTTGTGCAGCTCAGGAAGGATATCTAGGAATCAGTGGGTTAACCCTTTCAGTATCGGTGTTGTCCTTTTAACTTTACTCTGGCTACTGTTAGACAATTTAATTTAGCTTAAAAAGGGCCTCCAGCAATTAACAGGCTTCGATCTGTCTCACCTAACCATCTTTGCTACCACAGATCTTTCCCAAACTGCACATAATCGTCTAAATATAGCTAGCATACAATAAAAAAGACGTCGCCGGCACAGAAGGGGTTAAGCACTATTTCTGTTAACCCTTTGACTCCAACAGGTCCTTACAAATCTTTATATAAATGAAGAAAGTTAGCCCAGTGTTATTGCCTCTCTCTCTCTTTGTCGTCTGTCTTTGTTTCATCATTGTTCTACTTTCTCTCTCTCTCTCTCTCTCTCTCTCTCTCTCCTCCGTGAGTGTTCTATATGTCTTGATCTTTGTGTCATAGTTTCCCTCCTCCTCTTACACACTCCTTTACACTCTCCTCCAGACGCTCCACACAAGCCGTCTGGAGGCAGAGTTTTGCCATCTTGGTTATCACAGGCCTCATGTTGTATGCCCTATTTACGTCTCTATGGCATTTTGCATACATTTAGTATTTATAGAATTTAATTTTAGTATTTATATACACTAACATCTAACCATGTACATTTCTTTTCTAAGGGGAAGCATTTGTTTTATTCTGAACCCCCTCCTTCTTCAGGTGTAGCTCCATTAGATTATAAGACTTTCGCCCATTTCTTTGTAAAAAAAAATTCTATGTGTATGAAGGAAACAAAAGGCAGGTTGCCTGTAACGAGTGCCTCCCCAAAGCCAAAATAATGACAGAGCCAAATTCAAGGGACGTTGGGTCAAAATGAGACATGAACCCTAATGAGCATAAACTCATGAACGTAATTTCTACATGCAAGACTTATACAAAGTTAACACAGTGATTTATTTAGTATACATAGAGTGGCAAAGTCAAGTAGAGTAGCAAAGTTATAAAAATGTGAAAGTGAGACTCTATTTAATTTGGTTCGAGTACAGTCAATTAAAATAAATAGCTATATACCGAAATGGAAAAACGTGTATTTAGTGAGCATGACACAACATGTTGGGAGTTCATAGTCGTTTTTAAGGGGAGCATGTTTTTTTTTTAACTCTTTTTCTCTCATGTTTAGCCCCATTAGTTTTGAGATTTTAATACGTTTGCCCCATTAGTTTGGCGATTATAAGACCTTCCTCCTAATATCTGTGTCATTATAAATACCGTTCGTGTCATTTAGGAGCCGGGTTTTTCCCGGCGGGCAACAACGAGCCTGTAATTTAGGACGAAACATTTCTTCCGAGTAATGTAAAAATTTATCTCCTAAGGGGTCTTGGGTATACCTTTTAAAGCTTGTTGGGGGTCTAAGGAGCAAACTAAAAACCTCCCCTTAATTTGGTCAGCGTACAGTTAAGTAAGACAAATAAATAATATATAATAATTATAAAAAACAAATAATTATAAATAAATAAGAAACATAAAATGATAAACAAAATAATATAATACAAAAATAAAATAAAATATAATACTGAAATACATAGCTATTATATATACCGTAATGGAAATCTATGTATTGTCAGGATGGAACCCAAAATGTTGAGTTCTGAGTCAGATATCCTTCTTGTTGCTCATGGGATGGATAAATATAGGTGCATTTTCACTTGACCTTACGCTCTTTCATATCAAGATTGTCGGAGGATTTCTTAAAGTAAATGTACAAGATGGTTTCACAAAGCAATGTACTGTAAACTAGAGAGGGACTCGGGAGAACGCATACCTCCGCCTACGCTGGTGGAGGTATGCGCTCTACCGATCGCTTCTTAAGGGAAGATGGGCCGTTTTTCTGGTCACCTTTCTCCCTCGTGTTTAGCCCCATTAGTTTTTAGAGTTTAAGACGTTTGGC
This sequence comes from Paralithodes platypus, assembly GCA_032716605.1. NCBI lineage: Eukaryota > Metazoa > Arthropoda > Malacostraca > Decapoda > Lithodidae > Paralithodes > Paralithodes platypus. The sequence continues at coordinate 37,367,116 of CM064507.1, forward strand.
CCATTAGTTTGGTGATTTTAACACCTTTCGCCACATTTCGTTGTCAAGTTTGAGACCTTTCGTGCTATTTTGGTGTCGATTTTTTACTGGCGAGCGAGAGCGAGCCTGTAATTTTAAGAGGAACCGGCCTTTGGCCGGGACATTTTTCTACCGAAAAATGTACACATTTATCTTGAAGGGCGATCTAGGGGGTGTTATTTAAACTTTATGAAGGTCTAGGGAGGAGACAAATAAAATCATATGAAATGCATAAATGAACAAATAAAAACGACCCATGTCCTCTTAAATGGAAATTCTTCTTTCCTTGGCGCATATCCTATCTGTCCACCAAATTTCGTGAACATCGGTACATAAATTTGTGAGCCGCATACGCTGGCAGTGATATGCGCTCTACCGATCAACTCCGAAATTGAATCACTTCTTCTTAAGAGCATATTCTATCTGCCCTCGAAATTTCGTGAAAATCGGTTCATCACGTTTTTAGATATCTTATTTACAGACAGACATAGTATTATTATTATTATTATTATTCATACTGAGGCAAAAGAATAACTTCCGTCCAAATTCGCAGGCGTAGGTAACAATGTGTAAGATACTGAAAAAAGGTAAATACAAACTTCTCTATAAAGAGCTGCTCCTCCTCCACTCCGCTCTTCGCATTTCTCACTCTGACCTTCGCTCCGGCTCTCTCCGTATGATTTTCTTGTTCCTGTGTCACATTTCTTATAATTATTTACTTGCATGATTTTCTTGTATGATTTTTCTTGTGTGATTTTCTTGTATGATTTTTCTTGTATGATTTTCTTGTATGATTTTCTTGTATGATTTTTCTTGTATGATTTTCTTGTATGATTTTTCTTGTATGATTTTACTTGTATGATTTTTCTTGTATGATTTTTCTTGTATGATTTTTCTTGTATGATTTTCTTGTATGATTTTTCTTGTATGATTTTCTTGTATGATTTTTCTTGTATGATTTTCTTGTATGATTTTTCTTGTATGATTGTCTTGTATGATTTTCTTGTATGATTTTCTTGTATGAGTTTTCTTGTATGATTTTTCTTGTATGATTTTTCTTGTATGATTGTCTTGTATGATTTTCTTGTATGATTTTTCTTGTATGATTTTCTTGTATATTTTTTCTTGTATGATTTTCTTGTATGATTTTCTTGTATGCTTTTACTTGTATGATTTTCTTGTATGATTTTCTTGTATGATTTTTCTTGTATGATTTTTCTTGTATGATTTTCTTGTATGATTTTTCTTGTATGATTTTCTTGTATGATTTTCTTGTATGATTTTTCTTGTATGATTTTTCTTGTTCCTTTGCCACATTTCTTATATTTACCGGTACTCACACTTCGGGGACGGGTTCTTGGATGGTTTCTTTTTCTGGGAATGTTTATAATCTTCAATGGAGCTTCAAACGATGTAATAAAATGGTATTTTTTTTCTTTTCTGATGGTGTTAAGGGGGTAGTGCTTGGTCTTTAGTCTATATATATATATATTTATTTTTGAGTTTCCTCGCTAGACCTCCATCAAACTTAGAAAATACCCCCTAGACCGCCTTTCTAGATATATATATATATACATTTTTCGGTAGAAAAATTTCCCGGCCGAAGGCTGGTTCCTTTAAAAATTACAGGCTCGCTATCGCTCGCCAGGAAAATATTGACACCTAAATGGCACGAAAGTCATAAAATTGACAACGAAATGGGGCGAGAGGTCTTAACATCACCAAACTAATGGGCCGAACATATTATTATCGGAAAATGAATGGGGCTAAAGATGAGGGAGAAGGGGGAACCATAAAAAACACCAGTACCGCATAACAGCCCAATGCCATCCATCTATGACACAAGAAGGGCAATCTCTGAGGGTGGATGGTTCTTGCTAGTGTAGTAAAGGTGTTATCATAAACGCCTTACACCACCAGGGATACGTTGTGTGGTGGTGGTGGTGGTGGAGTGGAATGAGGTGGTGGAGTGAGGTGGTGGAGATAGTGGAGTGAGGGGGTGGAGTGAGTGACGTGGTGGAGATAGTGGAATGAGGTGGTGGTGGGAGGGAAGTGGTGGAGTGAGTGAGGTGGTGGAGATAGTGGAATGAGCTCAGTGGTGGTGGGAGGGAAAGGTGGAGATAGTGGAATGCGGTGGCGGTGGGAGTGGAGAGAGGTAGTGGAGGGAGGTGGTGGAGATAGTGGAATGCGGTGGCGGTGGAAGTGGAGAGAGGTAGTAGAGGGAGGTGGTGGAGAGATGTGGTGGATATAGTGGAATGAGGTGGCGGAGGGAGTGAGGCGATAGAGGGAGGTGGTGGAGATAGTGGAATGAGGTGGTGGAGGGAGGTAGGGGAGGGAGGGAGGGAGGTGGTGGATGGAGGGAGGGGGCAGGGAGAGGGATGCGAAGGAGGGACTAGACAAGGAAGCTGGAAAGGTAACAAGTTCTCATCAGTGGCTGAAATTAATCATCTCAGCTGTGACGTGGGGCTGAAATATGAGGGCAAAATGTTGAAGATGAAGGAGTAATATGGCAGTTTTTTGTCCTGGCGAGCGGTAGCGAGCCTGTTATTTTACCACCGACAAATGTTTAATGTACTGATTAATTCCGAAGAAGGATCCTAAGGCTGTTTTTTGTTAAAGCTTGAGGGAGGTCTAAGGAGGAAAGTAAAATAATGGTATTGTAATAAACACACAAATAACACCTACCCGCTTAAGCTCAGTACCTGAATAATATCAACGCTAATAAAATTGGCTTAAGGGAGCTCAGACGATATTGTGGAATATAATTTGCTGCTTCGGCTCAATGGTTTAAGGAAGGGGTTTTAGTTTGCTCTCTAAACATCTATCAAACTTTAAAAAAACACCCACAAGACCCCCCTTCGATATAAATTTGTACATTTTTCGGTAGAAAAATGTCCCGGCCGATGGCCGATTCCTCTTTAAATGCAGGCTCGCTGTCGCTCACCAGGAAAAAAAATCGACATCTAAATGGCACGAAGTCTTAATATTAGCCAATAAATGGGGCAAAAGGTCTGAAAATCGCCAAACTAATGGTGCGAATGTCTTGAAATTTCATAACTAACAGGGCTAAACATGAGGGAGGATGAGGACTCGAAAAACCAACTGCCTCCCCTTAAGTTCCCTCTTCCCTGTTGCTATTGCAGGGGGTTTGGAATAGATTGGCTTAATCTAGCAAAATGAGAATAAAATGCATTCTATAAAGCATATCTCTGTATCTGCTAATTGTCAGTTGAGCAGATATGCATACACGGAGGCAATTATAAATACTTTTATCCCCCACTTTTGTATAGATATGAAATGCAATATTCTCATCCACCAAAATGTACAAGGAAACTTCGACGATATATATATATATATATATATATATATATATATATATATATATATATATATATATATATATATATACAGTATATATATTTATATATATATTTGGCTTCCAGAATATAGAGTTCTGCTTGGTATCTCAACACATAATAATAGTTTAATCCGTCACATTTTTTGGAAGGGGAACCTCTGTACGGGTATTTAAAAGGCTTGCTTACATTCAGATCCGCTAACTTGCCAAGTTTTAGTGCAGTAGCGCAACAAGATATGTAAGTTACCCCTATTGAATATCCAATAAGGTATTATTGCTAAATACTTAAATGGTTAGGACAGTTTTTCCAAGTTTTATTTATTTTTATATAATAATAATTTTGATTGTAATCACAAAATGAGTGAAATATGTGTAATCTTTATTTCAAGCAATATATTTGTGCATAATATAACAAATGGTTGAAGTCTTTGGTTTTGTTACAATGACTTATCAACTATGTGTGACTGGGAACTTTATTATTAGCCTTTGTCTATACAGAATCTAGTTTTAGTTCAGTTTGTCATTTAATATGGGAACTTGTCAAATACTTTTTACCATTCATTTTTGCAAAGGATGAGTAAACGGGGTCCTTATCCAGCAAAATATAAAACATAGTAATCATTTAAGTGTTGATTTTTGTTTTCTCTGTCGCCTATATTTTAGGAGGAACCGGCTTTCGGCCGGGACATTTTTCTACTGAAAAATGTACAAATTTATCTAGCACGGGCATCTTGTTGATATTGTTTTTAAGCTTGATGAAGGTCTAGGGAGAATTTTTTGTTGTTTTTTTAAATAAATCGACGATGAAATTCCCCCGTCCCCTCCTTAAAATATTGTCGCCGACCCCCCCCCCCCCCACCCCCACCCCCCCCACCAAATACACACGTATGGTCGAGTGATGAGGACCATTTCCCGGCGGGGCTCCTTCATTCGTTACCGCTGGCAAACAATGGAAAACCCCTTCTCCTTTTAGGGGGGGGGGGGGGGGGGGCTAATAATACAAGGCTGCTTTTGTTCCTGTTTCGAAGGTTGACTGGGAATTAAACGTGAGATAATTGTTTGCTATGATAGGAGAGGTATTGCGGGGGGTTTTCTAGGCCTCCCCCCCCCACCCCCCTTCTCCCTCATGTTTAGCCCCATTAGTTTTGAGATTTTTATGACGTTTGCCTCATTAGTTTGGCGATTTTGAAACCATTCACCCCATTTTGTTCTCAATATTAGGACCTTTCGTGCCACTTAAGTGTCGATTTTTTTTCCTGGCGAGCAAAAGCGAGCCTGTAATGTTAGAAGGAATCGGCCTTTAGCCGGGAAATTTGTCTACATGCTTTGCAATATCTCATTTAACCCTTTGTACTACCGCAGATCATTTTTAAGCTGCGCAAAGTCGTCTAAATATAGCTAAAATAAACTTAAGGGGAGATTTCCACTTGAGGGATTTTTTTCTTGACCCCTTTCTCCCTCATGCTTAGCCCCATTGCTTTTGATATTATAAGACGTTCGCCCTATTAGTTTGGCGATTTTAAGAACGTTCACCCCCACTTTTAAGACATTTCGTCCCATTTAGGTGTCGATTTTTTCCTGGCGAGCGATAGCGAGCCTGTAATTTAAGAGGAACCGGCCTTTGGCCGGGACATTTTGCTACCGAAAAATGTACAAATTTATTTTGAAAGGGGGGTGTAATTTCAAGCTTGATGGAAGTCTAGGAAACACTAAAAACCTCCCCTTAAAGAAGACCTCGCCGGTACAGAAGGGGTTAAATATCGTTGTCTACAGCTCTAACTTCCTTATAGACTGAAACTCGCAAGTGGTCAATTACATCCACTTTCATGCAACACTGGTCCAATACCGGATTAATTTATCCGTCAGTCACTCAGTGTTAAGGGGGTAGTGCTCGCTTTTTTTTGGACCCCCTTCTCCCTCATGTTTAGCATATTAGTTTTGAGGTTTTAAGACGTTCGTTACATTAGTTTGGCGATTTTGAGACCTTTCGCCTCATTTTGTTATCAATAATAAGACCTTTCGTGCCCTTTAGGTGTCGATTTTTTCCTGGCGAACGATAGTGAGCTTCTAGCCTTCCAGCCTTCGGCTGGGATATTTTTCTACCGAAAAATGTACAAATTTATCTTGAAAGGGGGTCTAGGGGGTGTTTTTCTAAGCTTGATGGAGGTCTAGCGAGGAAATTCAAAAATAAATAAATAAATAAATATATAGACCAAAAACTAAGCACTGCCCCCTTAAACTATTGAGGTTTTGGACAATTAATGGTCACAGTTAAATTAGGTTCGTACATCACTCCTCTTGCTTGGTGTTCAATGATGGCACCACTGAGACTACTGTAGGAACGATATCTATTGTCAAAAACTTAATTGTATAAGTCTCTAGAACCGCTGAGAGAGAGAGAGAGAGAGAGAGAGAGAGAAGAGAAGGAAAAGAAACAGGAGACGAAAAGAACAACAAACACAAAAAAACAAAGGAAGGGGGGGGCAGAGAGAGAGAGAGAGAGAGAGAGAGAGAGATTAC
>CM064507.1:37373111-37535611 GCA_032716605.1 Paralithodes platypus
GACCATTTATCGACATTGAAGGGCCATCTGCCATTTTTTCGACCACTGCTGATATCTTGTTTAAATCCAGCATTGCAACAGCATTTGCTATCATCTTCGTTCAGGACTGTATTCGCTATTTTTAGTATCGTCCGGCGAATTTGGAAATGGTGTTGGTACCCCTACATCATATATCGTTAATGTAATGAAGAAACAGGACCGGTCCAAGGACTGACACCCTGTGGAAACTCCACTAGGGACGAGGAGCTCCCACTCCGATTCCACCTCCATTTATCACCACTCTCTGTCTTCTGTCTGTAAGCCAATTTTGTTATCCAAGAATGAATTTCACCTTTGATACCAATCCTCTCCAGTTTAGCCAATAGTTTTCGGTGAGGCACCTTGTCGAAAGCTTTTTGAAAGTCCCCAAGAAGATTATATTCTAGTGATTTCGTCATGATCGTTATATGCTTGAATAGTTTGTTGATAAAATTCAATCAAATTTGTTATGAATGACTTATTTGATATAAAAGCCGTGTCGACTATTTTGATTAGGTTGTTTGATTCGAGGTAATCTACTTATCTTATACTCTAAGGATTTTTTATCCCATGCTTTATTCCTACAATTGAAGTTAGACTAATGGATTCTGTAACTTACTCGCGATTTTGGCCTCTTGCGACCCTTCTTGTCTATCGGCGTACATGTTCGACATCTTTCCAATCACCTTCCGCCGTACAATCCCCTGATAGTAATAATAACGTTTAAATAGTTGTGATCAGGGGGTTTTGACTATTTCGTCCTTAACATTCTTAATTATGTTCGGGTGGAGCATGTCGGGTCCCGGGGTCCTTATTTACATTTAAATTACTCAATTTGCTTTATACTTCGCTAACACTGATGGTGAAATCTCCTATCACATGAGTTGAGGTGTTATTTTCAAGGGTATGATCGATAATTTCTTTCTGTGAAAACTGAGCCAAAATATTTGTTGAGCAGATTTGCCGTGTTTGTGTCACCTGTTATTGTCTGGCCATCTTCTATTAGCGGTCCGATTCCGCTTTTGATCTGTTTATTTTATTTACGTAACTGTAGAATTTTTGGGGGTTTGTGGCACTTTCTCTGGCAATAGTCTTTTCGTAATTTTGTTTGTTCGCCCTAATTATTTTTTTCACTTCCCTTCTACTATTTTTGTACAAGTTTTTAATTACTTCAGTGTTTGTGTTATTTTTTACAAGTTTGTGGAGTTGATTCCTTTTCCTTATTGCCTTGCCAATGTCTCTACTGTACCAAGGGGGCATACTTGATTTCGTATTACGTTTTGGTTTCATGGGTACAAATTGTTTATGCGCTTCTGTAATTGTAGACTTAAAATGTCCTCATAGTTCATTTACTTCGTTTATATTTATGATGTTTGAGTGTATGTTTGATAGCGATTCCTTAAGTCCGTCATAATTTGCGTTTTTGAAGTCCGAAACCATTCCTGTTGTTTTTACTGAGGAATATTTGCTTATAACGTTGATTCTTAAGATTTTATGATCGGACGTTGCCAGATGTTCACCTACATCCAGGTTTGATAATAGATTTTCTTGGGTAGTGATTACGAGATCTAATATATTCCTGTCCCGCGTCGGCTGTTTTACGTGTTGAGTCAAAAAATTGTCCTGGATGAAGCTTGTCATTAGGCGTGACTCAGCATTTTTTTCCGGTCAGGGTATTCCAGTCAATTAGGGGGAGTTTATGGTCACATAGAAAACCTGTTTCGCGTCGGAATTAAGGGTTTTCTCTTAGTATTTCATAACAAATTGTATCATCGGCAACAGTTAGTCTCGGTGGTCGGTACGCTGTAGTGATATTTAAGTTCATGTTTTTTGTATTTATTTTGACGCACACTATTTCTGCATTACTTTCGGGGAGAGTCACCTCAACTGGGTTTAAGTAGGTTGCAACGTACATTGCAACCCCCCTCTTTGTTTTCCATTGTTACGGTCTTTATGAAAAAATGTATATGGCTCTATGTGATATTCATGAAGTAGATCTTTATTTTTAAGGTTCAGATGTGTTTCCGTTACACAAATAACGTCAACTTTCTCATTTAATAACAGACATTTGAGTTCGTCTATTTTGTTTCTTATTGAGCAAGCATTTATGGATATTATTTTTATATCATTTCTCTCAGCATGCGCTGGATTTGTTTTTCTTATTGGTGGGGATGGGTTTGGGGTTGTGACTTGAAGCCGCGGCGGGTTATCAAATTTATTCAGTTGGTTGGGTTGGCTTGGATGGGGAGAGAGAGAGAGAGAGAGAGAGAGAGAGAGAGAGAGAGAGAGAGAGAGAGAGAGAGAGAGAGAGAGAGAGAGAGAGAGAGAGAGAGAGAGAGAGAGAGAGAGACAGAGAGAGAGAGAGAGGGGGGTAATGTGACATGTGATTCAATTAAACTGGTGGCCAACTTTGTAAATAAGAGCACAATGGTTACCCAATTAAAGGTTTTATGATCCTGCTAGGCCATTAGAATTTAGGGAGGATTAGGTCCCCGACTAATGTATTCCTGTTCTATGTGAGTTGAGAATAAAGGATATTATTTTTAGTTTCCTCCCTAGACCTCCATCAAGTTTGAAATAACCCCCCCCGCCCAAGACCCGGCATTTTGGCTCGAACATTCCTTGATTTTGGACATGCATGAATAGACTTATTTAAACACGTCGTTCCAGCATCTTCGAAAATTGACATAGCATTGTTTATAAAATAACGCAAATATATTTTCTAGATCACCTTCTCCCTTATGTTTAGCACAATTAATGTTGATAAATTAAAACATTCACCCCATTAGCTTTGCGATATTAAGACCTTGCGCCCCATTTTTGTTTGTCAATATTAGATCATTCCTGCTATTTGGGTATCGATTTGTTTCCTGATGAGCGATACCTAGCCTTGTAAATTAATAGGAACCCACCTTCAGCCGGAAACTTATTTTGTATTACCGAAAAATGTACAAATACATTTCGAAAGGGGTTCTTGGGGGTGTTCTCTTGAGCTTCATAGAAGTCTAGGGAGAAAAAAAAAACGCCCTTAAAAAAAGGGGAGGTTTTTAGTTTGGTCCCTAGATATCCATCAAGCTTAAGATTACACCCCCTTGAGCCCCTTTCAAGATAAATGTGTACATTTTTCGGTAAAAAAATTTCGTGGCCGAAGGCCGGGTCCTCTTAAATTACAGGCTCGCTATCGCTCGCCAGGATAAAATCGACACCTAAATGGCACGAAAGGTCTTAAATTTGACAGAAATGGGTCGAAAGTTCTTAAAATCGTCAAAATAATTGGGCGAACGTCTTAAAATTAGAAAAGCAATGGGGCTAAACATGAGGGAGAAAGGAGTCAAGAAAAAAATCCCTCCCGTGGAAATCTGCCCTTAAATAATATGATACATATGTAAATATGTTAACCATTCCATGGTGGTGTCTGTAGCGGGTGATATTATATAAACGAGTCTATTATCATATATCGAATCTTACAAAACGATTGTTAATATTAGCCATGGTGCTGATGTTTGTAGTCGACATTGCAATTCAAAAGCTTAATTATTATATCATGAATATATAGGATATAGGCGATAAAATAATAATTACATCTAATTATATATATATATATATATATATATATATATATATATATATACTGTATACTATAATATATACGGTATATATATATATATATATATATATATATATATTACTTAATATATATATATTTTTTTTTCTATGTGAGGGAGGCAAAAGGCAGAACTGCCTATAGCGAGTGCCTCCGCCATAGTTGAAAGAGTGACAGGGCCAAAATCAAGGGACGTTCGAGCCAAAATGCCTGGACACACGGAGTTTGAAGCAATTTAAGTCACAGGAAGAGGGAAAGACTGATTCTGGGAGAGTTCCAGAGCTCAGCTGTTGAATAGAAGAAAGACAGAGTAACGTTTCACTCTTGGGTTGGAGAGTTGCACAGAGTAGGGATGGGATTGTGTTGCAAGACGGGTACCATGTGCCCTACGTAAAGGAGGTGGTATACACTGGGAAAGCTCTGAGGAACACTGATTATTATAGTAGCGATAGAATAGCGAGAGAGATGCAACATTGCGGCGAAGAGAGAGAGATTGCAGAGAGTTGGTGAGTGGACGGAAGATAATGATACGAAAGGCCTTCCTTTCAATTTTGTCTAGGAGAGCGGTGTGAGAGGACCCTCCCCACACATGTGAACAATACTCAATACAAGGATGCACTATGCCCCTGTACAGAGCAAGAAGCTGTGCAGGGGTAAAGAACCCCCTAAGGCGGTTAACCACACCCAGCTTCTGGGAGGCTGCCTTAGCAAGACTGGTAATATGGTCCTTCCAACTGAGAGCAGAAGAAAAAGAGACACCAAGAATATTGAGAGAAGATGAAGGATTTATTATTGTATTGTTGAAGAATAAGGGATAGTCCGCAGGGAGTTCCTGACGGGTAGATAGATGGAGAAATTGGGTTTTGGAAGCATTAAAGGTAACAAGGTTTTCTCTGCCCCAATTGGAGATAGTAGTTAGATCAGAATTTAAGTGTTCTATGGCTTCATTCCGTTTGTCGTTGAGAAATTGCTGGCTTGGGCGTTCTGAAAAACTAATGGAGTAGTGTAAGGTTGAGTCGTCTGCGTATGAATGGATGGGAGTTGAGGTACAGTTGAGAAGGTAATTTATAAAAATTAGAAAGAGAATAGGAGATAGGACAGAGCCCTGAGGAACACCGGAGTTTATAGGGTGAGGAAGTGAGCGATGGCCGTCCACAACCGCAGCTATGGAACGGCCGGAGAGGAAATTAGAGACAAAGGCACAGATGAAGGGATAGAAACCGAAGGAGGGTAGTTTAGAAATTAAAGATTTGTGCCAGACTCTATCGAAGGCTTTCGATATGTCTAGTGCAATAGAAAAAGTCTCACCGAAGTCCCGAAAGGAGGATGACCAAAAGTTAGTAAGATATGAAAGAAGATCACCAGTAGAGCGACCCTTAAGGAAGCCATACTGGCGATCTGAGAGCAGATATATATATATATATATATATATATATATATATATATATATATATATATATATATATATGCGAATATGCTTCCACACTAAAGGTGTGTAGAAAAGGGTAGGTTCACTGCACAAAGTTTAAAAAATGTTAGTGCTAAAATTAAATTGCATCTAAAATATATTGCATGCACAAAATAAGGATTTAAAAAGTATGTCCGAGTATCTTATTAGAAGGCTCGGACTGTTGTGTACATATTAAAATAATGTTTATGTAAAAGTGTTAAAATGCATTTCTCTACTTTCGTAGATCTTCAGTTATTATAAAAATTTGCAAGAGTGGCTGGCTCCAGGAGTCAGGTATTTGTTTTGTACTCTTCTGTGGATTTCCAGTCACTATATATATATATATATATATATATATATATATATATATATATATATATATATATATATATATATAGAGAGAGAGAGAGAGAGATATTTTGATTTTGCCCCGAGGGGCGAGTTTATTGAGCAGCGCCCCCCATCCTGTGAGGGGACAACCACTAGTAAGGCGATACATACTGCTCAAAGAGCCATTATTCCACTGAAACAACAGCATCGTCGTCTGGTTACATTCATATTTGTGTTTATAAGTCAGGTTGGCATTATTCAGATGCGTTATTATAGTTTCCTCATTTAATTGTCACATGGTCTGTATATACGTATTTCATTAAAAAAAAAAAAAAAAAAAAAAAAAAAAAAAAAGCAAGCAAGCTTGTAGTGACTGAATTATTAATTGACAGGTTGTAAATAATAGCACTACAGAACTAGTGCAATCGTATGAGGAGACTATTCATATTTTCATTACATCAATGATTATTGAGATCATAGTTAGCTGAATACAATTATTACAAAAATAGGCAATGGTATAAATCAACATAATACATAATTTAATACAGGCGGACATAATCATGATCCGGTTCGTTGTGCACTGGGAGCTAAGGTGTCTTGAGATCGCCTCGTACCCATACACAACGAACGTATTATAGTCTGCATGGTTGGTATCTAATTGAATATACTTAGTGGGTATTTCAAGAATGTCAGGGGGTAAGGAAATGTGATTTGTATATTAGAAGACTGTGATTAACGAGACGTGTAACATGTGGAGGGAGGTGGTAGAAAGAGAGGAATCTCGTTTGGGGTGGAAGTTTCGCTCCCAGGAATTTTCGTTCCTGTGGTATTTCAATAATAATAATAAAATAATAATAATAATAAGGGGACAACCACTGGTAAGGCAATACATACTGCTCAAAGAGCATTATTCTACTGTAACAACAGTATCGTCGTCTGGTGTTATTATAGTTTCCTCATTTGATTGCCACATATGCTGTATATACGTGCTCATAGAAAAAAAAAAAAAAAAAAAAAAAGTGACTGAATTATTAATTGACAGGTAAATAATAGCACTACAAAACTAGTGCAATCATATGAGGAGGCTATTCATGTTTTCTTACATCAATGGTTATTGAGATCATAGGTAGCTGAATACAATTATTGCATACAAGATGTGACTAATATTTCGAACTACATTAATTATTATGCAATAATAGTACAAATATATTACAATCATATGAGAGAGAGAGAGAGAGAGAGAGAGATAGATAGAATGATATAAAGGTCAATAACACATTTCTACGCGTGATACATATTTATGATGGGAGATGCCGAGAACACAAAGGAAGTTGTTTGTGAGAAGGTTCAGAGATGGATCTAATATCTTTATTTTTCCAAGTATCAGAATTCAGCATCGTTTACCTCCAAATAGTTTCCTGGTTATTTAACATAATTTTCATCATATTGTCCTTGTTTTTAACTGTCGTATAGTATTGTCATCCTTCTCCTGCATCTTTTAATTCTTCCTCTTCTTCTTCTTTTTGTTTTGTTTTGTTTTATTCTTCTTCTTCTTCTTCTTTTCCTCCTCCTCCTTCATCTCCACCTCCTTCTTCTGTTTCTCTCCTTCTTTTCTTGCACCTCCACCTCCTCCTTCTGCTTCTCTCTTCGTTCTCTTGCACCTCCTATTTATTCTTCTCTTGCACCTCCTCCACCTCCTTCTTCTACTCCACCTTCTCTTGCACCTCCTATTTCTTCCTCTATTGCACCTCCTCCTCGCTCTGCTTCTCTTCTCCTCCTTCTCATGCACATCTTCCTCCTTCCTGTGCTTCTCTCCTCCGTCTCTTACTCCTCCTCCTCCTTCGTCTGCACCTCCTCCTCTTCCTTCTCCTTCCTCTGTTTCTCTCTTCCTCCTCCTCCTCCGCCCAACAAACTCCCATTAGGTCTACCACATACTATATTTTGTATGCCTTCATACTAACCAATATCTCTCTTTTTTTTACAGTCTCATGTAATCATAAAATTCAAACACATATTTCTATAGTTTTACAGGCTCTCGACATAGTATCTGATTACTAACATATCTCACATAATTTTTCATTTATTTTCACAGGGCTTTTGAAACTGTATCTTAAATTAATACTATATCATCTTAGCAGCCAAAATGCCTTCGAACTTGAAACGTTGCGAGCAGTGTACAGGTCGATTCGCTGGACAATACTTCAGTGACTACTTCTCCAACCCGGAATGCAGGCTGTGCGAAAACCGCCGACATCTGTTAGAAGGTCTGAACGAAGTAAAAGCCAACTATGTCAAACTCCAGAAGGAATTCTACTCTTTGCAGGAATTTGTTTCCCTCAATGTAGCAGCAACACCAGAAACCCAGCAGGATGTAGGACTACCAGTGCAGGTGTCTAGCCAAGACAACGCAACTGCCCTCCCTTCTCCCCCTAGATCTCCTTCCCCACCCAGAATTGACCAGCCGCTAACACCCCCACCAGCCAGCCCACCCGCCCCCCACAACAGCCCTCCATCCCCTCAAAATTCCAGAGTCTCTCCCACCAGCTTTACTCCCGTAAGAAATGGGGCGAGGCAATCAAAAAGGAGGTCACATCTGCCGGTCACCACATTTAATAAATACCAGATTCTGACAGAAACAGGAGACGAAACTGAGGAGACCAGGCTCATTGGAGACTCCATCTTACGAGGACAACTTGAAGAGTTCTGTGGAAGAGTCCCAAACCACAGAAAGCGTTTTTGCATACCGGGTGCAGGTTTGGACGACATCACAGCAGCCTTCGACGATGTCACCATCAACGCTGACGAGAACACCCTGTTCGTGATTCACGCAGGGTCGAACGATGTAATGCGCACCAGATCAGAGGAACTAATGGAAAAATACCGTAAGGCAATCCAGCGTTACAAGAGTAAGTCATGTAACATAATCATTTCAGGCATTCTTCCCAAGATCGATGCAGAGACCGGTTTCTACGATAAGGCGTTCAGTACTAATAACAGACTTAAATCCCTCTGCTCACAGGAAGATGTCGAATATCTCAATCTCTGGGACCATTTCTACAATCAACACATTCTCTTTCAGGATGATGGCTGCCATTTGAATTCAGTCGGAGGAGCACCTAGGCAGACTCCTACATGATGCAGTCTGCACTTTCAGATCAAAAAACGACAACCGAGCAGGGGCAGTAGCAGCGACATAAACTACCCCATATCAAATGTAAACTCTATCCAAAATAATATCACGGCCTGCTACGTTAATGCACGCAGCTTACGCAATAAATTCGAAGACCTGGAAGCACTTGCATGTATGGAGGAATGTGATATAATCGGTGTTTCAGAATCTTGGATCAACACGGAAAAGCGTGATTTTTTGGCGGAATACGCATTACCAGGTTATACTCCCTTCAGCTGCGAAAGATCCCATAGAATGGGAGGTGGGGTTCTGCTATATGTTAAAAGTAATCTTCACCCAATCGAGGTAACCAAACCTGCCATAAATAATATTGATATTAGTTACGTTCAAATAAATAATCAAGCAAGCAAGATAATAATTGGCCTAATTTATCGACCTCCTGCACAATCACCCGATACTGACGAGAAACTCTATGATCAAATAGCAGAAATAAGTTGTCAGGAAGAAGCAGTAATATTTGGCGATTTCAATCTGCCAGTCACAACATGGGGCGAACCACTAAATGCTCACGCGGGACATGATCTATATGCTAATCTTCAGGAAAGTGCCCTTTATCAACACGTAGAACACCCAACGAGGGGAAATAACATTCTGGATATTATTCTAACGACAAATGAAAGACTGGTAAATAGCGTTAAAATCGGACCGGAATTTAGCTCTAGTGACCATAGGATAGTGTCCTTTAACATTAAAGTAAATAATGACAAAGAAAACGTGAGCACGGAAAAAGTACCAGATTATCGAAGGGCCGACTTTAACAAACTTAGAAGGCATCTTGCCAATACTGACTGGAGTGAAATGACCGAAACTCACGATGTAAATCGATTATGGAACATATTATCCAATAACCTAAACAAAGCAATAAATACAAGCATCCCTCTACGAAACCGGCGCCCAGCAGGCAAATATAAGCCAAAATGGTGGAATAATGAAATAAAAAACATCCTCTTAGTAAAAAAGCAGGCATACCAAAAATATAAGGCAACTCAGAATAATAGCGATAAATTAGAACACGATAGACTGCGTCGAACAACCAAAAATCTCATCAAAGGAAGTAAGAAGAATCTGGAACTTCATATTGCCAGCTCCAGCAAGTCCAATCCGAAAGAATTTTACAGCTATATAAGAAACAGAAAAACGGTAACTTCAACAATAGGCCCACTTGTTGCGGAAAATGGAGATCTTACAGATAACAAAGTACAAATGGCGAATATCCTAAATAACTATTTTGCATCAGTTTTCACGTCGGAAGATACTACCGGTAACCGACCTACCCCTACGAATCAATCAAATGGCACTGAGCTCGAAAACTTTACGATTTATGAAGACGATATCCTATTTGAAAGTTAATAAAACCCCAGGCCCTGATAAAATATCCCCAAGGATCCTAAAAGAAGCAAAACACGAATTATTAAACCCACTCGCAAATCTGTTCAACAAATCATTGAATGTTGGGATAGTTCCAAACGAATGTAAACTAGCTAACGTGACACCCATATACAAAAAAGGAAATAAGTATTCTCCCGGCAATTATCGACCAATTAGCTTAACATCGGTAACGGGCAAATTAATGGAAACCATTATAAGGGACAAACTAGTAAAACATTTGGAAGAAAATAATTTAATAAAAGATTCTCAGCACGGTTTTAGAAATAAACGTTCATGCTTAACAAACTTACTCGACTTCTTCAATGATGTTTACAAATCATATGATAAGGATAGAGCAGTTGATATAATATATCTCGATTTTCAGAAAGCTTTCGATACCGTACCCCACAAGAGACTAATTGACAAAATAAAAGCTCATGGCATAACAGGAAAAACTCTGAAATGGCTCGAAAATTGGCTCTCAGACCGTAAACAACGAGTTGTAATAAATGGTGAAGAATCAGATTGGTGCAAAGTAAATAGTGGCGTTCCCCAGGGTTCGGTATTAGGTCCTATTCTTTTTATAATTTACATAAACGACTTAGACGAAGGAATAGAATGCAAAATTTCGAAATTTGCTGACGATACAAAAATTACTAATAAAGTAACCTCAACAGTACATTGGCAAAAACTACAAGGTGACCTAGACACTTTAGAAAACTGGGCAGAAAAATGGCAAATTAAATTCAACATAGAAAAATGCAAAGTATTACACATCGGTAGTAACAACGCTAAAAAAGATTACTCAATGAACAACATTCAACTATCAAATACAAATAATGAAAAGGATCTGGGAGTTATAATATCAAGTGACCTGAAGCCGAGTAAACAGTGTACAGAGGTAATAAAAACTGCTAATAAATTGGTGGGTTTCATCGGCAGAACATTCAAATTCAAATCAGAAAAAATCATACTTACTCTATTCAACTCATTGGTGCGTCCCCATCTCGAATACTGCGTGCAATTCTGGTCACCGTACTACCGAAAGGACATAAATAAACTTGAAAGGGTGCAACGCAGAGTCACTAAAATGATACCCAGATTGCGTAATAAACCGTACGAAGAGCGCTTAAAAGAACTAAATTTGTTTAGCTTAACAAAGCGCAGAATGAGAGGTGACCTAATAGAGGTGTTCAAAATCTTCAAGGGATTCAGCAACCTAAATGTAAGCGAATTATTTACGATGAATCAAGCAAATACGAGAAACAATGGTTATAAGATTATAGGCAAGCGTTTTCATTCTCACAAGGCGAAGCATTTCTTCTTCAACCGCGTTGTGAATAACTGGAACAGACTACCCTCGAACATTGTAAACTGTAATACTGTCGAAACATTTAAGAACCATCTGGATAAACACATGGCAAATAACCCCTGATTAACACAGTTTCTTTCAGAATAACGCGCAACGAAATGTCAACGCATACCGCAATGTATATTGATTTTCATACATCTGTTCCCTTTCAGAATTGTAGTAAATAGAGTTAGCTTAGATTACAAATAATTTTTTTTTTCCTCCCTGTCCTGTCCGAATTTCCGTGTCAGTTTTTCAATACTACATGGTATTTTTCCTATCTGTTTCCATGCCAGCATTAGCTGGAGGGAGTGGTGGGTGGGGAGGAGCCTTCTTCTTTGCTATCCTTTTCTCTACCTCGTAGTCAGTAGATTAGTAGTTTTAGATATCCAAACTGCCCCGTAAGGACCAATAGGTCTGTTGCAGTTTGTTCTCCTTTGTATTCCTTTGTATTCCTTCCTCTGCTTCTCTCTTCCTCCTTCTCCTGCACCTCCTCCTCCTTCTCCTTCCTCTGCTTCTCTCTTGCTCCTTCTCCTTTCTTCCTCTGCTCCTGCACCTCCTTCTCCTTCTTCAGGTGTCCACTCACACCTGTAAGCGATCGCACCTCTATTCTATTACACATGACATTTCTCCTCCCACCAACGGCCTTCCTCGCCCTAACTTATTTTTCCTTCTCCGTTCACTGTTTCCTCCCTTCTTCTTCTTGTTTAGTTACTCTCTCTTCTTGTCCTTATTCCCCTTCTTCCTTAGCTTCCTTTTTCCTTCTCCTCTCACTGTTTCCTCCCTTCTTCTTCTTGTTTAGTTATCATCCCTTACAGTAGTATCCTTATTCTTCTACTTCCTTAACTTCCTTTTTCCTTCTCTGTTCACTGTGTCCTCCCTTCTTCTTTTTGTTTAGTTATTCTCCCTTATTATCCTTATTCTTCTTCCTTAGCTTTCTTTTTCCTTCACCGTTCACTTTGTCCTCCCTTCTTCTTCTTTATTAGTTATTCTCCCTTAGTATCATTATTCCTTGACTTCCATGTTCCTTCACCGTTCACTGTTTCCTCCCTTCTTCGTCTTGTTTAGTTATTCTCCCTTATTATCCTTATTCCCCTTCTTGCTTAGCTTCCTTTTTCCTTCTCTCAGTTTCCTCCCTTCCTCTTGTTTAGTTATTCTCCCTTATTATCCTTAATCTCCTTATATGTTATATATACCGGGTATATATATATATATATATATATACTGTATATATATATATATATATATATATATATATATATATATATATATATATATATATAATATAATATATATACCGATATATATATATATATATATATATATATATATATATTTATATATAAATACTGTATATATATATATATATATATATATATATATATATATATATATATATATATATATGATGGCCGATAACACATTGCTAGTGAAGCCTGATACATATTTATGACGCGAGATGCCGAGAACACAAAGGATGTTGTTTGTGAGATGCTGAGAGGGTTACTCACGTCTATATTTTAACATATTATATTCATCGATGTTTACCTCTCATTTTTATCAGGTTATTGATCATTATTTCTTTCGTATCCGTCTCCTTTGTCTTTTCATTCTTCACATATTTTTGTCTTATCCTTTTTATCCTTCTTTCTTCCCCTTCAACATATTTCTCCTTTTTCTTCGTTTTTCCTCTTCATATGATTCGTATATTTCGTCTGCCTTTTCACAACAGTAATCGATCCTAACTCTATTTTTACTTCACGTGACATCTCCCCTCCTACCCACAGCCTGGCTCTCCCTAACTTATTTTCCCCCTCCATTCCTCCTCCTCTTCTTCTTCTTCCTCTAGTTCTCCTTTGCCCCCCGTTCCTTCCTCTTCCCTATCTGCCTTTTTCTTCCACCTACTTCTTCTTGTTCTTCTTTATACTGAGCAACCCTTTTCTTCTTTTATATGATTGTCTTCTACCTCCTCTTCTTCTTTTTCCTTCTTTTTCACAATTGTCCTCCTCCTCCTCATCATCATCACCATCCTCCTCCTCCTCATCACCACCATCCTCCTCCTCTTCCTCTTTCTCCTCCTCCTCCTCATCATCATCATCATCATCATCACCACCATCTTCTTCTTTATCCCCCTCTTTCCTCTTCTTCTTTCTCCTCCTCTTCGTCCCCCTCGCCACTGACCAGGAAATGATCTTGCCTATATTTCTGTCTCACATGTCTTTACCTCCTTCTTCTCCTGCCTCATATTATTTTCGTCCTGTTTCTCAGACCGTTTTCTTTATGTCGCTGCTAACCCCTGGAGGATGTAAGATGCATATTTATTCCTATATCTCTGGCTATTATTAGACGATTGTATTCAGGTTATGAAGGGTATATGGAAGTCAGAGGTATAACTGAGATAGCCTTTACCCTTTCCATTCCCACAGATCCTTTTTAAGCTGTTTACAATCGTATAATGAAGGCCAGAATAAATTGTCAAAACGTGTCATTATCCTCAAAGGGTTAAATGTCTCCCCATATTCTTCAGAGTCCTCCTCTACTCAAGTGTTTGATTAATCTAATAAATTACAGTTGGGTTTAATTATTTGGTGTTTGATACGTTTGATCTCATTATGTCTCCTTGTCTCTCATGGGTCCTAATTCCTCACCACCTTCTCATATCTCCTAATCCTTGCCCTGTTTCTTATGTCTCCTAATTGTTCATCTTATTCCAATTCCTCTATTTCTACTTCTGCCCAAATTTTCTAATTATTTACCTTCTCATATCTCCTAATTCATCACCTTCTTCTCATATCTCCTAATTCTTCACCTTCTTCTCATATCTCCCAATGCATCACCTTCTCATGTCTCCCAATTCATCACTTTTTTTTAAATTCCTAATTAATCACCTTCTCCACATATCTACTAATTCATCACCTTCCCCTTATATCTCCTAATTCTCCACCTTCTTCTCATGTCTTTTAATCCTCCAAGTTAGATAAGTTTAGATTTAGGAAAGATATAGGAAAACACTGGTTTGGGAATAGAATTGTTAACATGTGGAAAGGACTGCCCAGAACAATGATTAGCCCAGGAGTAGTTGAGAGCTTTAAGCGTAAGTTGGATTCCCATATGGATGACATGGGCTGGGTGTGAATGGGAGCTGCCTCGTGTGGGCTGCATGGGCTTATGCAGTTTCCCGCGATCTTATGTTCTTATGTTCTATGTTCCGCTTTCTCCTCACGTCTTCTACTTCTTTCCACGTCTCCCATTTCTTCCCCTTCTTCCATTCCCCTGATCCTCCTCGTTCCCTTCCTACCCCCTGCTTCTGTGATGTTCCTTCAGTGTCTCCTTGCACTCGGGTGCTTTACTTTATTACCCATTCCTCTTTTCTGCCGCTGGTGTGTGTCCCCTTTCTCGTTCAGTCTGTCTGTTTTATGTTTACCTGTTCTGTTTATGATTGTTTATGTATACCTGCCTTTGTTTATGAATGTCTGTTTACGTATATCTTGTCTTGTTTATGATTGTCTGTCTGTTTACTATGACTGTCTTTTTCTATCTGTGTTCATGATCGTCTGTGTACATATACCTGTCTTTGTTTATGTTTACATGTTTATTTATGATTGTCTGTTTACGTATACCTGTCTTTGTTTATGATTATCTGTTTACGTATACCTGTCTTTTTTATGATTATCTGTTTACGTATACCTGTGTCTGTTTATGTTTGTTTATATGTATTTGTTCTGCTTATGATTGTCTGTTTACGTATACCGGTCTCTGTTTATGATTGTCTGTTTACGTATACCTGTCTCTGTTTATGTTTGTTTATGTGTATTTGTTCTGCTTATGATTGTCTGTATACGTATACCTGTCTCTGTTTATGATTGTCTGTTTATGTATACCTGTCTCTGTTTATGTTTGTTTATGTGTATTTGTTCTGCTTATGATTGTCTGTTTATGTATACCTGTCTTTGTTTATGATTGTTTACGTATACTTGTCTTTGTTTATGATTGTTTACGTATACCTGTCCTTGTTTATGATTGTCTGTTTACGTATACCTGTCTTTGTTTATGTTTGTCTGTTTACGTATACCTGTCTTTGTTTATGATTGTCTGTTTACGTATACCTGTCTTTGTTTGTTTGTCTGTTTACGTATACCTGTCTTTGTTTGTTTGTCTGTTTACTTGTCTGTTTACGTATACCTGTCTTTGTTTGTTTGTCTGTTTACGTATACCTGTCTTTGTTTATGAATGTCTGCTTACGTATACCTGTCTTTGTTTATGATTGTCTGTTTACTATGACTGTCTTTTTCTATCTGTGTTTATGATCGTCTGTTTACATATGCCTGTCTTTGTTTATGTTTTCATGTATATTTATAATTGTCTGCTAACGTATGACTGGCTTTGTTTATGAATGTCTGTTTATGTGTGACTGTCTTTGTTTATGTCTGTCTGTTTACGTGTGACTGTCTTTGTTTGTCTGTCTGTTTATGTGTGACTGTCTTTGTTTATGTATGCATGTCTGTTTACGTCTGACTGTTTTTGTTTATGATTGTCTGTCTGTTTACGTATGACTGTCTTTGTTTATGAATGTCTGTCTGTTTACGTGTGACTGCCTTTGTTTATGTCTGTCTGTTTACGTGTAATTGTCTTTGTTTATGTTTGTCTGTTTACGTGTGATTGTCTTTGTTTATGTCTGTCTGTTTACGTGTGATTGTCTTTGTTTATGTTTGTCTGTTTACGTGTGACTGTCTTTGTTTATGATTGTCTGTCTGTTTACGTGTGACTGTCTTTGTTTATGAATGTCTGTCTGATTACGTGTGATTGTCTTTGTTCATGTCGTTCTGTTTACATCTGTGTACCTTACGAGGCTGCTTGTATCTAACCTACTTAGCAAATGTGGAAACAAAACTATATTAATGTTGGGAGGCTATTCATTTGTAAAACACAGTTAATTGGGGATTGAGAGCGAGATATTTATCAAGGCGGTTTTTTGAACGATTGCACAGTGCAACATTCAATAACATTTCTAGGTAGTCCCTTCCATAAATGTTGTGTGTTTATGTTTTCTGCCTGTTTATGTTTGTCTATGCGTTTGTTAATGTATATGTTAATTTATATGTGGTTTTCTGTTTATGTGTGTATGTCTGTTAATGTATGTATGTTTATGTGTACCTGTTTGGTGTACAGTATTGGAAAGAAGAGTGGTGCGCTCGTTTAGTGTAGTGAAATGGATAGGAAGAAAAGGTGTTTGTGAAAGCAAGCTGGATTACGCTCTGTGTAGGTAAGACACAAACAGAAACAGTGAGGGAAGCCAGACATATGAAACAGGAGTTCCAGCGACTCCTTCATATTCCAATCTTACGTTCTTCCTCCATTGTCCTCTACACCTTCGTATCCCAGTCTTACGTTCTTCCTCTTTGTGATTATATATGTGTTTCTCATTTGTGTTCCTCCTGCTTCCCCTCTCGTGTATGCCAGTCTCACGTTCTTCTTCCATCTCCCTCTACACCTTTGTATTCCAGTCTTACCTCCTTAACTCCTTGTTGTGATTCTATTTTGTGTTTCTAGTTCTAGTTGTGTTTTATTTGTGTTTCTTGTTCTAGCGGTGTTTTATTTGTTTCTTGTTCTAGTTGTGTTTCATTTGTGTTTCTTGTTCTAGCTGTGTTTCTATTTTGTGTTTCTTGTTCTAGTTGTGTTTCATTTGTGTTTCTTGTTCTAGTTGTGTTTCTATTTTGTGTTTCTTGTTCTAGTTGTGTTTCATTTGTGTTTCTTGTTCTAGTTGTGTTTATATTTTGTGTTTCTTGTTCTAGTTGTGTTTCTATTTTGTGTTTCTTGTTCTAGTTGTGTTTCATTTGTGTTTCTTGTTCTAGTTGTGTTTCTATTTTGTGTTTCTTGTTCTAGTTGTGTTATATTTGTGTTTCTTGTTCTAGTTGTGTTTTATTTGTTTCTAGTTCTAGTTGTGTTTGCATTTGTGTTTCTTGTTCTAGTTGTGTTATATTTTGTGTTTCTTGTTCTAGTTGTGTTTTATTTGTGTTTCTTGTTTTAGTTGTGTTTCTATTTTGTGTTCCTCTTGCTGCCTCTCTCGTGTTTCTCAGTCATTTTTGTATTGCGTGGCTGTCTGTGTCTTTTTCTTCCGTGTTTTCTCTCCTTCTTTCAGGGTTGTTTCTCTCGGTCCCTAGTGCTTCTTTATTTACCTTGGGCCTCTCTCTCTCTCTCTCCTTGGAAGTGTTGATTCTTTCTTGCTCTCTCTTTCTCTCTCTCTCTCTCTCTCTCTCTCTCTCTCTCTCTCCTTCGAAGTGTTATAAATATACTTCAGGGTTCACATATCGCATTTCGTCTTGTTCTATCTCTTTCATCTTATTCTCATTATCTTGTCTCTGTAGTTTCTTCCTCTAATAATCCTCTGCTTTCTCTATTTCCCTCCTCCTTTATCATTTCTCTTCCCTCCCACTGTCTTCATTCCTTCTCTTCGTTATCTTGTCTTTGTTATTATCCTTCCTTCTCTTCTTTCGTTATCTTATAATGTGCTATTATTCTGTCTTCTCTTCTTTATCTGTTTTGTTATTATCCTTCTTTCTCTTCGTTATCCTTCTTCCTTCACTTCGTTATATATTATTTGTTGTTATCCTTCCTTCCCTTCGTTATCTTGTATTTGTTATTATCCTTCCTTCTCTTTGTTATCCTTCTTCGTTCACTTCGTTATATTGTTTTTGTTATATTATTGTTATATTAGCGAGGTGATGCGTACAAGTAGACTGGGATGGTATGGACATGTGGAGAGAATGGATGAACAAAATTGGGTGAAACAAATGCAGGTCTGTGATTGTGGAGGGAGCTGCACCAAGGGGTGGACCGAGGAAGACCTGGGATCGGACTATACGCGCCGATCTCAAATCCAAGAACTTGACAAGTGAAGCAGCCCTTAACAGGGTTGCCTGGAACGCCGCCATTAGGACAAAAAACTGAGGCCCATATTATTAGATGTCCCCTTCGTTTGCTCACGAACAACCCTCATGGCGGGGTCGTTCCTTCGTGCGGTATTATTAAGCGCTACCTGAGCGTCGCCTTCGTGGAAGAGGTTCGTTCGTAGGTTGGTACGCCTGTTTATATCATGAAGGGGTTTGTTTACAAATATTCGCCAACTTTCGTTTTCACTTGGCTGGGAATTGGAGTGAATTTCATAAATTCAGTCCATACACGCGTATCTGCACACCTCCATAATCAAACCTAATAGCCTTTCAATAAAGAATACACACCTACATGTTTGTTATCCATATGTCTAGGCCTATAGGCTAGCTCCATAGCCTATGGCCGTACATATGCAGGCTCGGTAGTCTTTAGCCTACAGTATACACAAATGTGGAAAGCGTGAAGTAATACAATATTGTATTCTGACCATGATCAAGTCTTCTAAGTACAATCAAATTTGTTCTCCGGTTTTGATGGAAATACAACTCTAACCTAGGCCTAAATGTGATATTTTCAAGAAGACACTCATTGAGTTGAGTTAGGCCTAGGCTAGGCCTATTACTGACCATTTTTAGGCCAAACTTTCTGAACACGGTTGTGACCTACAGGCTATATCAATATAATATAGTCTTGGCATCACACGTACTACGAAATTTACGTAAAACTATGGGATAACCATGTTACGCAAGCAACAATGCAATGCCGAAAATGTTAAAAAATACATTAGAATTAGTGTAAGTGCTTCCCTGAAGCAGAAAAGAGGGTAGTAATATAAGAATAATAGCGACACGGCGAATTATGTGGGTAGAATGGGGGTCGTGATGTCTGGGCGGTATAACAGGAGTCTTCACAAATTACTTAAATGTTACCCAATTGGATACTAATATTCTAATAGTGTCGATAATAATACAAATAAACGTCTTATAGCATTGCTTTGTAATACACAATAAGAATGCAAGACAAAAATGTCTTATATATCGAAGGGGCTTGCGAAGAGGTGGGGTAGCTCGTGACCTACGTGTTCCAATAATATTACTACAAGCCCCTTCCCTGAAGACCCCGTTCGAGGCTTAAAACTGTTTAATAATACCGCCAAGGAGACGGTAGGGGATGTTTAATAATACGGGTCTCTAACTGCACTTATGTGTGGAACACTCAGTCTTAAAATGTTATGTTTTATGTATGTATGTATGTTTTATGTATGTATGTATGTTTTATGTATGTTTTATGTATGTATGTATGTTTTATGTATGTATGTTTTATGTATGTATGTATGTTTTATGTATGTATGTATGTTTTATGTATGTTTTATGTATGTATGTATGTTTTATGTATGTATGTTTTATGTATGTATGTATGTTTTATGTATGTATGTATGTTTTATGTATGTATGTATGTTTTATGTATGTATGTATGTTTTATGTATGTATGTATGTATGTTTTGATTATACCTCCTTCCCTTCTTTATCATGAATTCGTTATTATCCTTTTTCCTCTTCGTTATCTCGTGTTTATTATTACCCTTCATGTCCACTTGTTGTTACTCGCATTCTTCACCTCCCCACCTCTCCACTTTCATGTATACTCGGTCCAATTAACCCTGCCACTTACTTTTGTTTACAGTTTTCGTCCTACATCGCTCGGTGAAATGAATCTTTACTCCTCTCCCTGTCTCGGGTTTTGCTTCAGGTATTTCAACTGGGTTATACAATGCGTTGTTATTGATGTTCTAGTGTTCATTTATAATAATTCTAATTATATGACGCCAATTTTTACTTCTATCCTGCTAACTCGAGGATATTTAATTCGACTTAGGTATGTTTTGTTTTGTGTGCTAAAGTTAGATGGTTACTTAAGACAGTCTATAACCTTCTGTGGAGGGTCTTCCTAAGCTGAGATCATCTGAGTGTGCTTCAGTCAATGTGTGTGCTTCAGTGCGTGTGTGTATACTACAGTGTGTGTGTGTGTGTGTGTGTGTGTGTGTGTGTGTGTGTGTGTGTGCGCTTCAGTGTTCATGTATGCTTTAGTTTGTGTATGTGTTCTTCTTTGCTTGAGGGAGTTAGTGTGTGTGTGCGTGTGCGTGTGTGTGTGTGTGTGGTAGTTGGAGTGTGTACGTGTTTACCTGTGTGTTTACGTTCGCGTGTGTGTGTCATATATTTTCAGCAGTATATTTGGAAAACACAGCAGTGTATGCCGACCAAAGTAGGCAAGGGGATGCTTCTCAACCAGGGTTTTTGTTTATCTATATGTACTATATATATAAATATATTTTGAATGATTTGCTTGGTATATCCACGATCCTCATTTATTTTTTCAGATGATATGTAAGCTGTCTTGATAGCGTAATACATAAATGCGCAGAATTTTGGTGTGAGTATCCTAGGTTCGAGTCCTTGGATTGTCACATGTATTTGTTGATTTCATTAATTGAGTTTAGAAGTAGAGTTGGTTGGTGATAACATACAATATATCATTAACATTCCCCTGTCTATTCAAAGTTACACATTACAAATAATTATTCAAATGATTAAGGAAGGTTGGATACTAATAATGACCATATATTCAACCAAAGATACTGTAGAGTCAAGAACAAAATGCTTGCCTCATTCCTCTCCCAGTAAACTATAGTCGCAAGGATTACCCATGGACAATCAGCCAATAGTAGGTCAGATAGGTAATTCAGGAAAACAAAACAACTAAAGCAAAGGGGGTGATCAGAAATGTATAATGATAAAACAGATAAAAACTAGAAGGTTGGAAATAATGATTAAGGATTATATTAATGATTAAGGATTATATTAATGATTAAGGATTATATTAATGATTAAGGATTATATTAATGATTAAGGATTATATTAATGATTAAGGATTATATTAATGATTAAGGATTATATTAATGATTAAGGATTATATTAATGATTAAGGATTATATTAATGATTGATTAAGGATTATATTAATGATTAAGGATTATATTAATGATTGATTAAGGATTATATTAATGATTAAGGATTATATTAATGATTAAGGATTATATTAATGATTAAGGATTATATTAATGATTAAGGATTATATTAATGATTAAGGATTATATTAATGATTAAGGATTATATTAATAAGTTAACACCATCATCCATCATTAAGGGGAGACTGACCGTTTGTTTGGTCTATTAATTCATTTATTCACATATTTTTTTTTAGTTTGCTCCCTAGACCTCCATCAAGCTTAGAAAAACACCCACTAGACCCCCCTTCAAGATAAATTTGTACATTCATCGGTAGAAAATTGTCCCGGCCGAAGGCCGATTCCTCTTAAAATTGCAGGCTCGCTATTGCTCGCCAGGAAATAATCGACACCTAAATGGCACGAAAGGTCTTAAAATTGGCAACGAAATGGGGCGAAAGGTGTTAAAATCGCCAAACTAATGGGCCGAACGTTTTATAATCTCAAAACTAGTGGGGCTAAACATTAGGGAGAAGGGGGTCCAGCAAAACGGTCTTCCTCCCCTTAAATACTATAGTCCTCCCAAATCACTATATACTTCATACCATCACCACTCCCTTGGTTTCCCCTCATATGTTATATATTTATACATTTCTAAAGCAAATACCGTGTATAAAAAAAAAAAAAAAAAAAAAAAAAAAAAAAAAAAAAAAAAAAATCTAAAGTGAAGATGTCTTGAGTTGGCCACCCCCCAAGAAAAAAGGAAAAATAAAAAAATATTAAAATAAAATAAAATAGAAAATAAAAATAGGAAAAATGGGGATTGGGCCTGAGCATATAGATAGATAGGGTGAAGAAATTCGAATTTTGTCAAGTTAAAATGATTGAAAACCTGCAAGCATTCTTTCTTACAAACTTTCTCCATGTATTCGTATCAGTTGCTCGTTCATTTTAAGGGGGTCTACCGTTTTTTGTTTTTTATCTTTATCTCCTTTTCTCTCTTCCTTTGGCTTATATCCATCAGGCCCCATTCAGCCAACTGTTTTAAGACGTTTATCCCCATCCAGGTGTCGATTTCTTCCTGGCGAGTGATAGCGAGCCAGCATTGTATGGAGAAATCCGGCTTCGCCGGAGAATTTTTTCTATCGAAAAATTTACAAATTTAGCTTGCTGTCAAAACAAATATACAGTATATATATGCTGGCTCGCTACCGCTCGCCAGGAAAATATTGACATCTGGATGGGGGTAAACGTCTTGAAACAGTAGGCTGAATGGGGCCGAATGGATACAAGCCAGACAAAGAGGGAGAGAGAGAGAAAAAAAACGAGGTGGGCTCCCTTAACTTTTTATGACCTCATCAATTCCATTTCCAAGAACTGATACAGTTTGCGTTACCAAATTAGGCCATCTTCTTAACGGTCTTCCACGGTGTTTTCTTCTATCTATTTCTATCTATTTACTAAGGCCCAATCCCCACTTTCCCCATTTGTTTTTTGTTTGTTTTGGGGTGTTATTTTTTTGGGGGGCCTGACTCAAGACAGAGCAATTGTATTGTTCGCATGTGTGGGGAGGCTGTACCCATACCACACATCTCGAAAGAGCGGAGTCTAAAGCATTTCGCCTCATCAACTCACTTCCTCTTACTAGTTCCCTACAATCTCTTTCTACACGCCGCAATGTTGCATCTCCTTCACTCTTCTATCGCTTTTACAACGATCAGTGTTCTTCAAAGCTCTCTCAGTTCATACCCCCTCCCTTGCAGCGAGTGCGATGCAACCGCCTTTCAACACAGTCGCACTCCTATTCTGTCCAACTCTCCAACCTAAGAATTGGCAAGTTTTCTCAGTCTTTCTTCTATTTGACCCCAACGTCCCTTGAATTTAGCTCTGTCACTCTTTAGCAATTAAGTTTTCAGTGTAGTTCAAATCCTCACTTGTACTGTTGTGTAACAAACCACTTTTAGTTACAGGTTTAGTTAGTTGTAAACAGAGATTGATGATTGAGACGCTAACCATTACACCAGCAAGTTGATTGAGACACTAACCATTACACCAGCAAGTTGTTTGAGACACTAACCATTACACCAGCAAGTTGATTGAGACGCTAACCATTACACCAGCAAGTTGTTTGAGACACTAACCATTACACCAGCAAGTTGATTGAGACGCTAACCATTACACCAGCAAGTTGTTTGAGACACTAACCATTACACCAGCAAGTTGTTTGAGACGCTAACCATTACACCAGCAAGTTGCTTTATATAAAGAATTTTGTACCGTATCTGTACTTACCCTCTGCCGACAATGAGCCTGAGAGCGTCCAGGTTGCCCTCATAGGCGGCCCACAGTGTTGGTGTGAGGCCATCCTCGTCTGGTTGGTTACAGTCTCGTCTAGTTGCTTCCTTTAGCACATTCACGCGACCATCACGCGCCGCCCTGAAACACAACAACCGCATTGATAGGGTTAACTTTAAGATTAAATAATGCCTATATAAGAAGGAATAAAACAATATTTACAAGCACTATCTATGTTTGGTCGGTTTTCAGTCTACTCTCATAGTTTCCTTGAGTACGTTCACACGATCACCATGCGTCGCCCTGAAACACAACAACGGCAACTTTGATAGGGTTAACTATAAGATCAGGTAACGAACGTCTTAAAATCTCAAAACTAATATGCTAAACATGAGGGAGAAGGGGGTTCATGAAAAACGCCCCATCTGGCCTTAAAGTAAGAAGTAAGAGTAAAGGTATCATGTATAGCAGTTACCGCTATATAATAGTGATAGGGGGAAAGTTAGAGGGAGAGTTTATGGTCTTGTGTGTATGTGTGGGTGTGTTTGGATGGGTGTGGGTGTGTGTGTGTTGGTTGTTAGTATGTGTGTGCGTGTGTGTATTGGTTGTTAGTGTGTGTGGGTGTGTGTGTGTGTGTTAGGATCGGTATGGGTGTGGATGTGTGTGTGTGAGAGAGAGAGAGAGTGTGAATGTGTGTGTTGGTTATCAGTGTGTGTATGTGTGTGTGATATTTTAGCCTTACATTCCACCATTAAAAAAACACAGTCCCCTCTACTTTCTATAATATAATGGCACACAAAGCTAGGCCAGCAAAAAACGAACATTCACTACATGGCTATCAACAAAATCTGAGAGTGAAAGTAGGGTTGAGCATAATATAAAAAAAAAAGTACCGGTAGTGTATAAGATGAACCACAGATATGAGAATGACAACGGTGCATAATAATTTTTGTTTACTATATATATTATACTGTATATATATATATATATATATATATATATATATATATATATATATATATATATATATATATATATAGAGAGAGAGAGAGAGAGAGAGAGAGGGGAGAGAAAGTGATTATAAGATCAAATAAAAGTACACCAATCTAAATATCAACGAAACTACCAGTGGAAGCCTCATGTGATTTACTACAGGAAGAGCCCCCCCACCCCCCCCCCCGCCGACGCCGTACTGTTATTAACCAGTATCACCCGTTCCATTCCCCCATCATCACCACTGTTCCATTCCTGTTCCTCGTTCCCTCCCTCGGCCATTCCATTCCTCCATCACCTGTCCTCGCCCCCCCCCCCCCCCACCCTCCTTTCTCACAGCTAAATTGGACTCCGAGGTTGTTGCATTCCCTGAGAGAGTCTTATTGCCAGGTTAGGTCGAGAAGGGGGGGGGGGGGGAGTTTATTTAAGGCGACCTCCTACAGGCTTCCCTCACTTAAAGGCGCCTCATTAGGAGTTGTTTCATGTTTAAGGGGATAAGTGCTATTTTGTTGGTCTACAGCATATATTCAGTTATTCATGTATTTTTTAGTTTCCTCGCTACACCTCCATCAAGCTTAAATAAACACCCCCTAGACCCCCCTTGAAGATAAATTTGTACATTTTTCGGTAGAAAAATGTCCCGGCCAAAGGCCGGTGCCTCTTAAAATTACAGGCTCGCTTTCGCTCGCCAGGAAAAAATCGACACCTAAATGGCACGAAAGGTGTTAAAATTTACAACAAAATGGGGCGAAAGGTGTTAAAATAGTCAAACTAATGGGCCGAACGTCTTAAAATCTCAAAACTGATGGGGCTAAACACGAGGGAGAAAGTGGTCCAGAAAACCGGCCCATCTCCCTTTAAAGCAACCTCCAGCCTTCCCTCACTTAAAGGCGACTTATTGTGAGTGGTTGCATGTTTAAGGGGGTAGTGCTTGGTTTTTGGTCTATATATTTATATATTTTAGTGATTTTTATAGTTTCCTCGCTAGACCTCCATTAAACTTAGAACCCCCCCCCCCCCAGACCCCCTTTCAAGAGAAATTTGTACATCCTGCTAAAATTAGTGGCTCGCTATCGCTCGCCAGGAAAAAAACCGACACCTAAATGGCACGAAAGGTCTTAAAAATATTGACAAACAAATGCGGCGAAAGGTCTCAAAATTGCCAAGCTAACGGAACGAATGTCTTAAAACCTCAAAACTAATATGCTAAACATGAGGGAGAAGGGGGTCCAGAAAAAGCGAGTACTACCCCCTTAAGTGGTTCATTAAATATGGAACAAATTCACCAAGGGTTGTAATTATGAAAAAAAAAAAAAAAAAACTGGTGCATAATCTCAAAATAAAAGATAAATCATATTGTTTCATATAAAGTTGTTTAATCAAAAGTCCTGTTCTTTTTGGGACGTATTATAACGTTGTGGAAAATTACTGTACAGTCTATGACAGAATTCTTGTCATGGCCTTAAGGGGAGGTATTTAGTTTGTTCCCTACGTTTTCATCAAGCTTAAAATTACAACCCCTAGACCCCCTTTCAAGATAAATTTGTACATTTTTCGGTAGAAAAATGTCCCGGCCGGAGGCCGGTTGCTCTTAAATTACAGGCTCGCTATCGCTCGCCAGGAAAAAATCGACACCTTAATGGCACAGGTCTTAAAATTGACATAAATGGGGCAAAATTTCTTAAAATGTCATAACTACTAGGCCGAACGTCTTAAAATCTCAAAAGTAATGAGGCTAAACATGAGGGAGAAAGGGGTCCAGAAAAAAATCCCTCAAGTGGAAATCTCCCCTTAAGCCGCTGTCACACGAGCGCTGTTTCCGTCAATTTTCCATGAACAATTTTGTTCTCGCTTTATTTCGGAACTTTTTCGCACTGGTATCGGTAACTAGATTGAAGGTAGATTAGGTTAGGCGGCTGAAATATGACAAAGTGTAATATTGTAAACTTCCAGACCATAATTGCCCGTAAAAATTGCTCGAAAAAGGGCTCGTGTTACTCCGGCTTAAGGGGAGGTATTTAGTTTGTTCCCTAGACCTCCATCAACCTTAAAATTACACCCCCTCGAGTCCCTTTCAAGATAAATTTGTACATTTTTCGGTAGAAAAATGTCCCGGCCAAAAGCCGGTTCCTCTTAAATTACAGGCTCGCTATCGCTCGCCAGGATAAAATAGACACCTGAATTGCACGAAAGGTCTTAATATGGGGTGAAAGTTATTAAAATCGCTAAACTAATGGGGCAAACGTTTTATAATATCAAAAGCAATGAGGCTAAACATGAGGGAGAAAGGGGTCAAGAAAACAATCCCTCAAGTGAAGACCCCCCCCTTAAGGCAATGTGTTAGAGAATTTATTTTATAAGGTGGCACTTCCCCTGTGGTTAAGTGCCCAATTAATTACCCCTTCCATTCCTCTAAACATTAGGATTACCATACTGGAGAGCAGTTGGGTGTGTGTGTGTACATAGTTAGATTACTATGCAGTATACCCATAGCTTACTCTGACTGTTCCTTTTACTTTTATATTTTCTAGATCTCAAGTGACGGCGTCTCTTCCGTGGATTGACCTCCCAGTCTACCTAGATTGGAAGCCAAAGCGTCAAATTTTTTCCTTTGCCCCTCAACTTTCTCTTCATAATTGCTGAGGGACACAGGGCCCTGGGTGGGGCTTTGGTTTCCCGGGCGTTTCCGCACCCTCCTCAGCTCCCCGCCATGGAGTGGCTTCGGTCACCCAGGCTTTATTGTGGTCGGCAGTGAGGGTTCTGTGGGGGCGCACGGTTATGGCCTTGCTCGGGGCCTTGGGGCTGTTCGGCCAGGCAGCTTGGGGAACAACAACAACAACAACAACAACAACAACTATGCAGTATTCGAGAATGCATAATATATCGTAGGCTTGTGCATAAACCTTTAACTGCCTTGACAGTCTAGTGCTTAGTGTGCGGAATTTCGGTGTGAGGGTCCTAGGTTCGAGTCCTTGGAGTACCATATGTATTCATTACTCTCATTGATTTCACTAGTTAGGTTTATTTGTATATTAATTGGTGGGTTGGTGAAAACAAATATGAATTAGTCACTTAAGGGGAGATGGGTAGCTTTTCTGGTTCCCTTCCTCCTCATGCTTAGCCCCATTAGTTTTTAGATTTTAAGATGTTCGGCCCATTAGTTTGGCGATTTTAAGACCTTTCGGCCCATTTTGTGTCAATATTAAGACTTTCCGTGTCACTTGGGTGTCGATATTTTCCTGGAGAGCGATAGCTAGTCTGTAATTCAAGAGGAACCGACCGTCGGCTGGGACATTTTTATATCGAATAATGTACAAATTTATCTTGAAGGAGGGTCTTCGAGGGTGTATTTTTTAAGTTTCATAGAGTTCTAGGGAGGAAACTAAAACAGAAAATAATTAAAAAAAAAAAAAAAAAAAAAAAAAAAAAAAAATGAAATGAGCAAATCAAAACGCCCATCCTCCTTTAATTAGACATTCAGTGGGTGTATATGGCAACTAGCGTAAGAATAAGTTTAAATTATATTATATCACATTGAAACTATTTAGATTATTCCAATATAATTATTATGTAAGATAAACCACGATATAATATACAATTAAGTTATGTTATTAAACATACATTTAAAATCTTAAAATATATATTTAAATCATGTAACAATACTAATAGTAAAATAATTAAAATTAAACAATTCTGTAGTTGTTCAAATTAATTTCAAAACTAAATATATTACAAAAACATATAACAAATACTTGTGTAAAAGAATGCAAATATAATCCTGCATACATTAATTAAATATAATCCTGCATACATTAATTAAATATAATCCTGCATACATTAATTAAATATAATCCTGCATACATTAATTAAATATAATCCTGCATACATTAATTAAACGATACAGAAAGTCAGTGAAAAGATTCTATTAAAATGGACATTTGAAAAAGTAAGATTATGATTTAATAGCAAAAATTATGAAACATGAAAATGAATAATGATGTAATAAGCTGTGGAAAGTAGGTGGAAATTAGTTGCTATAATGCTCAGAAAACAATCTATGTATTCAATATCTACATGTGGATAGTAGTGGTGGTGGTGGTGGTGATGGTGATACACTAGTGGTGATGGTAGTGGTATTGGTGGTGTCTTTGGTGAGGTTAAATACGGAGCTGGTGTGGTAGTAGTGGTATTGGTGGTGTCGTTGGTGAGGTTAAATACGGAGCTGGTGGTGTGGTTGTTGTTGTGGTGGTGGTGTAAGGATCGATGGCGCGTGAGGGAGGTCAGACTATAACACGGATTACTACCTTCCAGTCCCTGGGAACCTCCAAGGGGGGGGGGGGAGAGAGAGAGAGAGAGAGAGAGAGAGAGAGAGAGAGAGAGAGAGAGAGAGAGAGAGAGAGAGAGAGAGAGAGAGAGAGAGAGAGAGAGAGAGAGAGAGAGAGAGAGAGAGAGAGAGAGAGAGAGAGAGAGAGAGAGAGAGAGAGAGGGGGGGGGGGGGGGGGGGGGGGAATGGACACACACCTGGAGGAGGGGGAGGGGGGGTGGGCACTAGGGGATCATACACGTTCTTAAGGGAGGGGGTTATACTGGGACTTGGACACGACCCTGGGGAACTGGAGAATAGATATGACCCCGGGGGGGGGGGGGGGGGGGGGGGGTACTAGAGATTGGACAAGACCCTGGAGGTGGGAGGGGAGACTTGGTAAAGAAATTTGGACGAGCACGTCAATATAAAGCGAACCAAATATATCTCCGAGTACAAATCCCAAGAACAGACTATGCAATGAATGCACACTTCTTAACTATAATCAGTGTTGAAGCTACCAAGTCCAGTGTTACATGACAAAGTGCATGATCGTTTTCAATGTCGAAGTCATTCATAAGCTTAGTAAAATTGCCTAATGCGAGCCAAAACATATTATAAGGACAATATTGTTATGGTATCCCCTATGTTCGCTTACTGTTACTTTCCTAACATTATATATGGCACACATATCAAATAAGTATTATTATTATTTATAAATAATGCACCACACTCTATATCTAAATTTAACATACATCAAATATTCGAACCTTATAGTTGAATAATATAGCCTTATAGTTGAATAATATAGCCTTATAGTTGAATAATATAGCCTTATAGTTGAATAATATAGCCTTATAGTTGAATAATATAGCCTTATAGTTGAATAATATAGCCTTATAGTTGAATAATATAGCCTTATAGTTGAATAATATAGCCTTATAGTTGAATAATATAGCCTTATAGTTGAATAATATAGCCTTATAGTTGAATAATATAGCCTATATTAAAAATATATTAACACATTCCAAGCTGCATTCCCAGTTAATAAGAATACCCAAAATATGTTCCCTTCATGTTGCAAGTTCGTGGGTGTGTTTATTTATAAGATTAGAATGTTGGTCAGGTTAAGGGGAGGTTTCTAGTTTGTTTCCTACTCCTCCAGCAATCTTAAAATGTCACCCCCTTGACCCCCTTTCGAGATAAATTTGTACATTTTTCGGTAGAAAAATGTCCCGGCCGAAGGCCGATTACTCTTAAATTACAGGCTCGCTATCGCTCGCCAGGATAAAATCGACATCTAAATGGCACGAAAGGTCTTAAAATTGACAAAATGGGGCGGAAATTCTTAAAAATCACCAAACTAATGGGGCAAACGTCTTAAAATCTAAAAAAAGCAATGGGGCTAGACATGAGGGAGAAAGGGGTCAAGAAAAAAGTCCCTCAAGTGGAAATCTCCCTTTAATTAATAACACTACGTCATGTTTATTATTTTTGTGTGTGTTTTTTTTTTTTTTTTTTTCATGTAACACTGGACTTGGTAGATTCGCCACGTTTTTTCAATCGTAATATATTTTTTACACTAAAGATAGATATTAAGTGTGAATGCAATGTTTAGTTAGTTTTGGGGGGATTTGTAGTCAAAGTTATAAGGGGGGATGGGCTGGTTTTTCTGGCCCCCTTCTACTTTGTGTTTAGCCCCCATTGGTTTTTAGATTTTAAGACGTTCGGTCCATTAGTTTTTGGCGATTTTAAGACTTTACGCCCCATTTCTTTGTCAATATTAAGACCTTTCGTGGCATTTAGGTGTCAATTTGTTCCTGGCGAGCGACAGCGAGTCTGTAATTTTAAGAGTAACCGGCCTTTGGCCGGTAGATTTTTCTACCGAAAAATTTACAAATTTGTCTTGAAGGTGGGTCTAGGGTTTTTTTTTTACATGTTGATGGAGGTCTAGGGAGGAAACTAAAAAATAATAACAAGATATAACAATAAGCAAATAAATACACCCATTCCCCCTTAATATACACACCCCTCTCCCCTTAATATACACACCCCTCTCCCCTTAATATACACACCCCTCTCCCCTTAATATATACACCCCTCTCCCCTTAAGATATATACACCCCTCTCCCCTTAAGATAAATACACCCCTCTCCCCTTAAGATATATACACCCCTCTCCCCTTAATAGCACTTAGTCATGTAACACTGGACTTGTTAGCTTCGATACATATTATATTCTTACACAGGTGATAGTTATTAAGTGTCAATTCAATGTTTAGTTTGTTCTTGGGATATGTAGCCTAATCAGAATTTTATTTTTCTACCGAAAAATGTACATATTTATATCGAAGGGATGATGTTTCTTTAAGTTTGATAGAGGTCTAGGGAGCAAACTAACACCATTATAAATACCGGTAATAGTAAATCACAAATAAACAAGTAAAATAACGTCCCCTCAATGCTAATTAGGCTCAGGTAATCACGCTCCGGAGGCCCCCCCCCCCTCATCCCTGCCACTGGTATATAACACTCTATCTATCTATTTACTCAGGCCCAATCCCCACTTTCCCTATTTTATTTTATTTATTTTTTATTTTTATTTATTTTTTTATTTTTTTTATTTATTTATTTTTTATTTTTTGGGGGAGGAGGGCGACTCAAGACAGAGCTAGAACAGGGACAACACAAAACACAACCGAAAACAACGAACACACAAAAACCAAACACAAATTCCCACACATCTAGGTATATATAACACACGGGTAATATAATATATATATACCTTGTCGTTCCCCTCCCCCCTCCAGCGTCAACAACAACAACAACAACACCACCCGTTCGTCACAACAACAACAACAACAACAACCACCAACACCACCCGTCTTAAGGGGAGATCTCCACTTGAGGGATTTTTTTCTTGACCCCTTTCTCCCTCATGATTAGCCCCATTGCTTTTGATATTATAAAACGTTTGCGCCATTAGTTTAGCGATTTTAAGAACTTTCACCCCATATTAAGACCTTTCGTGCCATTCAGGTGTCAATTTTATCCTGGCGAGCGATAGCGAGCCTGTAATTTAAGAGGAACGGGACATTTTTCGGGGGGACATTTTTCTACCGAAAAATTTACAAATATATCTTGAAAGGGACTCAAGGGGGTGTAATCTTAATGGAGGTCTAGGGAACAAACTAAATACCTCCCCTTAAGGGGGGATGGCCGTATTTTGCTCCTCATTTATAATATCTTTTTATATAATTATTGTTTAAAGTTTCCTCCCTAGACTTCCATCAAACTTTAAAAACATCCATTAGATCCCCCTTCTAGATTAATTTGTACATTTTACAGTAGGAAAATGCCGATTCTTCCAAAATTACAGGCTCACTATCATTCGCCAGGAAAAATATCGAGACCTAAATAGCACGAAAGGTCTTAATATTGACAAAGAAATCGGGTGAAAGGTATAATAATCGACAAATTAATGGGGCAAACGTCTTAAAATCTCAAAACGGCTAAACATTAAGGAAAATAAGGTCCAGAAAAACGGCCTATATCCCCTTAAAAGGTCAGGTAAGGTCAGGTGAGGTCAATGAGGGAGTGTAGAAAAGTTAATTACCACCCGAAGGTCAGGTGAGGTCAGCGAGGTCAAGTAGAAAAGCTAATTACCACCCAAAGGTCACGTGAGGTTAATGAGGGGGTGTAGAAAAGCTAATTACCACCCAAAGGTCAGGTGAGGTTAATGAGGGGGTGTAGAAAAGCTAATTACCACCCAAAGGTCAGGTGAGGTTAATGAGGGGGTGTAGAAAAACTAATTACCACCCAAAGGTCAGGTGAGGTCAATGGAGTTGTGTAGAAAAGCAAATTACCACCCGAAGGTCAGGTGAGGTTAATGAGGGGGTGTAGAAAAGCTAATTACCACCCAAAGGTCAGGTGAGGTCAATGGAGTTGTGTAGAAAAGCTAATTACCACCCGAAGGTCAGGTGAGGTTTATGAGGGGGTGTAGAAAAGCTAATTACCATCCAAAGGTCAGGTGAGGTCAATGGGGTTGTGTAGAAAAGCTAATTACCACCCGAAGGTCAGATAAGGTCACTGAGGTCAATGAGGGGGTGTAGAAAAGCTAATTACTGGGGGAGAATCAAGACTGGTGAGACTAGTGAGAATGGAAACTTGGGGGGGGGGGGGGAGAGAGAGAGAGAGAGAGAGAGGTGGGAGGGAAGTGTGTGTGTGGGGGGGGGAGTGCCGACTTGCGATTTTTATTCTCTAAGGAAGTTGGAGCTGTAGACAACTATATATAACAGAATTTACCGCTAAAATACGGTCCTAGTACATTATTAGATACATAAAACTCCATCAGAGACGTACATTATTATTGCAATTCTGTTTAATATAGATGTTTACGGCTCCAACTTCCTTATAGAACGAAACTCGCAAGTGGTCAATCATCCCCCTGACTCCCTCCATTCCTTACCAAACTCAATAAGATCGTCTGATAGCCAGAATAAATGAATGGATGCAAGCCAGAGAAAGAGAGAAAAGGAGAGAAAACAAAATGTAGGTCACCCTCCTTAAGTCACCCTATAGATGTGTAGAGGCTAATTAGTGAGCGAGATTCACCTGGGGAGAGGGAGCCTCTTGTGATGGGCGCGAGGCCAGGTAAAGTCGGCCAAATAAGTCATGGCGCGGTATCAAGTATAATTCGACCAATAATTGGTATCAGCGCTATCTAAGGTTTAAAGCATCGTTCAGCGTGAGATATACCACCATGTTCCTATCTTTACACACCCTGCTCAACATCTGACAGACATTAATACGACACAGCCAGCAAAACGTAATGACAGCGGCGACACGACTTATTTGGCCAACCGTACAGTTACCCACATAAGTTTGCTCTATGAAAGTAAAATTTTAGGAATGAATCGCTACTGTAGTTGCTTTTAATCAGTTGACTAATCAGATGAGTTAACTACTGCATGAGAAACTACACTCGTATTTCAATCGTGCGCATTATATTTCCATGTATAAGATCACGGAGAGGAACAGAACTTATGTGGGCAACTGTACAAGAAAGCGCCAGACCCCCTTTTCACCCCTTTCACCACCATTACGTAATTTTCATCATATTCTGGTTACCCATAAAATAATTTCTTTAGTTTTCAATCTACCTATAGGACTCAAATGGGTAAATACGATCTCAATATATCTTAGTAACGTAGGTCCTTCTTAAACTGCATAAAGTCATTTAATTTAATACAGAATCAAAGGTAAGAAGGTGCTGAAGGGGTTAACAGGTATTCTTGGGCCACTAACCCCTTCAGTAACATAGCGTCTATTTAATGTTTTCTTCTCACTAACGCCATACGATTTTTGTACAGCTTACGAGGGAACTCTAGCAGTCAAATGGGTGAAATCTACATCAAGTTTCTTCAAAGCTTAATCAAATCTTCTAATAATAGCCAGAATAAAGTGAAATAAATAGTCACGGTTTAGCGTGGCACACTGTTTACGCAGAGTTGATTAAAAGCAACCACACTCGCAATTCATACATACTAATATTAGTTACATACAAAAGATCACGACAAGGACAAGAACTTATGTGGGTAACTGTACATTTTACAGTTTTCCGGCCCCAATAGAAACATGCCCGAACACTCTACCATGATCCTCTAATTAGTTCCCCTTTAAGGGGAGGTATTTAGTTTGTTCCCTACGTTTTCATCAAGCTTAAAATTACACCCCCCAGACCCCCTTTCAAGATAAATTTGTAAATTTTTCGGTAGAAAAATTTCCCGGCCGGAGGCCGGTCGCTCTTAAATTACAGGCTCGCTATCGCTCGCCTGGAAAAAATCGACACCTTAATGGCACGAAAGGTCTTAAAATTGACAGAAATGGGGCAAAATATTTTAAAATGTCAAAACTACTAGGGCGAACGTCTTAAAATCTCAAAAGCAATGGGGCTAAACATGAGGGAGAAACGGGTTCAGAAAAAAATCCCTCAAGTGGAAATCTCCCCTTAATGCTACGGGACACACACATACACATACTGTACACACACACACATATACAAACAAACACACACATACACACACACACATGATACACACACACACACACACACACACACACAAATTGAGGAGTACACAAAACACTTCCACGAGAGACAATTTTGTGTGAACGATAAGGATTGTGAGGGAAACAAAAGTAAGTTGCCATAAAAACGGGTCCCTGTAACCGTAGCCTGTCAGTGTGGAAGGTAGGCATAGGATGGTAGAACGTGTGTGTGTGTGTGTGTGTGTGTGTGCCACAGTGTGTACCACATACTGCATCTATTGAATATGTCGACGAATTATTACCAGAATGTTGATGCCAAGGAGATGGGCTGATCCTGTCAGAGTGGGGGTTGAGCGTCCCCTGCCTCCCAGAGCTCAACCTCACTTTATCTCATGCTAAATATGTTTCAATACTTTTTGACGTAGTTAATGGATTTCTTCTTCGATATCCGACAACAAAATGTGACTTCCCCAATTTAAACTAACTGATTTTGTCTACTCTACTTCTGACTACAAAATTGACTTCCCAAATTTATTAACCCCTGATTTTTACCATTTAATTAGAACTATACTACTTTTTCTTTTATGGAAAACACGCTACACCAGGTATTATAGAGATAGCCGGTTTGCCACAGTTATAACAGAAACCCGATTACGGCGGATGGCTGTGGCCTGATGAAGTCCATCCGCCTCTATATTTTGCCTTGGGGTGGGTGTTTGACTGTCTCTCTATATTTTTCATATATCTATATTAATTTCAACTCTTTTCACATGTGTGTGTGTGTGTGTGTGTGTGTGTGTGTGTGTGTGTGTGTGTGTGTACTTACTCTAGTTGTACTTACTCTAGTTGTATTGCGGGAGTGAGCATGCTCGTTATTTCCCGCCTCCTATATGTGTAGGTGTTATATGTATCGTTGGAATGGCTGTGGATGTGTGTAGTCTGTATTTTTAGCCAATTGGCGACATCGGAAACGAAGGCTTAGGGTGGATCTGTATGGTACCATTCTCACTATAGACGGTACCGTCTCGCCCGAAGGCTTAGGTAGCCATCAGCTTAGGTGAACCATATGATACCCATCTCGCCTTGTACCATTTTTGCCAACCCCAGATGGGACGTCACAACGTCGTCCACTTATTCCAGGTACCTATTTACAGCTAGGTGAACTGAGGCTAACACATGAAAGGAGACAAGCCCAATTTGTCTCCGCCCGGCCGGGGATTGAACCCCCGACCCCTCGTGTGTGAGACGAGAGCTCTACCTACTAGGCTACGGGCTGTGTGTGTGTGTGTGTGTGTGTGTGTGTGTGTGTGTGTGTGTGTGTGTGTGTGTGTGAGGGCAAGGCAGTGGAAGTCGATCCGAGGCAAAGATTGAGTGGAAAAGATCGAGGAAATTTGTGTGTGACTTTGTGTGAGAGAGAGAGAGAGAGAGAGAGAGAGAGAGAGAGAGAGAGAGAGAGAGAGAGAGAGCATTCCTGATACAGTAAGTAGAGGGCAGAGCGACACTTTTAATAGATTCGTAATGACAGACTTGCCACCCTAGTGAACTAAAGGCAAACTCAGTGCACGCTAGACCATAACTTAGTCTCTCTCTCTCTCTCTCTCTCTCTCTCTCTCTCTCTCTCTCTGATTATACCATTTCAACTTTATGTGTCAAAAATCATCATCATCTTCTCGCCTCTCTCTCTCTCTCTCTCTCTCTCTCTCTCTCTCTCTCTCTCTCTCTCTCTCTCTCCCTTGTGCGGAAGACGAGGCAGACAAAATTGCGCCGGAAACTCTTTTTAACATAATTCCAACTTCAGCATATCAGTTCCCATCCTGGAATCGAACGTCACTAACTTCTTTCAACCTTGACCGCGGGACAACGCCCTCTCTCTCTCTATCTATCTATCTATCTCTCTCTCTCTCTCTCTCTCTCTCTCTCTCTCTCTCTCTCTCTCTCTTTCTTTCATTCTTTCTTTCATTTTTTCTCTCTCTCGCTCTCTCTCTCTCTCTGTCTTTCTTTCAATCTTTCTTTCATTTCTCTCTCTCTCTCTCTTTCATTCTTTCTTTCATTTTTCTCTCTCTCTCTCTCTCTCTCTCTGTCTGTCTTTCTATCTTTCTTTCATTCTTTTTCATTTCTCTCGCTCTCTCTCTCTCTCTCTCTCTCTCTCTCTCTCTCACACACCCTCTTTCATTGCGTATATCGAAAATATGACCTGGCATTTCTAAATATAGAGAATGTACCATCAAAAATATTAAGTACAAACATTCATTACATCACCAATACCATATAAGGTAAAATATGGAAGTCTTTGTATTTTAATGG
The DNA here is from genome assembly GCA_032716605.1 of Paralithodes platypus. Taxonomy (NCBI): domain Eukaryota; kingdom Metazoa; phylum Arthropoda; class Malacostraca; order Decapoda; family Lithodidae; genus Paralithodes; species Paralithodes platypus. Next base: position 37,410,258 of record CM064507.1, read on the forward strand.
AGTCCTTTAACCCCTTCTGTATTTTAATGGAGTCCTTTAACCCCTTCTGTACCGCGATGTCTTCTTAATTATATTCTAGTTATATGTAGACGATTTTGTGCAGTTTCAGAAGGACATGAGGTAGTCAAAATGGTTAAGGGGAGGCCTGTAGTTTGTTCCTTAGACCTCCATCAAGCTTATAATTACAGCCCCTAGACCCCTTTTCAAGACAAATTTGTAAATTTTTCGGTAGAAAAATGTCCAGGCCGAAGGCCGGTTTCTCTTAAATTACAGACTCGTTATCGCTCGTCAGGCAAAAATCGACAGCTAAAAGGCACGCAAGGTCTTAAAATTGACATAAATAGAGTGAAAGTTCTTAAAATCGCCAAAATAATGGGGTGAACGTCTTAAAATCTCAAACACAATGAGGCTAGATATGAGGGAAAAGAGGGTCCAGAAATGTATCCCTCAAGTGGAAATCTCCCCTTAAGTGAGGTAGTTCGAAGCCTATTCATTGCTGGAGGCTCTTTGGAAACTGCACACCATCGTCTAATAGTAGCCAGAATAAAGTTATAAAGACGTTGCCGGTACAGAAGGGGTTAATTTGACAACATATCTCGGGTTTATGTCTCCTCGTGTTTGATGTATGGTAAAGGTAAGGGGAGATGGATTGTTTTTCTAGACCTCCTTCTCCCTCATGTTTAGCCCCATTAGTTTTCAGATTTTAAGATGCTTGCTGCGTTAGTTTGTCGATCTTAAGACCTTCCGCCCCATTTCCTTGTCAATATTAAGACCTTTCGTGCTATTTAGGTGTCGATTGTTTCCTGGCGAACGATAGTGAGCCTGTTATTTTGGAAGAATCGGCCTTCGGCCGGGAAATTTTTCTACCGAAAAATTTACAAATTAATTTAGAAGGGAATCTAATGGATGTTTTTTAAAAGTTTGATGGAGGTTTAGGGAGGAAGCAATACAAATAATTATATCTATCTATCTATCTATCTATCTCTCTCTCTCGCGCTCTCTCTCTCTCTCTCTCTCTCTCTATATATATATATATATATATATATATATATATATATATATATATATATATATATATATATATATATATATATAATTAATACATGAACAAATCGACCAAATTGTGAACCAGAATAGCGTAGTGGCATGCATAGTAAACGAGGTATTTTATGACCTACGTGCCCCAACAAATCTTCTCATATCCTTTTATTGTTGTTCTCTATATTTTGGCTTAACATCGGTATTTCTGAAGACGAATAAAGTTCTCATGGCATAATATATCACGCAATAAAACATCATTGGCTAAAAAAGAACTATTAACTCTGTGAGAATTTTTATATCTACTAAATTATTGAAAAACTATCGCAAGAGTAGCCGTTTTTTAGTAGTACATATTAAGACTATATTAGACTCGATGCAATTATCAAAAAGTACTCCATCGACAGGCCTTTAATTCTTACTAATTTCTTATCTCTTTAATCAGGAACCCAATCAACACTAAATTCTACCTGGCTATATATCTTCCCGGGTTAATTATCTTGCACCCGGCAGGATTTAAAGATGGGTGCCGTGAAATGGAGCATGCACGGAATTATATGCCAATCCGTTGCTTGTTGCTCTATTTTAAGGGCAGACGGTCGTTTTTCTGGTCCCCTTTCTCCCTCATGTTTAGTCCCATTAGTTTTGAGATTTTTAGACGTTCGGTCCATTTTTTTGGCGATTTAAAGACCTTTCGTCCCATTTCGTTATAAATGTTAAGACCTATCGTGCCATTTAGGTGTCAATTTTGTCCTGGCGAGCGATAGCGAGCCTGTGATTGTAAGAGGAGCCGGCCTTCGGCCGGGAAATTGTTCTACCGAAAAATGTAAAAATTTATCTAGGGGATGTTCTTCTAAGTTTGAGGGATGTCTAGCGAGGAACTAAGAATTTATGAATGAATGAATGTATAGGCCAAAAAAGCAGTTAGTGTCCCCTTAAGCATTAGTTTCATTGTTACTCTCCATGCATTACGTATTTCAATATTTTAATCTTAATATATTTACAGCTTACAAATAATATTCAATGCACACGCACACGAGTACACACAAATGCAAAACACACACACACACATAAACACACTGTATGTGAAAGTGTAAAATCTGAGTAAATGGTTGTATACTAACTTCTTCAATATTGTTAGTTCTTTTATCCATTATAATATACGGAGTGGATGGCAAGTTGCTGAAAGCAGTGAAGAGCATGTATGAGGGTGCAAAGGCGGCAGTACGTGTGGAGAGTGAGCAGAGCGAGTTCTTTGACCTGAATGTTGGTTTGAAACAGGGGTGTGTGATGTCCCCGTGGTTGTTTACTGTATATATGGATGGAGTCATGAAAAAAATACTATCAAGAGCAGTGGATGTTGGTGTATCGCTGAAAAGGGAGGGAAATGAGTGGAAGCTACCTATACTGCTGTTTGCGTGTGATACAGTTTTGATGAGTGATAATGAATGGGAGTTGCAGGGTCTGGTAAATGAGTTTGGAACATTGTGCGAAAAACGGAATTTGAAGGTAAATGCGGGGAAGAGCAAGGTTATGGTCTTCGAAAGGGGTGAAGTCACAGAGTGTGAGGTGAAGCTGAACGGTCAGGCTATGGAGATCGTCAACTCTTTTAAGTATCTGGGCAGTGTGTTGAGTAAAGATGGGACTATGGATGAAGAAGTGCGGGAGAGGGTACAACAGGGGAAGAGGGTTGTAGGAACGCTGAAAGCAGTAACAAGAAATAGGGTGGTCAGTATGGAAGTGAAGAAGTCCTTGCATGACAGTGTGGTAACCCCGACACTGACTTACGGAAGCGAAGTGTGGACGTTTGAGAAGAGACTCAGATCAAGAGTGAGAGCAGTGGAAATTAATTACTTAAGAAGTGCGTGCGGAGTTACATGGAGGGATAGACAGACTAATGAAGAAGTAAGAAGGAAGTGTGGTGTGGAGGTAGATGTGCTGGAAAGTGTGAAAAGGAATAACTTGAGATGGTTCGGCCATATAGAACGTATGGAAAGCGAGAGAATGACTAAGAGGGTGTACGAGAGCGAGGTGGAGGGACAGAGAGGGAGAGGGAGAGGTAGACCGAAGGAGAGGTGGAAGGATGGAGTGAGGAAGTATATGAACGAGGGCGGTGCTGGTTGGGGGGAGGGGCGTTGACTGACTGGGGACAGAGGTGCATGGGGGCGGTTCGTTCGTGGCCACCCCTTCAAGGATCACGGCGTCAGGCAATAGATAAATAGATAGAATATGGAAATGAATACACGATTTTACTCAGCTTTGATATGGCCCTCTCAAAGTCGAAGGGGCAATACATATCTCAATTAACCCTCAGGCTTCCACAACCCCTTCCTAAGCTGAATAAAACTGACTAATGCAAGCACACTTTCAACATAAAGACGCCATTTAACTGAAGGGATTTATACATGGAAAGCTGAATAAAATCAACTAACGCTAGCAAGAATAAAACGGACGCCACGGTACTGAAATGGTTAAGGGGGCCCACCTCGTTTTATCTCTCTCTCTCTCTCTCTCTCTCTCTCTCTCTCTCTCTCTCTCTCTCTCTCTGGCTTTTATCCATTCGGCCCCATTCAGCGTACTGACTTAAGACGTTTATCACCATTCAGGTGTCTATTTTTTTCTGGCAAGCGGTAGCGAGCCAGCATACTTTAAAAAAAATGTGACAGCAGGCTAAATTTGTACATTTTTCGATAGAAAAATGTCTCCGGCGAAGCCGGATTTCTTCATACAATGCTGGCTCGCTATCGCTCGCCAGGAAGAAATCGACACCTGATTTGGGGATAAACGTCTTAAAACAGTAGGCTGAATGGAGCCGAATGGATATAAGCCAGAGAAAAAAAGCAGGTCACCCCCCTTAATAAAAGTAAAGTGGAGTAACTTCGGCCCACCTCCACCCCAGCGGCCCCAAAGAGATCAGCTGGACCGAAAGTTGGGCCGCAATATTTCGAGGTAACAGAGGGAGGGAATGTGACCAGGGTGGCAGTTGGACCCTAGCACTGGTATTTCGCTCACACCAATATCAATATACTGTATGTATATATATATATATATATATATATATATTTTTTTTTTATGACAAATATAGCTAACAGGGCTAGAATACGAACCGTTCAGGTAGGGAATCCAACCGCATATGCCATCACAAGGGTTAAAAGAAGGAATATTATACTTCTACCAGTATTCATATATATATATATAATTATACTGTATATATATATATTATATATATAAAGCCGCCGCTAAACAAAGAGTCAATACAAGAGTCGACCAAGTCTACCCCATTGTTTACCCCTGTAGGAGTGACTGCAGGTCTGGTCTGGTCTGGCACAATATATGAGGCCACTGTGGTCCAGACATTTATCAAGGCACTGTAACTTTACCCTCACATGAAGGCAAATTAGAGGAGTGGCGCTAATTTATTACACCTACACATTTCCTGGCAGTTCTGTAGAGTGGGAGACTGTTTCACTATATAGTATCTGGTGATTTATCGGTATACTGTGTACAATATATATATATATATATATATATATATATATATATATATCTATATATATATATATATATATATATATATATATATATACTTATACAGGTATATATACTGTAAGAGAGAGAGAGAGAGAGAGAGAGAGAGAGAGAGAGAGAGAGAGAGAGAGAGAGAGAGAGAGAGAGAGAGAGATATTTGAGTATTTTTTTGGGGTAGAAACATGCCTAGGCAAAAGTCGGGTTCCTCCTAAATTGCAGAAATTCATAAGCTGCAAGGTCAGAGTTGCCAATAAAGGTGGAGGGAAATAAAGTGCTCGTGTGATATCGACTTTACTCATTACGTATTACCTCATCCTTGACTTATCCTTTACTTATTGTGTCATCCATACTATTACCTCATCCTTGACTTATCCTTTACTTATTGTGTCATCCATACTATTACCTCATCCTTGACTTATCCTTTCCTCATTGTGTCATCCATAGTATTACCCCATCCTTGACACATCCTTTACTCATTGTGTCATCCATAGTATTACCCCATCCGTGACACATCCTTTACTCATTGTGTCATCCATAGTATTACCTCATCCTTCCCTTATCCTTTACTCATTGTGTCATCCATATTATTACTACCTCATTCTCTCATCCTTTACTCATTGTGTCATCCATAGTATTACCCCATCATTAACTCAATCTTTACTCATTGTGTCATTCATACTATTACCCCATCCTTCCCTCATCCTTTACTCATTGTGTCATCCATATTATTACCTAATTTTTTCATCCTTTACTCATTGTGTCATCCATATAATTACCCCATCCTTCTCTACTGCATAACATATACATTTACTCTGAACCTATCTTCTTTTGTACAGTATTAATAGGTTTTCGTTTCCTTTTACTTTCAGTGGCCAAGCTGGTTAGAGAGTCCCACGTTCAAATCTCGGACTGTCTGCATAGGTAAGTGTAATAAAATGTTCTCGGAAATACTATAGATAAATGTTATTCTATTCTATTTTATAAACTCAGTCCCAATCCCCAATTGTCCTATTATTATTATTATATTATTATTATTATTATAATTATTATTATTATTATTTTTTTTTTTTGGGGGGGGGAGTGACACAAGACAGAGCCAGAATAGGGATAACACAACAGAAAACAATGAACATACGAACCCAAAATACAAATTCACACACATCTAGGTCATCCGGATAAATGCTACTATACAATCAATATATGCTCCAAAATCCTGTTCCAAAATAGGTAGGCCAAAAATGGTGAATCCTAACCTCTGTAGCTAAAAAAAAAAAGGGCTAGAACAAATGGGCTGCATGTCATCACACCTATTCCCTGGCTGACCCTTCCCAAATGGTAGAAATATAAGCTCGATTACTCTAGTCGTTTGTGAGTTTTGTGCGTTAAGGGGAGATCCTTCCCTTTTTGTCAATTTTATTTATTTATTTATTATTTTTCTAGTTTCCTCGCTAGACCTCCATCAAGTTTAAAATGAAGCCCCCTAGACCCCCTTTCAAGATCATTTTTTACATTTTTCGGTAGAAACATGTCCTGGCCGAAGGCCGATTCCTCTTAAATTACAGGCTCGCTATCGCTCGCCAGGAAAAAATCGAGACCTTATTGACAGGAAAGGTCTTAAAATTGACAGAAATGGGGCGAAAGTTCATAAAATCGCCAAACTAATGGGTCTAAAAGATGAGGGAGAAGGTGGTCTAGAAAAGCGACTCGTCTCCCCTTAATGGTCAAGGGTCATGGCCTGGTTGGTTTATCTGCCCCCCTTTCTCCCTCATGCTTAGTCCCATTATTTATCAGATTTTAAGACGTTCGGCCCATTAGTTTGACGATTTTAAGATTTTTCGACCCATTTCTTTGTCAGTATTAAGACCTTTCGTGTCATTTAGGTGTCGATGTTTTTCTGGCGAGCGATAGCGAGCCTGTAATTTTAAGAGGAACCGGCCTTCGGCCTGGACATTTTTCTACCGAAAAATGTACAAATTTATCCTTAAAGGGGGTCTAGGGGTTATTTTCCTAAGCTTGATAGAGGCCTAGCGAGGAAACTAAAAAATAAATGAATACATGCATTAATTGAGATAAAAAAACAAAACAAACAAACATACAGCCACTAGCCCCTGATAAAAACTGCCCCCCCCCCCCCCCCCCCCCCTACCCCCCCCCCCCCCCCCCCCCCAGGCCGCCTCCTTGGTCGATGGTGATTGTTATTGATTCTTGAGCCATTATTAGGTCAGCACCTGACTCTTGTGGTCATGAATAACCTCCCTCCTCCACACCCGCTCAATATACAGTACCTTCCTTCCACACTCTCTCGGTTAAAAGGGGGTGGTAGTCGCTTTTTATTGACCCCCTTCTCCCTCATGTTTAGCATGACAGTTTTGAGATCTGGAGACGTTCGTTCTGGTAGTTTGGCGATTTTGAGACCTTGTGCCTCATTTCTTTGTCAATATTAAGACCTTTCGTGCCATTTAGGTGTCGATGTTTTCTTGGCGTGCGATAGCGAGTCTGAAAATTTAGAAGGAGGAGGCCTTTGGCCAAGAAATTTGTCTACCGAAAAACGTACAAATTTATCTTGAAAGGGGTCTGGGGGGGTATTTTTTTGAAAGCTTGATGGAGGTCTAGCGAGGAAACTCATAAATAAATAAATAAATATGTAGACCAAAAACCAAGCACTACCCCCTTAAGCTGGACGACTGTACCGCTAGACCAGTCCAACCAGCACATCCCAACCAGTACCAAGAATCCGGCAGATCTCAAACAGTGCCAACCTAAGCTAGTAGACTATTTCAACCACACAATATCAATCAGTGTTAAATCAACCAGGGCCAATCTATAACACAACCTCTTCCCTTCCTTAACCCACTCTGCTCCTCACCAACGCATTGCTCTATTAAGGGAGCCCACCTCGCTTTTTTTCTCTTTCTCTCCCTCTCTTTGGCTTTTATCCATTCGGCCCCATTCAGCCTACTGTTTTAAGACGTTTACCCCCATCCAGGTGTCAATATTTTCCTGGCGAGCGGTAGCGAGCCAGTATATATATATTTGTTTTGACAGCAAGCTAAATTTGTACATTTTTCGATAGAAAAATTTCTCCGGCAAAGCCGGATTTCTCCATACAATGCTGGCTCGCTATCGCTTGCCAGGAAGAAATCAACACCTGGATGGGGATAAACGTCTTAAAACAGTTGGCTGAATGAGGTCGAATGGATACAATCCATGGAAAGAGAGAAAAGGAGAGAAAGATAAAACAAAAACGGTGACCCCCCTTAACTCTCTCACCTTCTCTGTTCTAAAGAGACATCCCCCCATGGTAACCACACACTCCTATCATCCACTCTATAGGGGGGACTATTATACATGATGTATAGTCTTCTGGCCCTCTTCCCTTCTCCCATACTAGTCTACACATTCACCAGATCCATTCAATCACTACACTTCATCTCGGCACTCACCCCATCTATAAGTAACACCCCGTTCTTAACATTAATCATCAATTACAAACCCCAATGTACTTGAACAAACTAATGAAAGCATATGGTCCTCCCGGGATTCGAACTCGGGACACCACACCCAGAACATAAGCACTTAAGCCATTACACCACCAACACAGTTAAAGGTTGAGTACACGATCACGATGAATATCCATTTTCGAATTTTGGATATTAATCTAATCATGTACTCAGATTTACCCATCTTTACCCTCTCCTCCTCCGCTGCATCTCTTCTATCTCCAATTCCCCATCCAATTATGTTTGCATCTCTTTCATCGTCTACATTCACACATTCATCGTAGTGTTCTTTCCATTTTACCACCTTCTCTAGTTCTCTTGCTTCTCCTATGATTCATAAACAAACGTACACCTTCCTTCGCTCTCTCCCTCTCACCCACTCCAGCACATACACCCACTTCACACTCATATTCTTTCACACACTTACCTTTTCATATAGTCTCAGGCAGTCCACATACATCCAACTAACAATGTCTAACATTTTCTAACACTTCCATACCAGAACCTCTCTCTTTTTCGTATCATCATTCACTCCTTTTACATTCCAGGTAGCCAGCCGAAAGTAGTCCATGTCTGATGCTAGGTAGTCGTCAGCTGGTCCGTCCAAGTCAGAGTTTTTTTGTACTTTTTTTTTTCTTTTTTTTTGCTAGTTTTGTTTTCTATTTATTTGTTTAATTCCCAGGGGAGGGTAGTAAGCCCAGCCATCCAAGCTTTTAGTCGCCTTGTATGACACACATAAGGCATGGATGAAATATTCTCACCCCTTACTCACCAGGGTCCACTTATTAATACCTATTGGTTATTTACCTATCAGTTATAATTAATCAAGAGATAAATTCTGTACAAATATACTGTACTGTACTATATTACATTCATATACATTTTCGATGTCTCTTTTTCTTCTGCTCTCACTTGGAAGGACTATATTACCAGTTTTGCTAAGGCAGCCTCCCAGAAACTGGGTTTGCTCAACCGCCTCAAGGGGTTCTTTACCCCTGCACAGCTTCTTGCTCTGTACAGGGGCATAGTGCATCCTTGTATTGAGTATTGTTCACATGTGTGGGGAGGATTCTCTCACACCGCAGTCCTAGACAAAGTAGAAAGGAAAGCCTTTGTATCATTAACTCCCGTTCACTCACCAACTCACTGCAATCTCTCTCTTCGACGCAATGTTGCATCTCTCTCGCTATTCTATCGCTACTACAATAATCAATGTTCCTCAGAGCTTTCCCAGTGTATACCACCTCCTCTACGTAGGGTACGTAGTACCCGTCTTGCAACACAATCCCACCCCTACTCTGTGTAACTCTCCAACCCAAGAGAGAAATGTTATTCTGTCTTTCTTCTATTCAACTGCTGAGCTCTGGAATGCTCTCCCAGAATCAGTCTTTCCCTCTTCCTATGACTTAAATTGCTTCACACTCCGTGTGTTCAGGCATTTTCGCTCAAACGTCCCTTGATTTTGGTCCAGTAACTCTTTCAACTCTGGGGGAGACACTCGATACAGGCAGTTCTGCCTTTTGTCTCCCTCGCTCACATAGAAACAAAAATGTATCAGTCGGCTTACTTGAATAATCTAATATTAATATTACAATAACAATAATATTTATATAAAATGTTTGGCTCCTTTTCTCTACCTTGTTCCAACCAAAAACATATGACAAAAGTTAAATTTTAGATAACATTTTTTACCAGGCAACTTTTCTCCCTCATTTAAGTTTGAACACCTCTCTCGCACTATTTCTACAAACACATAAATGCACACACAAAAAAAAACTAAGAAAAAACGTATCTAAATATTTTTTCTTTGCGTTGCTTGGTACATGTGTGTGTGTGTGTGTGTGTGTGTGTGTGTGTGTGTGTGTGTGTGTGTGTGTGCGCGTGAGTGTGTGTGTTGTTTGGTTGATAGGTCAGGCATAACTTATTTGATATAAACAAAACATTCATATTATGCATTCTGTCGCATATGTGGCATTATGAATCATTCAGTTTTTAAAGATTTTACCTTTATACACTGGTTAGGAAACACAAATATGGGTGTGTGGAGAAATATTCATATAATGCAAATGGTAGGGCGTACACATGGGAGTGGGGGAGTGGGGGACGCGGGTACTGTGTGCTATGAATATATTAGGAGTTCATGCTTAGTTTTCTTAGTCACCTGCTTTTTTGTTCTCTTTCTCTCCTTTTCTCTCTTTCTCTGGCTTGTATCCATTCGGCCCCATTCAGCCAACTGTTTTAAGACGTTTATCCCTATCCAGGTGTCGATTTCTTCCTGGCGAGCGATGGCGAGCCAGCATTGTATGGACAAAACCGGGTTCGCCGGAGACATTTTTCTATCGAAAAATGTACAAATTTAGCTAGCTGTCAAAAATTAAATATATATATATATGCTGGCTCGCTCCCGCTCGCCAGGAAAATATTGATACCTGGATGGTGGTAAACGTCTTAAAACAGTAGGCTGAATGGGGCCGAATGGATACAAGCCAAAGAGAGAGGGAGAGAAACAGAAAAAAAGCGAGATGGGCTCCTTTAAATAAAATGTCTATAGTGTGTGCATTAAACTTTCTGTGTAGGGACAGCATACGTACATTCATGTGCATTGAACATGGTATGCATGTGCGTATTTGTGTAAAGTTGCGCATGTTTATATTAAAGTATGTATGTATATGAGTGCGTACATGTGAGTTTTAGAGTTCGTGTGTGTGTGTGTGTTTGGTGTCTGCGCTTACCCAGTAACTTTGCAATCCTCCTTCAGGGGAGATGGGCTGGTTTTCTGGACCCTTTTCTCCCTCATGTTTAACCCCATTAGTTTTTAGATGTTAAGATGCTTTCCCCAATAGTTAGTCGATTTTAAGACCTTTCGCCCCATTTCTTCGTCAATATTTAGACCTTTCGTTCTATTTAGGTGTCGATTTTTTCCCTGGCGAACGATAGTGAGCCTGTAATGTTGGAAGAATCGGCCTTCGGCCGGGACATTTTTCTACCGAAAAATGTACAAATTAATCTAGAAGGGGGATCTAATGGATTATGTTTTTTTTTTAAATTTGATGGAGGTCTAGGGAGGAAACTAAAAAAATATATAATGCATATATGCAAAAAATATATAATGCATATATGCAAAAATATATAATGCATATATGCAAAAATATATAATGCATATATGCAAAAATATATAATGCATATATGCAAAAATCTCTGAAAAAGTGAACCATCCCCCCTTAACTGTCAGTGCAGAAACGTGTGAATTCGACTCCATTGCCCGTTTAGTGATATCATCTGTCCCATTAGACGCCCGGATCACCATTTAAATGAGACCCCCACCTGCAAAGGGCCTCGGTTCCCTCCTTATCCCAGACAGGAGATGAGGATCGACCGGTAATGCGGGACTTTCAATTCAAATCGGCCACATTCCAATACAGCCACAACTTCCTAACTTAATCTGCCGAATCCAGAAATAAGGGAATCGACCGCAAATGTGGTTGTAAGTCAAATAAGCCGCACTCTGAACCAGAACGGCCACATATATACTGTATATATATATATATATATATATATATATATATATATATATATATATATATATATATATATATATATATATATATGTGTGTGTATTAGTATCTCTTAATAAGATTAATTGTTGACCAAACTTTCCTGCTGAACACGGCTTAAAGAAGTTTGACGCAACTCTGCATACATTATACAGGTTAGGAAAGCAGATCTTTCTCTATAAATGGAAAAGTGCACATGTACTTGGTTATAAATGTAATCTATAATATTATGCTCATATATGCTCAGGCCCAATCCCCACTTTTCCTATTTTTTTATTTTATTTTCCTCTATTTTATTATTATAATTATTATTTTATTATTATTATTATTATTTTATTATTATTATTTTTTTTTTTCCCTTGGGGGTGGCCGACTCAAGACAGAGCAAGAACAGGAACACACAAAACACTAGTATAAATGTAATGGTTGGCATAATACCTTAAATCTTAATAATTGACCCCAAGCATTCCATAATACGTAACGTTAAGGGGAGATTTCCACTTGATGGATTTTTTTTTACTCCTTTCTCCCTCATGCTTAGCCTCATTGTTTTTCTAATTTTAAGACGTTTGCCCCATTATTTTGACGATTTTAAGAACTTTCAACCCATTTCTGTCAATTTTAAGACCTTTCGTGCCATTTAGGTGTCGATTTTATCCTGGCGACCGATAGCGAGCCTGTAATTTAAGAGGAACCGGCTTTCAGCCGGGAAATTTTTCTACCGAAAAATGTACAAATTTATCTTGAAAGGGGCTCAAGGAGGTGTAATCTTAAGCTTGAAGGATATCTAGGGACGAAACTAAAAACCTCCCCTTAACTCCATCAAGGGTTCTCTTTCAATACGGCTTACCACTCCAAGATTGTATTCAAATTTAGGAAGAAATATATGAATTTCAGAAGGTTATTTTATCTCATATTTATCCCCTTGTTGCCTAGAGGTTATTTGCAAACGAAATAAGTTCGTCAAATGTTAGTTTACAATGACGCCATATTAGCAAACGAATTAAGGTCATATTTTAGTTTACAAAAGACGCCATACTATAGAAGGGAATAAATATACAGAGGATTTAGTAAATTGATAGAACTGTGGGTCTGTGATAATACGAGAGGAAATGAGCGTGAGGGTGGCTGAACGGATGCAGTAGTGGGGTTGACGGTGTCGTTTGTGAGGCGGTAACGGGGCCTCTAGGTTACCTTACCACGATATACTCTCACACTCTCTCTCTCACTCTCTCTCTCTCTCTCTCTCTCTCTCTCTCTCTCTCTATGTATTTATGCATTATATATATATATATATATATATATATATATATATATAAAACACTTACATGCCACTTAAATGACACGAAAAATCTTAATATTGACAAAGAAATGGGGCGAAAGGTATTAAAATCTCCAAACTAAAGGCCGAACGTCTTATAATCTGAAAACCAATGGGGCTAAACATGAGGAAGAAGGGGGCCGAGAAAAACGGCCCAATTCCCCTTAAAAACATGAAATAATACTTAATAGTTAAGGTAAGTATATTGATTTTAATTATAATAGGAACAACAGTGCATTAGAGCTGTTATCAAGTGCATTAGAGCTGTTATCAATGAGGGTGCTACTTCTTTAAGGGTAGATTTCCACCTGGAGGATTTTTTTCTGGACCCCTTTCTCCCTCATGTTTAGCCCCATTGTTTTTGAAATTTTAAGACGTTCGCCCCATTAGTTTGGCGATTTTAAGAACCCTCGCCCCATTTCTGTCAATTTTAAGACCATTCGTGACATTTAGGTGTCGATTTTTTCCTGGCGAGCGATAGCGAGCCTGTAATTTAAGGGGAACCGGCCTTCGGCCGGGAAATTTTTCTACCGAAAAATGTACAAATTTATCTTGAAAGGGGGTCTAAGGGGAGTAATTTTAAGCTTGATGGAAGTCTAGGGAATCAACTAAAAACCTCCCCTTAACCTCTTCAATACCGGTGACGTCCGTTTCTTTATATTGTGCTAACTATTATACGATTTTATTCAGCTTAAGAAGGACGTCCACCAATGAACAGGCTACCAGACTAGCTATTAATCGTTTTAGCTGCCATATATCCTTCCTAAGCTTCATACAATCGTCTAAATGTAGCTGAATTCAAATACAAAATACGCTACCGGTATTGAAGGGGTTAACGTTATTTTGTTTTTTTCCATTTTGTCAACATAGGTAATTTTGTCAACATAGGTAATTTTGTCAACATAGGTAATTTTGTCAACATAGGTAATTTTGTCAACATAGGTAATTTTGTCAACATAGGTAATTTTGTCAACATAGGTAATTTTGTCAACATAGGTAATTTTGTCAACATAGGTAATTTCATATTAACAATTGGTATAAAACTAGCTTATGGTTATGGTTCTTTCAACATCATGGTATTTATTCAATGATGTATGAGCTAATCACCAATGGGGAAGATACCGCCAGTGTGACTTTGTGTTAGTAAAAAGTTGACGTTTCCGTGGCTAAATTTGTATTATTATTATTATTATTATTATTATTATTATTATTATTTGTATTATTATTATTATTTGTATTATTATTATTAATATTATTATTATTATTATTATTATTATTATTTTGTATTATTCTTGTTGTTGTTGTTGTTATTGCTGTTATGTATATATTATTGTATTCATCCATTTATGTATGTTATGATTTTCTTCTTGCCCTTGCTGTTGCTGTTAGTGAAGGGAGCGAGTGTAGATAAAATAGAGCAGTACCGTGCCAGGAGGAGACTCACAGATACGGGGTGATGGAGAGGGGAGATATAGAGGCAGGGCGAAGGGAGAGCTATTAAGACAAAATATATATAAATCAAGAGAGAAGAAGACAGTAGTAGAGGAGCTGAGAAAGGAAGAGAAATGTAGACAGAGAATAAGAACAGACACAAAACAGAAAGATAAAGAGAACAGAAAGATAAATATAAATCAGGGCGAAGGGAGACCTATTAAAAAAAAATAAATAAAAAAAAATAAATAAATATATATATATATATATAATTATATATAAATCAAGAGAGAAGAAGACAGTAGGGGAGCTGAGAAAGGAAGAGATATGTAAACAGCGAATAAGAAAAAACATACAACAGAAAGATAAATATAAACAAAAGTCGAGGGAGATAGTGAGGTTGGAGGGAGAAACGTGATAACAAGAAGAAAAGAAAATAGGGAAACAAAGAAAGGAGAGACTGAATTGAAAAATAAAAGATAAATCGAGAAAGGAAAAATATCTTTAAAAATATGGACATGTACAAGATAGGGACAGCGGGTTAAGGGGACAGTGGTTATATTTTTGGGTCTATTTATTTATATATCAATGTCCCTAGACCTCCATCAAACTTTAAAAAACATCCATTAGATCCCCCTACTAGATTAATTTGTACATTTTTCGGTAGAAACATTTGACAGCCGAAGGCCGATTGATCCACAATTACAGGCTTGCTATCGCTCGCCAGGAACACAAATCGACACCTAAATGGCACGAAAGGTCTTAATATTAACAAAGAAATGGGGCGAAAGGTCTCAAAATCGACAAACTAATGGGGATAAGCATGAGGAAGAAAGGGGACCAAAATAACGGCCCATCTCCCCTTATAGTGACGAAATAGAAGGAGCTGAGAATAGAAAATGGGGAGAGGGGAAAGAAAAGAGAGTAAATATGAAGAGATAGTGAAAGAGGAAAAAACAATAAAACAAGAATGACAGAAAGTACACAAAACGGAGATAGCGAAGGAATGACAGCAAGTACATAACGGAGATAGCGATAGCGAAAGAATGTCAGAAAGTACACAAGAAAGATAATGAAGGAATGACAGCAAGTACATAACGGAGATAGCGATAGCGAAGGAATGACAGCAAGTACATAACGGAGAGAGCGATAGCGAAGGAATGTCAGAAAGTACACAAGCAAGATAGTGAAGGAATGACAGAAAGTACACAAGCAAGATAGTGAAGGAATGTCAGAAAGTACACAAGCAAGATAGTGAAGGAATGACAGAAAGTACACAATGAAGATAGTGAAGGAATGACAGAAAGTACACAATGAAGATAGTGAAGGAATGACAGAAAGTACACAATGAAGATAGTGAAGGAATGACAGAAAGTACACAATGAAGATACGTGAAGGAATGACAGAAAGTACACAATGAAGATAGTGAAGGAATGACAGAAAGTACACAATGAAGATAGTGAAGGAATGACAGAAAGTACACAATGAAGATAGTGAAGGAATGACAGAAAGTACACAATGAAGATAGTGAAGGAATGACAGAAAGTACACAATGAGATAGTGAAGGAATGACAGAAAGTACACAATGAAGATAGTGAAGGAATGACAGAAAGTACACAATGAAGATAGTGAAGGAATGACAGAAAGTACACAGTGAAGATAGTGAAGGAATGACAGAAAATACAAAATTAAGATAGCGAAGGAATGAAAGAGAGTACACAAGGGAGATAGCGAGGTTGAAAGGAGGGACTATTAAATGAGAAGATAGCAGAGGCACTGAGAAAGGGAGGACATAAACAGAGGGTGCAAGATAAGAGAAAGATCGAAAAGGAATAAAGATAGGAAGGGAATGAAAGAGCGTACAGTGGCGCTAATAAGTCATATCTCAGTTGTCATTACGTTTGGCTCGCTCTGTGCTGTATTAATGTCTGTCAGATGTTGAATAGGGTGGGTAAGTGAAGGAACATGGTTGTCTATCTCACTCAAAAATAAAAAAATCATGTGTAAATATTGCTGATACCAATTATTGATCAAAACATAATTGGTGCCGAGACATCACTTATCAGACCGACTTCACACCAGGGAGATAGCGAGGTTGAAAGGAGGACTACTGAATGAGGTGGTAGTAGGGGAACTAAGAAAAGGAAGAGAGAGAGAGAGAGAGAGAGAGAGAGAGAGAGAGAGAGAGAGAGAGAGAGAGAGAGAGAGAGAGAGAGAGAGAGAGAGAGAGAGAGAGAGAGAGAACAGGAAGTAATAAGGATAGGAATGGAATGAAAAGTGTATTTGTTGTTTATATTAAAACAGGAATGTATAAACTCCTAACCCATCAGTATGATTACGGGGGGTTGGGTATATTTGTGTTATCGATTTATATATTTATTTATATATATTTTTAGTTTCCTCGCTAAGCCACCATCAAGCTTAAATAAAAACACCCACAAGATCACCCTTCAAGATAATTTGTATATTTTTCGGTAGAAAAATGTCAATTCCTCCTCTATTTACAGTCTTGCTATCTATCACTCGCCAGGAATAAATCGACATCAATATGGCTCGAAAGGTTTTAATATTGACAAAGCAATGGGACGAAAGGTTTTAAAATCGCCAAACTAATGGGCCTAACGTTTTACAAATCTGAAAACTAGTGGGGTTAAACATGAGGGAGAAGGGGGTCCGAAAAAAACAACCCTCCCCCCTTAATAAGCCAGCCCACGTCAAGAAGAAAGTCAAGAAGGGTATATACCTCTTTTCCAGAACCCATCCCAGTCCCTTCATTAAGGGGGGGGGGTAACCTGTTTTTGTTCTGTCCTTTTCTATCTTTTTCTGGCTTGTATCCATTTGGCCCCATTCAGACTACTGTTTTAAGACGTTTATCCCCATCCAGGTGTCAATATTTTACTGGTGAGCGGTAGCGAGTCTGCATATATTTTTTTTTTTGACAGCAGGCTAAATTTGTACATTTTTCGATAGAAAAATTTCTCCGGCGAAGCCGGATTTCTTCATATAATACTGGATCGCTATCGCTCGCCAGGAAGAAATCAACACCTAGATGGGGATAAACGTTTTAAAATAGTTGGCTGAATGGGGCCGAATGGATACAAGCCAGAGAAAGAGAGAAAAGGACAGAAATAACAAAAAGCAGGTCACCCCCCTTAAAGAAAGTACATGTAGTTCTCAGCATATATGTACACAAAGTGAATCTGTGAACTTTTAAAGGGGGATAGGCTGTTTTTCTGGTCCCCTTTCTCCCTCGTGTTTAGCCCCATTACTTTTTAGATTATAAGATGTTCGACCTATTAGTTTGGCGATTTTAAGACCTTTCGCCCAATTTGTTTATCAATATTAAGTCTTTTCGTGTCGTTTATGTGTCGATTTTTTCTGGCGAGCGATAGCGAACCTGTAATTAAAGAAAAACCGGCCTTAAAAATTTATCTTGAAGGAGGTTCTTGGGCAGGTGTATTCTTTAGCTTGATGGAGGTCTAGGAAGGAAACTAATAAAATAATATAAAGATACATAAATGAGCAAATAAATACGCCCATCCCACCTTAAGGGGAGGTTTTTAGTTGATTCCCTAGATTTCCATCAGGCTTAAAATTACTCCCCCTAGACCCCCTTTCAAGATAAATTTGTACATTTTTCGGTAGCAAAATGTCCCGGCCGAAGGCCGGTTCCCCTTAAATTACAGGCTCGCTATCGCTCGCCAGGAAAAAATCGACACCTAAATAACACGAATGGTCTTAAAATTGACAAAAATGGGACAAGGGGTCTTAAAATCGCCAAACTAATGGGGCGAACGGCTTAAAATCTCAAAGGCAATGGGGCTAAACATGAGGGAGAGAGGGGGGGGGGTCCAGAAAAAAAAAATCCTCCAGGTGGAAATCCCCCCCTTAACCTTTACCATGACGTAATATTCATCATATTCTGGTTAGCATTCGATGATTCCATTTAGTTTATAATCTACCAATATATGGGGAAATACGATCTCAATTAACCCTCTTAGTAACATAGGTCCTTCTGAAACTGCATATCTTTTTGTATCAGTTTATAATCTACCAATATAGGGGAAAACACGATCTCAATTAACCCTCTTAGTAACATAGGTCCTTCTGAAACTGCATATCTTTTTGTATCAGTTTATAATCTACCAATATAGGGGAAAACACGATCTCAATTAACCCTCTTAGTAACATAGGTCCTTCTGAAACTGCATATCTTTTTGTATCAGTTTATAATCTACCAATATAGGGGAAAACACGATCTCAATTAACCCTCTTAGTAACATAGGTCCTTCTGAAACTGCCTATCTTTTTGTATCAGTTTATAATCTACCAATATAGGGGAAAACACGATCTCAATTAACCCTCTTAGTAACATAGGTCCTTCTGAAACTGCCTATCTTTTTGTATCAGTTTATAATCTACCAATATATGGGGTAAATACGATCTCAATTAACCCTCTTAGTAACATAATGGGTCCTTCTGAAACTGCCTATCTTTTTGTATCAGTTTATAATCTACCAATATATGGGAAAACACGATCTCAATTAACCCTCTTAGTAACATAGGTCCTTCTGAAACTGCATTTCTTTTTGTATCAGTTTATAATCTACCAATATAGGGGAAAACACGATCTCAATTAACCCTCTTAGTAACATAGGTCCTTCTGAAACTGCCTTAATATATTCTAATTTCATCCAGACTCTCCAAGGTCATAATGAGTCACGGTGTTGAAAGGGGCTAAGGGGGGGGGGGGGGGGTACGTACTACTCGCTTTTTCTGGACCCCCTTCTCCTTCATGTTTAGCATATTAGTTTTGAGGTTTGAAGACGTTCGTTCCGTTAGTTTAGCGATTTTTGAGACCTTTCGCCTCATTTGTTGTCAATATTAAAGCCTTTCGTGCTCTTTTGGTGTCGATTTTTTGCTGGTGAGCGACAGCGAGCCTCTAATTTCAGGAGAAATCGGCCTTCGGCCGGGACATTTTTCTACCGAAAAATGAACAAATATATCTTGAAAGGGGGTCTAGGGGCTGTTTTGTCTAAGTTTGATGGAGGTCTAGCGAGAAAACTCAACATGATAAGTGTTTCTGTTACCTATAAATTCATCTAACATCAGTCTAGTTTCCGATACCAGTGCAAAATATTTCAGAAATGCTGCCAGAAAAATATTGATCATCGAATGTTGACTATAAAAGCTCTCGTGTGATACCGGCTTTACATTGATCTCTCCTGACTTTACCATGTTTCCCCTCCTTCATCACAGTTCCGAGTCTGATCCATCTTTTCCTTTTTGTTCACTCTCTCTCTCTCTCTCTCTCTCTCTCTCTCTCTCTCTCTCTCTCTCAGTTACAGTAATCTCAGGGCCAATGACATCAACGAGTCCCTAAATCAACTCTGCATCCAACAGCAAGTCGCATTCATTAACCCATTTAATGAAGTAAAAGGGAAAATGGAATTTTTCAAGCGAGATGGAATTCATCTCTCCCACACTGGTTCCACGTGGCTAGCTGCGAAATTAAATGCAGCTGTGTACAACGCCCACGAGAAAACTAGGGATAATCACCAGTCTTCTCACAAATCCCCTTCAAACTCTGACAGGACAAAGAAAAGCCTGATAAGCCACCCTACTCTCTCAGAGAACCTAATTCTTCCTAATCCTTCCCCAAGGTCTTACCCCATACCTTTTCCCAAACTCCCTTCTCCTCGCCTCCAAACCCCGCCCTATCTCGCACCACCCTCTCCTCCCCTTTATTCCATTACGCCTTCACTCCCTACCCTCAATCACAGCTCTCCCGCTGCTCCACCCGTACCATCACCTAGATTTTCCGTACGACTCAATCACTCTTTACCCGAACAAAAAACTATTAAACTCTCTCCAACCACCGAACGTGTCACTGCTGTCGGATTCCCCCACTTACAAAAGATCGAGAGAGAATAAACAAGCAATCAAATTAATGTATTTTAATGCCAGAAGTCTACGAAATAAGATTGACGAACTAAGAATTATGTTACTAAATGAAGAAATAGATATAATTGCGATAACAGAAACGTATATAGACACCAACAATATCGATTTCACACACGAATATCAGATCAATTCCTATAAACTATATCACAAGGACAGAGTAGGTAAGAGAGGAGGAGGTGTATTACTGTATATAAAAGAAAATATATGCTCACTTGAGGTTCAAATTCCTTCTAATAACTCAGAACTGTTATGTGTGAAAATTAATAACAAGGATATAGACATTAATGTGGTTGTCGTATATCGTCGTCCAACTCATACCTATCAAGAGGATATAGACCTATACAATAATTTAGAAAACACTCTATCAACAAAAGAAACCCTTATCATAGGCGATTTTAATCTTCCTAATATTCATTGGGGAGATTTAAAAGGGTCTGGCCATGCATCAGAAAAAATGACCGAATTTATTAAAGATAACTTCTTATATCAATTAGTCCAGAAACCCACGAGGGGAGATAATATTTTAGACCTAGTAATAACGACCCACGAAAATTTAATTTCTGACTTAGAAGTTGGGGAATTAATATCTAATTGTGATCATAATATCGTCAGGCTCCAAATTAATATGTCGCACACAAACAGCACTAGTGAAACTTTTATTCCCAACTATAATATGGCAGACTTCAATAGCCTAAGAAATGACCTAAAAGATATTAATCTGCATCTCGAAGGTCTCACCAACATTGACGATACATGGGAAAGATTTAAAGAAATATTCATGAGTGCTCAAAAGAAACATATCCCAATGCGTAAAAGACACAGTAAGAAAATAAACAAACCCCTTTGGTACGATATATATATCAGTAGAGCAATTAGGGAAAGAAATCGTTTATACAACTTAAAGAGATAAACAAAGAATAATACCATATGTAAGCAATACCTGACCGCCAGAAGAAAAGTAAAATCACTAATAAAAACAGCTAAGAGGAATTATGAAATAAGCATAGCTAAAGATAGTAAAACTAATCCTAAGCAATTTTTACAGATACATTAACAGTAGCAAACAAATCAAAAGCGGGATAGGACCCATACTTAACACTCAAGGTGTTCTAGAAACAGATAGCAAAGACATAGCCTCTACACTTAACAATTATTTCAGCTCCGTTTTTACCACTGCTGCCAACACGAACACTCCACAAGCTACTAATCAAACAAGCAACATTGTTCTCCCTGACTTCAAAATTAGCCAATCAAGCGTCACTAGACAGATTGAATTACTGAAAATAAATAAATCTCCCGGCCCAGACCTATTCATCCCTAAAATCCTAAAAATGGTCAAAGATGAAGTTGCCGAACCCCTAACCAAAATGTTTAACATGTCACTCCAACATGGACAATTACCCACTGACTGGAAGACAGCGAATATTACACCAATATTTAAAAAGGGAGATAAAAAACAACCAGGGAATTACAGACCCATTAGCTTAACTTCCGTTGTTGTAAAAACTATTAGAATCAATTATAAGAGACGAACTTGTACTTTTCATAGAGAATAATAATCTTATTAATAATAGTCAACACGGCTTCAGAGCAAAAAAATCATGCCTAACGAACCTTATCGAATTTTATGACAACCTATTTAAGATTAATGATTTTACCAAAAGTCTTGATATAGTGTACTTGGACTTCCAGAAGGCCTTCGACAAGGTCCCTCATAATAAATTACTTCAGAAGGTCGAGAATCTAGGAATACAAGGCAACACACTTAATTGGATAAGGAATTGGTTAAGCGAAAGAAAACAAAGAGTAATTATTAATGGAGTGGAATCAGAATGGACTCCGGTGACTAGTGGAGTCCCACAGGGTTCAGTTCTGGGCCCATTATTATTCATAATATATATTAATGATTTAGACAACGGCATTAATAACATAATTTCCAAATTCGCCGATGACACTAAAATAGGAAATGCAATAATATCAGAAAGCGATAGAAGTAGCCTGCAATCAGATTTAAACAAGATATCAGAGTGGTCAGAAAATTGGCAGATGCCCTTTAACGTAAAAAAATGCCTGATACTACAAATAGGCTCCCGAAACAACAAATACGAATACCATATGAATGGAGAAAAGATAAAGAGCGTATCACAGATAAAAGACCTAGGAGTGCTTATCAATGAAAATCTAAAATCTACAAGCCAATGCACCGCAGCATCTAACAAAGCAAATAGAGCGCTAGGTTTCATTAAAAGAAATTTTCATTGTCATAGTAAAGACATAGTTGTACCACTATATAAAAGTATTGTGAGGCCACATCTGGAGTATGCTGTGCAGTTTTGGTCTCCCTACTTAAAAAAAGACATAGAGAAACTAGAATCCGTTCAGCGTAGAGCAACAAAGTTAATCCCTTCCCTTAGAAATAAGCCATACAATGAGAGATTAAGAGAACTCGACCTGTTTTTCGCTTAAGAAACGGAGAATAAGGGGACAGCTGATAGAATGTTTTAAGATACTAAAAGGCTTTAGTAACGTAAATTCTAATAATCTATTTAAGATAGCCAAAGAAGGTTCCACAAGAGGAAACAAATTAAAACTAACAGGCAGGAAAGCGAACCTAGACATAACTAAAAATGTCTTCACCCACAGTATTATTAATGAGTGGAATAAGCTCCCTAATGAAGTTATTGACAGTGACTCGATATACACATTTAAAAAAAGGTTAGACACATATCACAGAAAAGTTGGTCTGCAGTAGAAGCTGATCACTGATAAGAGAACCTGGCGGAAATGAAAACATTTTCAGTTGGAAAAGGGAAAAAAAAAAAATAAAAAAAAAAAGTGAAGGTGTGCATGCCTTTTCCTTTCCATTTCTAACTATACTATAAATTCCCTCAGGCGATTTCCAAGCCCTGCAAGGTTATTCACTTCTAACTATTTTCATGTACGGCATATTGCCGGAGGGAGCGGAGGGTGGGGAGAGAGCCTTCATCTTTGCTATCCTTTCCTTCCACTTTCTCTTAGGGTTGCTATCTCTATTAGGATTAAGTCCTGGTCACCTCGTAGGGATCGTAAGATCTGTGTGGCCAGTGTATCTATGTAAATCTATGTAAATCTCTCTCTCTCTCTCTCTCTCTCTCTCTCTCTCTCTCTCCCCCTTCACCGGCCATATTTGTCCGAATTTCATTTCCTCCCCGTCTGCCTCCCTTTCTCGATTTCCTCTCTCTCTCTCTCTTGACTTTACCATGTTCCCCTCTTTCATCACAGTTCCGCGTCTGATCCATCTTTCCCCCCCCCTCCTCTCTCTCTCTCTCTCTCTCTCTCTCTCTCTCTCTCTCTCTCTCTCTCTCTCTCTCTCTCTCTCTCTCTCTCTCTCTCTCTCTCTATGCCTGCCTCCCTTTTCTCGTTTCCTGTCGCGGCATTTTTCCCCTCTTTCCCTCCGTTCGTTATCTCGTCCTATTTCCTCCTCTCTCTCTCCGTATGCTTTCCTCGTTAAGGGGGATGGTTTTTTCTGGTCCCCCTTCTCCCTCATGTTTAGCCTCATTAGTTTTCAGATTTTAAGACGTTCGGCCCATTAGTTTAGCGATTTTAAGACCTTTCACCTTTTTTTAATAAAAAAAATAAAAACTTAATCAATACAAAAAAAATCAATTCACCCCACTTCTTCGTCAATGTTAAGACCTTGTGTGCCATTTAGGCGTCAACTTTTTCCTGGCGAGCGATAGGGAGCCTGTAATTTAGGAGGAACCATTTTCTACCGAAATATGCACACATTCATCTGGAAGGAGGGTCTAGGGGAGTATTTTTTAAAGCTTGATGGAAGTCTAGGGAGGAAACTTAAAACATAATTGAATATATATCCATCCATCCATCCATGTACTCAGGCCCAATCCCCACTTTTCCTATTTTTTGTTTTATATACATATATATATATATAAATAGAAAAATGTATACAATAAGTCTACTCATCAAATAGGTGAGCAGGGAAATGGGCAATGTTCAGGAATATAAAAAGTTAAAACTATCTACTCACGGCCTATGTCGAGCGGCAACTCTCTCGCATGGAGCCTAAGCACACACTGAAAAGGAACGACAAGGGCACTGTAATATATAGAGAGATTACGATTGATATATGGACACGATGAGGATTATATTCAAAGTGAAGTTTTAACCCCTTCTGTACCGGTGCCGTACTTTTAACTTTATTCTGGCTACTATTAGACGACTTCATTAGGTTTAAAAAGGGCTTCTATAGCAATTAACAGGCTTTGAACTATTTCACTTACCCCTTTTTACTACCACAGATCCTTCTTAAACTGCACAAAATCGTCTAAATAAAGCTAAAATAAAATTAGAAAGACGTCGCCGGTACAGAAGGGGTTAACCTAACCCTCTGTGGATCACGGCGCGTTTTGACAGTTCATTCTGGCTATCATTAAACGATTTTATAGAGCTTAGGTACGGTTGTGGAAGCCAGAGGGTTAATTGAGATAGTCTTTACCCTTTCCATTCCACACAGATCCTTCCTAAGCTGTATGCAATCGTCTCAGGATAGCCAGAATAAACTGCAAAACGCGTCATGGTTCTCAAGGGTAATATTTTGTCTTTTGTCAATTTTTGTTTCCTTTATCGATAAATATAGACAGAAAGATTACTCTCTTCTTGGCTATGGCAGAGGACACACACCTTAAATTATCGATTATGGGCCGGTTTTCTGGACCCTTTTCTCCCTCATGTTTAGCCCCATTAGTTTTCAGATGTTAAGATGCTTGCCCCATTAGTTAGTCGAATTTAAAATCTTTCGCCCCATTTCTTCGTCAATATTTAGACCTTTCGTGCTATTTAGGTGTCGATTTTTTCCCTGGCGAACGATAGTGAGCCTGTAATGTTGGAAGAAGCGGCCTTTGGCCGGGACATTGTACAAATTAATCTAGAAGGGGGATCTAATGGATATTTTTTTTTTAAATTTGATCGAGGTCTAGGGAGGAAACTAAAAAAATAATGAATACATGCAAAAATCGCCCAAAAAGTTAACCATCCCCCCTTAAAGTTAACCATCCCCCTTAAATTATTATAACATACAAGGAGTCTTATTCATTACTTAAGAGATAACGTAGCCTCGTATTTACCTGTTATATAACGTACTCTTAACCCGTTCTTTTCATCATGTTCTACCCACTATTATGCCATTGTATTCAGCTTAAAAAGGGCCTCCAGCAGTTACCAGGCTTCGAACTATCTCGCTTAACTCTTTTTACTACCACAGATCCTTCTCAATCTGCACACAATCCTCTAAATACTGCAAGAATGGAATGCAAAATACGTTACTGGTACAGAAAGTGTTAAGGGGAGGTATTTAGTGCTTTCCCTAGACTTCCATCAAACTTAAAATCACACCCCCTTGAGCCCCTTTCAAGATAAATTTTTAAATTTTTCGGTAGAAAAATGTCCCGGCTGAAAGCCGGTTCCTCTTAAATTACAGGCTCGCTATCGCTCGCCAGGATAAAATCGACACCTAAATGACACGAAAGGTCTTAAAATTGACAGAAATGGGTTGAAAGTTCTTAAAATCGTCAAAATAATGGGGCAAACGTCTTAAAATTAGAAAAACAATGGGGCTAAACCTGAATGAGAAAGAAGTTCAGTAAAAAATCCCTCAAGTGGACACCTCCCCTTAATATACGTGTTATCTAATACCATATCACTCATACACGGATATATATATATATATATATATATATATATATATATATATATATATATATATATATATATATATATATATATATATATATAAATATATATGAAGCTTTAACGACTATTCATTATCCTGATTTGAGAAAATATTTGACTACTTATTTTCAGGTGAAACACGCATTAATGACACCCGTTTTACATACTTGTTACTGGTGACATAAACACGATGTCGTAATTCTCTCCATAATGATTGAGATAATATTATATTAGATTATTTAATTTAGTAAGGCTGACAAGGAATTTAAGAGTTAATACTATCTCCATGATAGCCGGAACATAATGAAGATGTCATAATGATAGCCAGAACATAATGAAGATGTCATAATGATAGCCGGAACATAATGAAGATGTCATAATGATAGCCAGAACATAATGAAGATGTCATAATGATAGCCAGAACATAATGAAGATGTCATAATGATAGCCGGAACATAATGAAGATGTCATAATGATAGCCGGAACATAATGAAGATGTCATAATGATAGCCAGAACATAATGAAGATGTCATAATGATAGCCGGAACATAATGAAGATGTCATAATGATAGCCGGAACATAATGAAGATGTCATAATGATAGCCAGAACATAATGAAGATGTCATAATGATAGCCAGAACATAATGAAGATGTCATAATGATAGCCGGAACATAATGAAGATGTCATAATGATAGCCGGAACATAATGAAGATGTCATAATGATAGCCGGAACATAATGAAGATGTCATAATGATAGCCGGAACATAATGAAGATGTCATAATGATAGCCGGAACATAATGAAGATGTCATAATGATAGCCGGAACATAATGAAGATGTCATAATGATAGCCGGAACATAATGAAGATGTCATAATGATAGCCGGAACATAATGAAGATGTCATAATGATAGCCGGAACATAATGAAGATGTCATAATGATAGCCGGAACATAATGAAGATGTCATAATGATAGCCGGAACATAATGAAGATGTCATAATGATAGCCGGAACATAATGAAGATGTCATAATGATAGCCGGAACATAATGAAGATGTCATAATCAAACTAGAACTCTAAGTAGTTTAAGTAGACTGTTGATATGCACAAAATTGTCTCATAGTCCACATCAAAATATCAGCATTTTATGGGCTGAGGAGGTTAAGCAGGTAAATTTCACTGGCTCTGAGAACGTCAAATAAATCCCCCTGAAAAACACCTGGAGAAAGCTATATTGGGCTAGGAATGGAGGTGGGCATGGCAAAGAAAAGGAGAGTAAGAGGGGTATTCTTAAGCCATTCTTTCCCTTCGCAGCGCCTTGAATGGACGAAATAACTTGAAAAATGACGTTAACTTCAGAAATGGGAGTGCTAATCCGTGTAATCTCTGTAAGCAACACTCATTCCCACAATATTCGTTCGCTATTAGGTGCTGTAAAGGGAAAGAAATGTTTGAGAATACCACCCTAAGTGTTTTTCCTAGACTACAACGAAGACAAGTATGGAAAAGAGGAAGGCAGTAGAAGAGTGAAAGGTGTGTGTGATCCGCATTGCTACTTAACATTACAAGATTAATAACATCAATAATTTAATAACCAAAGACAGAGGGAAGTAAATAAGTAATGAATAATGTGAATATTTTATAGACTCCAAAGTACGATCACTAGTACTCGGCTGCTGGTGTAAATGGCTTGCCTGTGTTGCCAGCACCCTAATAGATTTTGGCTTCATTATATAATTTGACGTAAACGGAGACTGGATATATCCCAACATTTTGCTTGCCATATTTTTGTGTATCAATATATAATTATGTTGTGTTGCTCAAGGCCAATAATATACCGTATTATTGGTCTTGGTGTTACTCAAGACCAATAATATACCGTATTATTGGTCTTGGTGTTACTAAGACCAATAATATACCGTATTATTGGTCTTGGTGTTACTAAGGCCAATAATATACCGTATTATTGGTCTTGGTGTTACTAAGGCCAATAATATACCGTATTATTGGTCTTGGTGTTACTAAGACCAATAATATACCGTATTATTGGTCTTGGTGTTACTAAGACCAATAATATACCGTATTATTGGTCTTGGTGTTACTAAGGCCAATAATATACCGTATTATTGGTCTTGGTGTTACTAAGACCAATATAACAAATGTGTTACTAGATGAAGCGAAAAACAAAGAAAATATTCTTAATGTTGCCAAATATATATATTTACACTTTCACTGTTAAGGGGAGGTTTTTAGTTTGATCCCTATATTTCCATCAAGCTTACGATTACACCCCCTAGATCCCCTTTCAAGATAAATTTGTAAATTTTTCGGTAGAAAAATGTCCAGGCCAAAGGCCGGTGCCTCTTAAATTACAGGCTCGCTATCGCTCGCCAGGAAAAAATCGACCCCTAATGGCACGAGAAGTCTTCAAATTGACAGAAATGGGGCGAAAGTTCTTAAAATCGCCAAACTAATGGGGTGAACGTCTTAAAATATTAAAAGCAATGGGGCTAAACATGAGGGAGAAAGGGGTCAAGAAAAAAATGCCTTAAGTGGAGATCTCCCCTTAACTAAAGTGTGTCAAATGGTGCTATGTTGAACAGTTGTCTGTATTGTGACGGTCCACCAACCCGGCGCCACAGACACAAAGCGGATTAGGAGCTTCTAGTCGCCAGGGTGACAATTAAGGTTGGCTCCGCGGGGTTCATAAATTAATGACATTACTGTACGGTATTGTTCTAGGGATTCATATATTGTTATTGTGATATGTGGCCTTAAGGGAAGGTATTTAGTTTGTTCCCTAGACCTCCATCAAACTTACAATTACACCCCCTTGAGTCCCTTTCAAGATATATTTGTACATTTTTCGGTAGAAAAATTTCCCGGCCGAAGGCCGGTTCCTCTTAAATTACAGGCTCGCTATCGCTCGCCAGGATATAATTGACACCTGAATGGCACGAAAGGTCTTAATATGGGGTGAAAGTTCTTAAAATCGCTAAACTAATGGGGCAAACGTTTTATAATATCAAAAGCAATGGGGCTAAACATGAGGGAGAAAGGAATAAAGAAAAAAATCCCTTAAGTGGAGATCTCCCCTTAACCCTTTGAGTACCAGCGACGCGTGTTATATTTTATTCTAGATGTATGTGGACGATATTATGCGGACGATATTATGCGGACGATATTATGCGGACGATATTATGCGGACGATATTATGCGGACGATATTATGCGGACGATATTATGTGGACGATATTATGTGGACGATATTATGTGGACGATATTATGTGGACGATATTATGTGGACGATATTATGTGGACGATATTATGTGGACGATATTATGTGGACGATATTATGTGGACGATATTATGTGGACGATATTATGTGGACGATATTATGTGGACGATATTATGTGGACGATATTATGTGGACGATATTATGTGGACGATATTATGTGGACGATATTATGTGGACGATATTATGTGGACGATATTATGTGGACGATATTATGTGGACGATATTATGCAGTAGTTATAAGGGTTGGTTGAAATATTTGTGTTAGCCTTATTATGGCTAGAGGTACAAAGGAGTACAAAGGAAATGAAGCAACAACAGATCTAGTGACCCTTCTAGGTGCTGACAAAAAAGTGCCCAATACAATGCTACGTTTAATGTATTATAGATTACAGATTCAACCATACGTACAATCACCTGCAAACGTAACTGGTACATTAATATATGACCAACTTGAGACATTGAACAATTGAGGGAAAATACCGTCTGAAGGCATTGGGGTGGCAAACAAGACATATTTCTAAATATTTTATCGGCGTGTCAGAATTACTATGTTTTTCCACCAACCAACTTCACATCTAAACTCAATTAATTAAATCAACAAATACACGTGGCACTCCAAGGACTCGAACCTAGGATACTCACATGAAAATTCCGCGCACTTATGCTATCAAGACAGTTATTTTACTGTGTTCGTTGAATGACTATAATGCAATACTGCAAGTGATTGATTGCAAGCGATGGAAATCAGAGTTAACCCCTTCATTACCGGTGACGTCTTCTTTATTTGCTTTTAGCTGTTTTTTAGACGCTTTTATTCGGCTTAGGA
Organism: Paralithodes platypus; assembly: GCA_032716605.1. Classification (NCBI taxonomy): domain Eukaryota; kingdom Metazoa; phylum Arthropoda; class Malacostraca; order Decapoda; family Lithodidae; genus Paralithodes; species Paralithodes platypus. Next base: position 37,440,443 of record CM064507.1, read on the forward strand.
TGGTAGTGTGGCAATTATGAGACTACAAACTATTGGAATTAGCTTTTTACTATCACAGATCCTTGCTAAGCTGCCTAAAATCGTCTAAATATAGTTGATAATATACAACATACATTCCCGGCAGTGAAAGGGTTAATTGAGTTACTATTTGCCCTTATACGACCCACAGATCCTTCCTAAGTTGTATATATTCGTCTTATGATAACCAAAACAAACGGTCGAAAAAGGTGTCGATTGTTGTCCTGGCGAACGATATTGAGCCTATATTATAGTAGTAACTGGCCTCCGGTGGGGACGTTTTCGATCGAAAAATGTACACATTTATCTTGAAGGAGAGTATTACGGGTGTTATTTTTAAGCATGATGGAGGCCTAGCGAGGAAAAAAAAAAAAAAAAAAAAATATATATATATATAAACCAGTGGCCAAATAAACAGCCTGCCCCCTTTAAAGACAGCTTCGACAATGCCCGCTGTCCAGACTATGATAATATAATATAAGGCGGATTTCTTTAAGGGCAGATAGCCACTTGAGGGATTTTTTTCTTGACTCCTTTCTCCCTCATGTTTAGCCCCATTGCTTTTCTAATTTTAAGACGTTCGCCCCATTATTTTGACGATTTTAAGAACTTTCGACCCATTTATGTCAATTTTAAGACCTTTCGTGCCATTTAGGTGTCGATTTTATCCTGGCGAGCGATAGCGAGCCTGTTATTTAAGAGGAACCGGCTTTCAGCCGGGACATTTTTCTACCGAAAAATGTACAAATTTATCTTGAAAGGGGCTCAAGGGGGTGTAATCATAAGCTTGATGGATATCTAGAGACCAAACTAAAAACCTCCCCTTAATGCAGATATGGCCGGTCGCGTGTGTGTGGTGTGTGACCCTGGTAATGGTAGGTGTGTGAGGGTAATGGTTGTGGTGGTGGTAGATGAATGGTGTAGTGGTAATTGTCTAGTAGTGGTGATTGTGTGGTAGTGGTGTGTTTTAGTGTTGGTATGGTGTAAAAGGTGTGTGGTGTGTGATAGGTGGTTGCGTGACATAGGTGTGTGATGGTAATGGTTGTAGTGGTGGTGGTGGTGGTAGATGAATGGTGTAGTGGTGATTGTCTACTAGTGGTGTGTGGTAGTGTTGGTATGGTGTAAAGGGTGTGTGGTAGGTGATGGCGTGACTCTGGTAATGTTAGGCGTGTGAGGGTAATGGTTGTGGTGGTGGTGGTAGTAGATGAATTGTGTAGTGGTGATTGTCTAGTAGTGGTGTGTGGTAGTGTTGGTATGGTGTAAAAGGGTGTGTGGTGTGTGGTAGGTGATGGCGTGACTCTGGTAATGTTAAGTGTGTGAGGGTAATGGTTGTGGTGGTGGTGGTGGTGGTGGTAGATGAATACGGCAGTGGTGATTGTCTAGTAATGGTGATTGTGTGGTAGTGGTGTGATATATTGTTGGTATGGCGTAAAGGGTGTGCGGTGCGTGGCAGAGTGTGACTGTAAGTGAAGTATGGTGGTGGTGATGATGGTGCAGAATAGTGGAAGTATGGTGGTGGTGGTGGTGGTGGTGGTGGTGTTGGTGATGGTGCAGAATAGTGGAAGTATGGTGGTGGTGGTGGTGGTGGTGGTGGTGTTGGTGATGGTGCAGAATAGTGGAAGTATGGTGGTGGTGATGGTGATGTGGAATGGTGGGAGTATGGTGGAAGAGGTGGTGGAGGTGTTGGTGATGGTGCAGAATAGTGGAAGTATGGTGGAGGAGGTGGTGGTGGTGGTGGTGATGGTGCAGAATAGTGGAAGTATGGTGGTGGTGGTGATAGGTGGAGTTCGGAAGTGATAATACTGAAGGTGGTGATCTATATATATATATGTACTACTGGCCTGTTGTAGTAATGGTTACAGTGTGTTGTGCTGTTATACTCGACTCACATCAAGGGGTGCCCGTTTTGCTGGTCCCCCTTATTCCTCATGTTTAGCCCCATTATTTTTTTTATTTTAAGATGTTTGCCCCATTAGTTTGTCGATTTTCAGACTTTTCACCCCATTTCTTTGTCAATATTTAAACCTTTCGTTTTATATATATATATTATATAACAGAGATACCCCAACAAGAAATATAAAATGTGTACCGGGGTAGAAAATCTTGTAGTGGAGAAAATAAGCACTTGTCTCTGTGGTAATACGAGTGTGGTCCGAGGGGAGAGTGAAGACCAGATGTTGGGTGACAGTCCTGATGGCTGGATTACAGGGCTATCCGGTCTCATCACCCCCCTGTCACATCTCACTCCCTACCAGGTCACATTCCTCCTCTGTCACATCTCACTCCCTACCAGGTCACATTCCTCCTCTGTCACATTTCACTCCCTACCAGGTCACATTCCTCCTCTGTCACATTTCACTCCCTACCAGGTCACATTCCTCCTCTGTCACATCTCACTCCCTACCAGGTCACATTACTCCTCTGTCACATCTCACTCCCTACCAGGTCACATTCCTCCTCTGTCACATTTCACTCCCTACCAGGTCACATCCCTCCTCTGTCACATTTCACTCCCTACCAGGTCACATTACTCCTCTGTCACATCTCACTCCCTACCAGGTCACATTACTCCTCTGTCACACCTCACTCCCTACCAGGTCACATAACTCCTCTGTCACATCTCACTCCCTACTAGGTCACATTACTCCTCTTGTCACATCTCACTCCCTACCAGGTCACATTACTCCTCTGTCACATCTCACTCCCTACCAGGTCACATTACTCCTCTGTCACATCTCACTCCCTACTAGGTCACATTACTGCTCTGTCACATCTCACTCCCTACCAGGTCACATTACTGCTCTGTCACATCTCACTCCCTACTAGGTCACATTACTCCTCTGTCACATCTCACTCCCTACTAGGTCACATTACTCCTCTGTCACATCTCACTCAGGTCACATCCCTCCTCTGTCACATCTCACTCAGGTCACATCCCTCCTCTGTCACATCTCACTCAGGTCACATCCCTCCTCTGTCACATCTCACTCAGGTCACATCCTTCCTCTGTCACATCTCACTCAGGTCACATCCCTCCTCTGTCACATCTCACTCAGGTCACATCCCTCCTCTGTCACATCTCACTCAGGTCACATCCCTCCTCTGTCACATCTCACTCAGGTCACATCCCTCCTCTGTCACATCTCACTCAGGTCACATCCCTCCTCAGGTCACATCCCTCCTCTGTCACATCTCCCTCCCTAGCACGGGGTATTAGCGAGTGTTCTTCTCCTTTTCATTAATATAGGCGACGTAAGAACTTCTTTAATGGGAGATGGGTCCCCCTTCTCCCTCATGATTAGCTCTATTAGTTTTGAGAATTTAGGACGTTCGTTCCATCAGTTTGGCGTTTTTAAGACCTTTCGCCCCATTTCTTTGTCAATATTAAGACTTTTCGTGTCATTTAGGTGTCGATGCTTTCCTGGCGAGCGATAGTGAGCCTGTAATTTAAGAGGAACCGGCCTTCGGCCGTGCCATTTTTCCATCGACAAATTTACACATTTATCTTGAGGGAGGGTCTGGGGGGGAGGGGGTAAGCTTGATAGAGGTCTAGGGAGGAAACTAATATATATTATGTATACAGTATATATATATATATACCGGTATATATATATATATATATATATATATATATATATATATATATATATATATATGAGCAAATAAATACGCACATCCCCCCTTTAACACACGTCACTACCACGGTTTATATAAGATTAGCAAGTGGTCTTCTTTTTAATCAATTAGACGACATACGAACTTTTTCAACACACGTCACTGGCTGCCACGGTGTACAGAATAGCAGTCATTATTTACGAGGGCTCTTCTGTTTCAATAATGTACTGTAGGTGTTAGATTACTTTTTTTTTTTTTTTTCCAAGGGGAGATGGTTGATTTTTTGTCTGGCCCCACCTTCTTTCCTCGTGATTAGACCCATTCGTTTTTAGATTTTAAGATGCTTGCCCCATTTGCTTGGTGATTTCAAGACCTTTCGCCCCATTTCTTTGTCAATGTTATGACCTTCCGTGCCATTTAGGTGTCGATGTTTTCCTGGCGAGCGACCTCACTATCGCTCGCCAGGAGAGCATCGATACCTAAATGACACGAAAAGTCTTAATATTGACAAATAAATGGGGCGAAAGGTCTTAATTACGCCAAACTAATGGAACAAACTTCCTAAATTCTTCAAACCCCTGGAGCTAATCATGAGGGAGAAGGGGGGACCCGAAAAACGACCGATATCCCCTTAAAAAAAATCTTACGTCGCCTATATTATTGAAAAGGAGAACACTCGCTAATACCCCGTGGTAGGGGTATTATCTACCGAAAAATTTACAAAATTATCTTGAAAGGGGATCTAGTTTTTTTTTTAAGCTTGATGGAGGTCTAGCGAGAGAAAAAAAAAAAAAAAAAAAAAAAAAATATATATATAATATATATATAATATATAAAGTATATAAATGAGCAAATAAATACGCCCATTCCCCCCTTGACACACGTCACTACCACGGCGTATATTATAATAATAATACTAAAAACTACAAATACAAAATAAAGTAACACCCCATAATCGACTAGCGTTCGGAGGGTAATGGATACACCTGGGGGGCAGCGGGGGTGGGGGAGGAGGGGGGGTTCGACCTTTCTCGGCGTCTTTGTTATACCTCCACGTCTAAAATAACCCGACTCTGCTCACGAGGCACATTTGTATCACATTTCTAACATTTATATAATGTTTTGGTTTAGGTGCTTATGTTCTGGATGCGGTGTGTCCTGAGTTTGAATCCCGGGAGGGCCATAATTATGCTTTCATTAGTTTATTCAGGTACATTGGGGTTTGTATTTGATATTAATTATGTTAAGGGGAGATATCCACTTGAGGGATTTTTTTTCTGGACCCCTTTCTCCCTCATGTTTAGCCCCATTGCTTTTGACATTTTAAGACATTCGCACCATAATTAAGAACTTTCGCCCCATTTCTGTCAATTTTAAGACCTTTCGTGCAATTTAGGTGTCGATGTTTTCCTGGCGAGCGATAGCGAGCCTGTAATTTACGAGGAACCGGCCTTTGGCCGGGACATTTTTCTACCGAAAAATGTACACATTTATCTTGAAAGGGGGCCTAGAGGGTGTAATTTTAAGCTTGATGGAGGTCTTGGGAACTAACTAAAAACCTCCCCTTAAAGAACGAGGTGTTACTTAGTTTATATATAATATTATTTTTCTAAAGCGTTGTTTCCACGTAGCGATATTGCTAAGTTCTTTTGTCTTTTTACTGAGTTCGTCTAAGTTTTGGTTTGTTTATTTTGCAAGTTTGACATTATAATATAAGGGGAGGTATTGGTAATGTCTTTTTCTGGACCCCCTTCTCCCTCATGTTTAGCCCCATTACGTATGAGATTTTAAGTCGTTCGCCCATTTAGTTCGATGACCTTTCGTCCCAATGTCAATATTTAGACCTTTCGTACCATTCAGACATGGATTTCTCCTTGGCGAACGGGAGAGGGAGCGGGTGGGTGGAGGCCTTGAACTTTGCCAGTCTTTGTTAACGGGAGGCAGACCGTTTTTCTGGACCCCCTTCTCCCTAATGTTTAGCCCCACTAGTTTTGAAATTATAAGACGTTCGGCCCATTAGTTTGGCGATTTTAACACCTTTTGCCCCATTTCGTTGTCAACTTTAAGACCTTTCGTGCCATTTAGGTGTCGATTATTACCTGGCGAGCGACAGCGAGCCTGCAATTTTAAGAGGAACCGCCTTCGGCCGGGATTTTTTTTTACCGAAAAATTTACCCATTTATCTTGAAGGGGGGTGTACGGGGTGTTTTTCTAAGCTTGATGGAGGTCTAGGGAGGAAACTAAACAAATATATGAATAAATGAATTAATAGACCAAACAAACGGTCTGCCTCCCCTTAACCCCTTCTGTACCGATGCCGTCCTTTTAACTTTATTCTGGCTACTATTAGACGACTTTATTCAGTTTTAAAAGGGTCTCCAGCAATTACCAGGCTTTGAACTATCTCACTTAACCCTTTTTACTACCACAAATCCTTCTTAAACTGCACAAAATCGTCTATTAGTTGCCAGAATAAAATGAAAAAGACGTCACCGGTACAGAAAGTGTTAAGGTGACAGTGGCTGGGTTTTTGGTCTATTAATGTATTTATTCATTTATTTTTTAGTTTCCTCGCTAGACCTCCATCAAGCATATAAAAACACCTCCTAGTTCCCCATTCAAGATACATTTGTAAATTTTTTGATAGAAAAATTTCCCGGCCGAAGGCCGGTTTCTCTTAAAATTTCAGCTCGCTATCGCTCTCCAGGAAAATATAAACACTTAAATGGCACGAAAGGTCTTAAAATTGACAACGAAATTGGGCGAAAAGTGTTAAAATCGCCAAACTAATGGGCCGAACGTCTTATAATCTGAACACTAATAAGGCTAAACATGAGGAAGAAGGGGAACCAGAAAACAACGACCCATCTCCCCTTAAAACAGAAAACACACATTGCTTCATGTAGTTTTTCTGAATGTAGGATTCAGGTAGGGGAGTTAAAAATATATATGTTTTTGTTTTGTGTTTCATAATCAGCATGATTTAGAATAGAGTTTACAGAGTTTGAGAACAAACAAATATATATATTACATAAAGGGATCTTTGAATAATTCGGGGAAATAGCCAGACTCAAAAATGCTGTTTACCAATGACAGATTATTGTTAGGTTAGCCAATTAATCAACCCATTATCAATATTTTGTACTACACATTACATAATCACATATTATTGTCAGTCTATTGTAATAATCAATGTAAACAAAATACTTATAATACATATATATTATCAAATGTGGTTTAGAGCTATTGTACGTATTATTAATAGCTTATTAGTTCACTATTAGTAATTATAGGGATTATAGGGATTATACAGCATTAATAAAACATTCTACGTACAGTATGCTCCGAGCGGTTCAGTATATACATGAATTGATTAATACAAAATAATATATAACATTAGCAGACTAGAATACAGTACATAAAATAATATAATGCAAATATAAAGAAAACTAAAAAAAAATTGGTTAAGGGAAAGGTATTGCTTGTTCTCCCTTATGATTAGTCCCATTAGCTTTGAAATTATGAGACGTTAGTTCCATTAGTTTGGCGATTATAAGACCTTTCGCCCCATTTCCTTGTTAATATAAAGACCTTTCGTGCCATTTTTTTTTTTTTTTTTTTTTTTTTTTTTTTTTTTTAATATTCCAACTTACTTCCTCTCGGGCATAGGCTGAGAGCCTTAACATTCACCGCTTTACAATGAACAGTGAAGCCCGTGAGGTCTTGTTCCAGTCTAGGGAGTGAGACATGTGAAGCACGTAGAGTAGAACGAGCACCTGCCAGCTTGCCTTCACATGAGGCACGGTGCTCACACATGGCCCGAAACGACCCCATCTCTGAAGCCACCTCGTTCCCGTGCTTCACTGTCTCAACCCCTACACTCGGACTCACACTTACACACACACAACGCCACCTGTTGAGCAGATAACTCACCATGTGACGTGTCGACAGTTTCCTGGCAAGTGATCTATCTATCTATCTATATGCTCAGGCCCAATCCCCATTTTGGGGGTAGCCGACTCAAGACAGAGCAAGAACAGGGAAAACACAAAAACAACATAAAACAAAAAATAAACACACAGATAAAAAACACAAACTCTCACACATCCAGGTCACCCAGGAGAAGACCCAGAGACCAGGGTTACCAAGGTAAGTGAAGTGGCAAGTGATAGCAAGCCTTTAATTCATGGAGGAACTGGTTTCGGACATTTTTCTACCGAAAAATGTACAAATTTATCTTGAAGGGGAGTCTAGTGGATGTTTTTTAAAGCTTGATGGAGGTCTAGCGATGAGACTATAAAATAATTAAATATATATTTAAATAGACCAACAATATAACCATTACCCCCTCAATGACTGGGACCCAGCGAGTAAAGGCGGAGTCACACGACCCGTTTTTCGAGCAATTTTTACGGGCAATTATGGTCTGGAAGCTTAAACAATGACACTTTATCCGAATTCAGCCGTCTAACATATTCTACCTTTAGTCTAGTTACCGATACCAGTGCGAAAAAGTCCCGAAATAATACGAGAAAAAAGTTGCTCATGGAAAATTGACGGAAACAAGCGCTCGTGTGACAGCGGCTTAAGAGGGGTAATCTGAGAATGAAACGTAGCGAAAGGAAAGGTAATGGTGTTTGAAAGGGAAACTAATGTATTCTTTAGTTCCATGGCCAGAATATCGAAGAGAGGTAATATATGGGGTCAGATCGCGTTGTACTTAGCTTTAGTACAATCGGGGGTATTAAGGGGAGGTATTCAGTTTATTTCCTAGACCTCAATCAAGCTTTAAAATACGCCCCATTGACCCCTTTTCATGATTAATTTGTAAATTTTTCGGTAGAAAAATTTCCCGGCTGAAAGCCGGTTCCTCTTAAATTACAGGCTCGCTATCGCTCGCCAGGATAAAATACGACACCTAAATGGCACGAAAGGTCTTAAAATTGACAGAAATGGGTTGAAAGTTCTTAAAATCGTCAAAATAATGGGGCGAGCGTCTTAAAATCTATAAAGCAATGGGGCTAAACATGAGAGAGAAAGGGATCCAGAAAAAAATCCCTCAAGTGGAAATCTCCCCTTAAGTGTTGTCCTCGATTTGTGAAATATCTGACAACACTTATTAAGGGGGGATGGGCACGGTTTTCTGGACCACTTTCTCCCTCATGTTTAGCCCCATTAGTTTTCAGATGTTAAGATGTTTGCCCCATTAGTTAGTCGATTTTAAGACCTTTCGTCCCATTTCTTCGTCAATATTTATACCTTTCGTGCTATTTACTGTAGGTGTCGATTTTTTCGCTGGCGAACGACAGTGAGCCTGTAATGTTGGAAGAAACGGCCCTCGGCCGGGACATTTTTCTACCGAAAAATTTACAAATTAATCTAGAAGGGGGATCTAATGGATGTTTTTTTTTTAAATTTGATGGAGGTCTAGGGAGGAAACTAGAAAAATAATAAAACTATACATAAATGAGCCAATAAATAAGCCCCTCCCGCCCTTACCCTCGACTGTACGTATTAATAAGTGCACCGACATTCCACATAATTACCCTTGTACCCTTTGCTATTGTCAGTAACTAGTGAATATGCAACTTACCTTTAATAAATATAAATACTACTAATACTACTAATAATAATAATAAATATAAATACTAATACTAATAATAGTAATAATAATAATAATAAATATAAATACTAATACTAATAATACTAATAATAATAATAATAATTATAATATAATACTAATACTAATAATACTAATAATAATTATAATATAAATACTAATACTAATAATACTAATAATAATAATAAAAAATATAAATACTAATAATAGTAATAATAAATAAATAAGTAAATATATAAATAAATCTATCTATCTATCTATCTATCTATCTATCTATCTCTCTCACTCTCTCTCTCTCTCTCTCTATATATATATATATATATATATATATATATATATATATATATATATATACTTTGTAATGGTAATAATAACAATACTACTACTACTACTAATAATAATAATAATAATAATAATAATAATAATAATAATAATAAATATATAGTCGGCATCAGTACCAGTGTAAGGCAATGACATTATGTGTGAACGTAGAAAATGTGTCGCCATATGACATAAATAAGTGCTCCAATTGTGAATAGTGATTTTAATATTATAGAATGTGAGGTGGAGAGAGAAAAAGTGCAACAGGGCAGGAAGCTAGTAAGAAGATTAAAGTCAATTACCAGAAATAATAATATTTGTATATATTACACACAGCACTTTACTACTAACTTTATTCACTGTAAGTGGAGGTTCCATTACATGAGCGTGTGTGTGTGTGTGTGTGTGTGTGTGTGTGTGTGTGAGTTGGGAGAGGGGGGGGGGGTCTTTCAATCTTATCACAAAAGTTTGGTTATTCTGGGTAGGGAACAAATGAGGGCACTAAACAAAGTTTTGTCAAAAACGGCTTGCAAGTTTTAGAGAATTTGTGCGAGCGGGAACATACACACACAAACACACACACACACACACACACACACACACACACACACACAAGCAAATACACACACACATACACAACCAAACACATACAGACAGACACCCAATATAATACCTTGCTTCACAGGGTACGGCACGCGCGGGGGTAAAATCCCTAACACATTGAAGGGGAACTTGGATGTTGGCATATGGCAGAAATCAATAGTGCAAACAGCTGCCATGGTCTACCTCTGGAGTGTGTGTAGATCACTAGGAGGCACAGGTAAAGGTGAGAAACAACAGTGAAGCTATTCGGTGTAATGTTAAGCGGAGATATTTATGTATTTAATTATTCACTAACTCTATTTTTTTCACTATTTTGATTTTCCATAACCCCTACCCATACCTTAAGCAAGTGTCACACTATGCCGAATTAAGTGCCGACGCTCCACGACTTAAGGAGTGGTGATAGAAAGGGGAGACCACTGGCGAGTAACAAAGGAGTACAAAGGAAATCAAGCAATCTAGTGACCCTTCTAGGCTGCTTGTCCTCCAAAACACTGAGGATCAAGTGTCCAAACAGTGGTTTAGAGTGGGTAAGGAACATTGGAAAGGGAATTACTGCCCTGGAACTAATGTCCGTGGCAGGATTACGAAGTTAGTAGAGGACAGATGGGTTATTAACTGAGGGGGGGATAAAATAAAGTTATTAATTTACAAACGCAGTCAGTCGCGGGTTTGATGCGAGATATTTGTCTAAGCGGAGTTTAAATAAATCAACGGTGCTGCAGTCTATAACGTCTCGGGGAAGCCCATTCCACAAGTTGACAACTCGATTGAAGAAGAAATTCTTAGATTCGTGGGAGTTAAAAGATTTACCAATAATTTTGCAACCGTTTCCCCGCGTGTAATTAGATAGGTCGATAGTGAAGTACTTACTACAGTTCATATTGTCAATTCCTTTGATGATTTTGAACACTTGAATTAAGTCACCTCATAATCTGCGCTGGGTTAAAGGAAATATATTTAATTCTCTAAGACGCACTTCGTATGGTTTGTTCTTTAGGCTAGGTATCATTTTGGTAACTCTACGTTGAACTCGTTCTAGCTTGTTTATATCTTTTTGGTAATAAGGGCACCAGGATTGAACGCAGTATTCCAGAAGAAGGCGGACTAAGGAATTGTAAAGGGTTAGGATAACTTCTTTGGATTTATGCTCAAATGACCTGCCTATAAAGCCAATTATTTTGTTTGCCTTCTTAACAACTTCTGAACATTGTTGACTCGGTTTTAGGCTACTCGATATTGTTACTCCCAGATCGGTTTCTCTGTTTACATTCTTAAGCTGGGTGCCATTCATCGAATAGTTTGCTTTCTCATTTAGGTATCCGATATATAGTACTTTACATTTATCCGCATTGAAACTCATTTGCCAAATGTGGGCCCAACATGACAATTTATCTAGATTGTGTTGCATATCGTCAACTTGTTCTTTTGTGAGTACGCTATTTGCAATTTTTGTATCGTCAGCAAATTTTGAGATTGTACAGGTGAGACCCTCATCTATGTCGTTGATGTAAATTAGAAAGATAATTGGTCCTAGTACCGATCCCTGGGGTACCCCGCTACTTACATTGGTCCATTTAGATGCCTTACCGTTTATGACTACTCTTTGCTTTCTGTCGCTGAGCCAATTTTCTATCCATTTCAACACACCGTCTTGTATTCCATGCGCTTTTAGTTTTAGCAGTAAACGTTTGTGGGGAACTTTGTCAAAGGCCTTTTGAAAATCAAGGTATATAATATCTACAGCTTTACTCTCATCGTAGAGGTTGAGGATATCGTGGATATCGTGGAAGGAGAAGGGAGACGGGGAGAAACGAGACAGGGAGAAGGGATATGCACAGAGATGCTTACATGGAGAAGGGAGAAAGGGAGACAGAAAGAAGCGAAATATGGAGAAGGGAGACAAAGAGAGATACCTGACGGGGACTGTACGGGGCTGAGCGGCGACCATGCAAGACCTAAGGAAGATAAATGTTGCAGCCGGGGCGGCGACATGCGCCGTAGTGCGCAAACTGGTCAGCGACAATGCTCCCGATGAGCGGCGCCTGTAGGAGGTAGGGCGGCGCCTATAAGTACTACTGCGGCAATGGACGGCCACCCTGTCACACTGGACACCTACTCCGTCACACTTGACCCTGACCGACGCAAACCGGTCCGTCGGAGCGTTATTTATAGGGGTCGGGGAAGGGACGTCTCAAGAGCGGCGACGTTGCCACGTGCGATGTTGCCAGGTCGTGGACTCACGGGAGGCCCTCCACCTATGACGCCGCCTGGGCGGTGACTCAAGAAAGTGTCGAAATTCGTCTTTGCTCATGGATGCTGTCAGGTGGCGTCCATGGTCGCCGCTGGACGCCGTCTGACGGCGTCCCACTCCAGTTGGGTTGCCTCTAAAAATATTCCCGAGCCCTTGGGACGGCGTAGGCACGCCACAGATCGTCACCGGGTCGCCGCCTGACGGCGACCTACCTTATAGCGGTGTCTGACGCAGACAGGCCGGCGCCCTTCTACCGTCTGACGCCGACTGGACGCCGCCCGCCTACCGTCCCCATCCTGTCCGTGTCCTTGACCTCAGCTACCGACTCAGCTTATGAGAGTTGTGCGTGTCGAACTTTTCCTGAGGCCCCTGACGACCTCTCCCGACGTCTTGAGTTGGCGCCCAACCACGTCGCGCGGCGATGTAGGCAAAGACCTCGTTATGACCCTTAAGTCGTGGAGCGTCGGCACTTAATTCGGTATAGTGTGACACCTGCTTTACCCCCACTTCCTAACCTTTCCCTTACTCCCTAATCCCTTCATCAATCCTCACCCCAACTACCCTTAAACCCCCCCCCCCCCCTGTCATCACTTCACCATCATGACCTCTTCCATCTTCACTCCTTGACCCCATCCACATCTCTTCACCCCCAACTCCAAATCCCTTCCTCTACTCCCTAATCTCTTCATCAATCCTCACCCCCACTCCCTATCCCTCCATCCCTTTTCCATCATAATCTCTTCATCAATCCTCACCCACACTACCCTTAACCTCTGCTAGCCCCTCACCCTCCCTTCCCTCCGTCATCACGTTTCCACAATAAACTCTTCATACTCCTTGACCCCATCCACAAATCTTCACCCCCACTCCCTAATATCTTCCTCAATCCTTACCCCCACTCCCTTTAAACCCCCTCCCTATCCCTCCATCCCGTTTCCATCATAACCTCTTCATACAGCCACTCCTTGACCCCATCCACAAGTCTTCACCCCTACTCCCAAACCCTTCCCCTACTCCCTAATCTCTTCATCAATCCTAACTCCTACTACCCTTCACCATCCACATCCCTTCCCCCACTCCCTAATCTCTTCATCAATCCTCACCCCCACTATCCTTAACCCCCTACCCTTTCCCATCCACAAGTCTTCACCACCACCCCCAAACCCTTCCCCCACTCCCTAATCTCTTCCTCAATCCTCACCCTCACTCCCTTTAAACTCCATCCCTACAAGTCTACAAGTCTTCACCACCACTCCCAACCCCTCCCCCACTCCCTAATGTTTTTATCAATCCTTACTCCCTCTACCCTTAACCCCTTCCAGCCCCCCCCCCCCCCTTCCGGTCATCACTTTTCCATCACGACTCTCTTCAAGGACCTCTCCATCATCACCAGATCCTCATTTCCACACACCTCTCCGCGACGACCCCCTCCATCGCTCATCTCTTTATCTTCCATAATTCTCACCTTTATTACGCCTCCCCTGTCGCCGGCTCTTCGTCTTTTCATCTCCAAGGGGAAGGACTCTTAAAATGGCGTTATCGGAATCCCAGAGGCCATTAGATGTCTTTGCTTTGCTTGACGGATTTTTGAGCTTTCGTTTTCTTTTTGTATCGTCTTATTGGAGTTTTAATGCTTCCTAATCTCTCTCATTTGTCGTCCCATTCTTTCTCTCGTTGTTTATCTGTCTTTGTCTGCTTGATGTGTGTGTGTGTGTGTGTGTGCTTGTGTGTGTGATTGTGTGTGTGTGTGTGTGTGTGTGTGTGTGTGTGTGTGTGTGTGTGTGTGTGTGTGTGTGTGTGATAATGCTAATAATATACGGTGTATTTGGAATTTCTGTTCTAGGTTGAAAATATGCATATAACAAACACAAAGCCTAATGCTAACCTATATTAATGTACATTGTTTTAAGGATAACTTTATATTGCTATCAATGTATAATGCTGATATGTGTGTGTGTGTGTGTGTGTGTGTGTGTAACAGGATAACACACATACTCACATTCACTCACTCTATCTCTCTGTCTCTCCTTGCTCCACGTAAATATACTTTCATAGCTTTCTCTCTTCCTTTTGCAGTCGATTTCTCTCTACCATTTTATGTTAACGCCTCGCACGTACAATATCTTTCCCTCCTTCTTATCTCCCTCTCTCACTCCTTACCTTCCTCCTCCTTCCTTCCCTCTCTCCTCCTTCCTTCCCTCTCTCCCCCTTCCCTCTCTCCTTCATTACCTTCCTTCTCCTTCCTTCCCTCTCTCCCCCTTCCCTCTCTCCTTCATTACCTTCCTCCTCCTTCCTTCCCTCTCTCCCCCTTCCCTCCCACCCTCCCTCCCTCTCTCCTCCTTCCCTCTCTCCTTCATTACCTTCCTCCTCCTTCCTTCGCTCTCTCTACCTTCCTTCCCTCTCTCCCCCTTTCCTACCTCTCTCCTCCTTCCCTCTCTCCTTCTTTACCTTACTCCTCCTTTCTTCGCTATCTCTCCCTTCCCTCCCTCTACGATGAGAGTAAAGCTGTAGATATTATATACCTTGATTTTCAAAAGGCCTTTGACAAAGTTCCCCACAAACGTTTACTGCTAAAACTAAAAGCGCATGGAATACAAGACGGTGTGTTGAAATGGATAGAAAATTGGCTCAGCAACAGAAAGCAAAGGGTAGTCATAAACGGTAAGGCATCTAAATGGACCAATGTAAGTAGCGGGGTACCCCAGGGATCGGTACTAGGACCAATTCTCTTTCTAATTTACATCAACGACATAGATGAGGGTCTCACCTGCACAATCTCAAAATTTGCTGACGATACAAAAATTGCAAATAGCGTACTCTCAAAAGAACAAGTTGACGATATGCAACACAATCTAGATAAATTGTCATGTTGGGCCCAAATTTGGCAAATGAGTTTCAATGCGGATAAATGTAAAGTACTACATGTCGGATACCTAAATGAGAAAGCAAACTATTCGATGAATGGCACTCAGCTTAAGAATGTAAACAGAGAAACTGATCTGGGAGTAACAATATCGAGTAACCTAAAACCGAGTCAACAATGTTCAGAAGTTGTTAAGAAGGCAAACAAAATAATTGGCTTTATAGGCAGGTCATTTGAGCATAAATCCAAAGAAGTTATCCTAACCCTTTACAATTCCTTAGTCCGCCCTCTTCTGGAATACTGCGTTCAATCCTGGTGCCCTTATTACCAAAAAGATATAAACAAGCTAGAACGAGTTCAACGTAGAGTTACCAAAATTATACCTAGCCTAAAGAACAAACCATACGAAGAGCGAAGAGCGTCTTAGAGAATTAAATCTATTTCCTTTAACCCAGCGCAGATTAAGAGGCGACTTAATTCAAGTGTTCAAAATCATCAAAGGCATCGACAATATGAACTGTAGTAAGTACTTCACTATCGACCAATCTAATTACACGCGGGGAAACGGTTGCAAAATTATTGGTAAATCTTTTAACTCGCACGAATCTAAGAATTTCTTCTTCAATCGAGTTGTCAACTTGTGGAATGGGCTTCCCGAGACGTTATAGACTGCAGCACCGTTGATTCATTTAAATTCCGCCTAGACAAATATCTCGCATCAAACCCGCGACTGACTGCGTTTGTAAATGAATAACTTTATCCTCCCCTCAGTTACTAACCCATATGTCCCCTACTAACTTCCTAGTCCTGCCACGTTAGTGGCAGGGCAGTAGTTCCCTTACCCACTCTAAACCACTGTTTGGACACTTGATCCTCAGTGTTTTGGAGGACAAGCAGCCTAGAAGGGTCACTAGATCTGTTGTTGCTTGATTTCCTTTGTACTCCTTTGTACTCTCTCCTCCTGTCTCCCTCTCTCCCTCCGTACCTCTCTCCTTCATTACCTTCCTCCTCCTTTCTTCGCTCTCTCCCCCTTCCCCCTCCTTCCCTCTCTCCTCCTGTCTCCCTCTTTCCCTCCGTACCTCTCTCCCCCTTCCTTCCCTCTCTTCCCCCTCCTTCCTTCTCCTCCTCCTCCATCCCCACATTAACTTCCCTTTCTCTTTCGTCGCCCTCGCCTTCTCTTTACATTCCTCTCTCGGCACATTCGCAGTCGCTTCAGTAGTTGTGAGCTGTGACGTCTGGAAGTTGAAGCACAGGCACAGTCAAAAGTCGTGTCTGCTTCCATTAACGTATACCTTAGAAAGGAGGATAGTGTCATCTTAGAGGCGCGTGGACATTACAGACGAAGGAGGTGTTGCGTGCAAAACTTATTGCTATTATTATTTGTTTATTTATCTATTATTTTGTTTCTATGTGAGTGAGGGAGACAAAAGGCAGAACTGCCTGTAGAGAGTGCCTCCCCCAGAGTTGAAAGAGTGACAGGACCAAAATCAAGGGACATTCGAGCCAAAATGCCTGGACACAATTTAAGTCATAGGAAGAGGGAAAGACTGATTCTGAGAGAGAGTTCCAGAGCCCAGCTGTTGAATAGAAGAAAGACTGAGAATACCGTTTCACTCTTGGGTTGGAGAGTTGTACAGAGTAGGGGTGGGATTGTGTTGCAAGACAGGTACTACGTACCCTACGTAGAGGAGGAGGTATACACTGGGAGAGCTCTGAGGAACATTGATTATTGTAGTAGCTATAGAATAGCGAGAGAGATGCAACATTGCGACGAAGAGAGAGAAATTGCAGAGAGTTAGTGAGTGGACGGGAGTTAATGATACAAAAGGCTTTCCTTACTACTTCGTCTAGGAATGCGGTGTGAGAGGATCCTCCCCACACATGTGAACAATACTCAATACAAGGACGCACTGTGCCCCTGTACAGAGCAAGAAGCTGTGCAGGGGTAAAGAACCCCTTGAGGCAGTTGAGCACACAATGGTACGAAAGGTATTTGTTTATACTTGGTGGAGGCCTAGGGAGCAAACTAATAATACTACTAATAATAATAAAGTAGAAATACCGCTTTGCCCAAAATCAAAACTAATAATAATAATAATAATAATAATAATTATTATTATTATAAAGAACAAAAGGCTAACTGAACTGGAACTCGAGGCCAACCGAGAGAAAACTAGACAGAAAAACCCCAACACCAATAGGGAGGACCTGAACAAAAGTAAAAACGATGAGACAATTGCAGCCGATGAAGAGGCAACTATTCCTGACCCACAAGAGACGCGAGACCAACCAGAGACAATCCAAGAAGAAAATGCAGATGAGAGACTATTGGTGATGACAGCAAGCATGAGGCAGAATTGGGAGATCATCAAAGAAACAGCTATTGGAGAAAGATCACCAATACCAAGCTCAAGAAAGATAGCCATGCACAAAAACTTATCAAACACGCCAATGAAGCCATTCATAAGATCAAAAGTGACCTGACAAGACCGATGGAACTGACAGAAGTGAACCAGCTCATATACGCAACAGCTCAGCAATGGCAGGGACAGTAGGAAAAAGACCCAGACAGCAGAAACAGAAGAGTAAAAAACCGGCTTGGAAAGAGAAGATTGAGAGGGAAATATAAAAGCTGCATGGAGACTTATGACTCCTGAGCGAAATTGAAAAGAGCTCCATAGTAAAATAAGATCAAGAAGAAACAACTGGGACGGAAGCTTAACATCAAGAAGAAGCATGACATACCAACTGCCAAAGAAATGCTGAAGTAAAAGATACAAGCAAAGACACAGAGGCTCAGGAAATTCACCAAAAGATGTAACTTCTACAGACAGAATAAGATCTTCAAAAAAGACGAAAAAGAAGTTCTACAGAGAGTTAGGGAAAAAGAAGACCGATGTCAACAAACCACCCGCCATCGAAGAAGTCAAAGGGTTCTGGAGTAAAATATGGGAACATGGAAAGTATCACAATGAACAAGCCACCTGGATCCAACAACAACAGGATCAGTACAGCAACCCGAAGAGCCAAGACTGGTCAGAGATCAACAACACTGAGCCCACTACTGCCATCAACAAGACCAACTACTGAATGGCACCTGGGATAGATGGAATTGCCAACTTCTGGATACAAAATTTCTACAGCACCCATGAAGATCTTGCAAGGGCATATAACAACATCATGGAGAAACCAGACAACTGTCCTGACTGGCTCACACAAGGTATCACGTACCTGATACCAAAGACAGAGGAAACCCAAAACCCAAAGAATTACAGACCCATCATCTGCGTACCGACAATGTACAAGATCCTCACATCCATCGTCACCGAGAGGACCTACACCTTCCTTGACGAGAACAACTTGTTGCCAGCAGAACAAAAAAGATGATGATAATGCGACTATCAATATCTAGGAATTATTGTTACCTCCACCAACCGAATTTACTCCTAAACTCAATTAATGAAATCAACAAATACATGTGGCAGTCCAGGGATTCGAACCTAGGATGCTCACACCGAAATTCAGTGCATTTATCCATTGCGCTACGAAGACAGTTAAAGAATGGTGGACAAGCCTACGATTTATTATGCAGTTTGGAATCCTGCATATCAATCTAAGCATGTAGGAGTAAAGTCGGTTGGTGGAGATAACATAATAATTCAAGACCGCTATAATTACGTTAAAATGATTCTACCTCATCTATACCCTGTTCCATGTAGGTAGGCCAGAAATTATGAACCCTAATCTCTGTAACTCAAAAAAGCCTAAATAGAATGGGCTGTAAATTTCCACACCTATTACCTGGTTTACCCTTCCCAAATGGTAGATATATTTGCTCGATTACTCTAGTCGTGTGTGAGCTATAGGGGTTAGTAGTCACGATTTCAGTACAACTTGTTTGAAACAGGATATAGTACAGTCGGGCAAATAAGTGATGTCTCGGCACCAATTACGTTTTGATCAATAATTGGTATCAGCAATATTTACACATGATTTCTTCTTTTTGAATGAGATATAACAAACATTTTCCTACACTTTCCCAGCCTATTCAACATATGGCAGACATTACTACAGCACAGAGCGAGCCGAACGTAATGACAGCTGAGACATGACTTATTAGCGCCACCGTACATAATTGTGTGGCTGATTGGAAAGCACATTAGACTGTAACGCCTGCTTTTTTGTCCTCTTATTTTTATCTTTCTCTGGCTTGTATCCATTCGGCCCCATTCAGCATACTGTTTTAAGACGCTTACCCTCATCCAGGCGTCGATTTCTTCCTGGCCAGCGATAGCGAGCCAGCATTGTATGGAGAAATCCGGCTTCGCCGGAGACATTATTCAATCGTAAAAGGTACACATTTAGCCTGCTGCTATTTGGATTCCGACATTTGGCTATTTCTATTGTGAGTTTTGTTCGGTTATTCGGCTCCAATCGTCGGAGTGGGAGGGGGGGGGGGGACTGTGGAGATTTCCTTTTAGATTAGGAAACTTTGTATTTCTATTTAGCATACCAGTGCATAAAGAAGGTAGCTCTCTTGACTTTCTTATTGGGTCCAATTTTAACTCTCGGTTAATTAAATTCTAACTTTTCGTAATCTAGCCAAAATCAACTCTAGCCTAACCCAACTCTAACCTTACCTAGCTTAAACTAACTCTAACCTAACTCAGCCTAAGCTAGCTTATGATTACTCTAACCGCACCTAGCCTAGCCTCACCTAACTCTGACCTTACCTAGTATAAACCAACTCTAACCCAACTTAGCCTAAACTAGCTCCTACCTATTCTAGCCGAAGCTAAATCTAACGTTTCCTAGCCTAAGCTAAATCGAAGCTAACCTAGCCTAAGCTAACTACAATCTAACCTAGCTCTAACTAAATCTAATCTAATCTAGCATAAGATAATAAGCTAACCTAGCCTAAGCTAACTAAAATCTAACTTAGCCTTAACTAAATCTAATCTAGCATAATTTCAAGGTAAAAAAACATATACTTTTTAAACAAATTTGACAGCAGGCTAAATGTCTCCGGTTAAGCCGGATTTCTCCATACAAAGCTGGCTCGCATGAAGATTTTTACACCTGAATGGGGATAAACGTCTTAAAATAGTAGGCTGAATGTGGCCGAATGGATACAAGCCAGAGGAAGAGAAACAAAGAAGAGAACAAAAAAGCAGGTCTAGCTTACCCTAATCCACTCAAAATAAGGCTAAATAATTCAAACTAAATATGGCAATAGATTAAGGGGAGGTATTTAGTTTGTTCCCTAGACCTCCATCAACCTTAAAATTACACCCCCTTGAGTCTCTTTCAAGATAAATTTATACATTTTTCGGTAGAAAAATGTCCCGGCCAAAGGCCGGTTCCTCTTAAATTACAGGCTCGCTATCGCTCGCCAGGATAAATCGACACCTGAATGGCACGAAAGGTCTTAATATGGGGTGAAAGTTCTTACAATCGCTAAACTAATGGGGCAAACGTTTTATAACATCAAAAGCAATGGGGCTAAACATGAGGGAGAAAGGGGTCAAGAAAAAAAATCCCTCAAGTGGAGATCTCCCCTTAAACTGCACAACATCGTCTAAACATTGCTAGAATCAAATACAAAAGACGTCGCCGTTGAAGAAGCTTATCTGACGTCATCCAGCATCAATCACCCGTCGACCCCCTGCCTGGCTGGCGGGTGAAAGGAAAGGGTGAAGGCAGAGTGAAGGCAAGAAGGCGTTCACTGATGGAAATTATTATTATTCGAAGGATTAACAAATGGGCCGTTTTTTCTGGTCCCCTTTCTTCCTTATGTTTAGCCCGATCAGTTTTCAGATTTTATGACGTTCGACTCTATATTTTGTCGATTTAAAAAAATTTCATCCTATTTCTAAATCAATATTAAGACCTTTCGTGCCACTTAGGTGTCGATTTTTTCTGGCGAGCGATAGCCAGCCTGTAATTTTAAGACAAACCGGCCTTCGGCCGAAACATTTTTCTATAAACAAATGTACACATTTGTCTTGAAGGGGGTCTAGGGAGTGTTTTTTGTTTTAAGCTTGATGAAGGTATAGCGAGGAAACTAAACAATATATATATATATATATATATATATATATATATAAAGACCCAAACAATAACCGCTACCCTTTAAGGGATATCAGATTCCCGCTAAAGCCCCAAGAAAATGCCAGGACACGCTCCCAAAATATATAGTCCCTCTTCCCTGCTTTTAGATGACAGGGGCGAGATGCAGGCTAGGCGAGGTGCGAGAGAAAAACCCTGTGGCAAGAGAGCTTATACTCGATTTAGCTACTTATCCGCTAGATCTAGAGGTACTAACTTCGATCTAGCGGGATTTATTTACACCTAGCGACTTGAATGCTAGCGATAGTCGGGAGATTTGAGCGATTTTAGAGATATTGTAGAGATTGTGCCATCATCTGATCTGATGGCTGGAGTATAGTAAGAAAGTAGATTTTTTTGTCTATGTGAGTGAAGGAGACAAAAGGCATAACTGCACGTATCGAGTGCCTCCCCCAGAGTTGAAAGAGTGACAGGACCAACATCAAAGGACGTTCGAGCCAAAATGCCTGGACACACGGAGTTTGAAGCAATATAAGTCTTAGGAAGAGGGAAAGACTGATTCTGGGAGAGAGTTCCAGAGTTCAGCAGAGTAATTTGGATAGAGGAAGAATAAGTTGAGAAGTGATAATTTTAGCGATTTGGGGTATATATTTACTATGTGCTTGAATTGGTAACCCTGGGTGGAAGGCTGGTGAGTAGTGTTGCCAATTTAGCTACTTTCCCGCTAGATCTACCGCTATTTACGTCGGTCTAGAGGAAAATTTATACATCTAGCGACGTGAATTCTAGCGATACTCTGGAGATTTCAGCCATTAAGGGGAGATGGTTCACTTTTGGGGCGTTGTTTGCATGTATTCATTATTTTTCTAGTTTTTTCCCTAGACCTCCATCAAATTAAAAAAAAAAAACATCCATTAGATCCCCCTTCTAGATTAATTTGTACATTTTTCGGTAGAAAAATGTCCCGGCTGAGGGCCGGTTCTTCCAACATTACAGGCTCACTATCGTTCGCCAGGTAAAAAATCGACACCTAAATAGCACGAAAGGTCTAAATATTGACGTAGAAATGGGTCGAAAGGTCTTAAAATCGACTAACTAATGGGGCAAACATCTTAACATCTGAAAACTAATGGGGTTAAACATAAGGGAGAAAGTGGTCCAGAAAACCGGCCCGTGTCCCCTTAAAGAGCGATATTGTAGAGATTGTGGCAGTATTCTAGCGATTTTCGGCATTTATTAACTGTCTAGCGGGATTGACTTGGTAACCCTGCTGGTGGTGAGGGATGGAAGCGAGGCATAGGCGAGTTCACATGAGGGATTTTTACGCCAGATTATTCAGGAACTGACAGGTTCTGAACTATAAACGTACCCCTGGAATAGTCTATGTCCAGTCTATTGGCCGATACTATTGGATAATAGTCCCATTATCCCATACTGTACCGGAGACGTCCTTTTCATTTTATTTTGGCTACGATTTTTATTCGGATTATAAAGGGGCTCCAGCAATTAACAGGCTTCGAACCTATCTCAATCAACACTTTGTACTACCACGGACCCTTCGTAAACCGTATGAAATCGTCTAAATATAGCTAGAATATAATGCAAAGGACGTCGCTGGTGCAGAAGGGGTTAAATACTATTGGATAATAGTGTCATTATATTGCCAGACTAATGTTAGCCTTCAAAAAGTGACAGGAAAAATGCTAGTGTAAAGACGGGTTCGTTCGATTACTATTATCGGTGTCTCATATAGGGTTATCTGGTTTTGAAGCATTTAATTTCATGTTTTTAAATATTTACTGTATATATATATATATATATATATATATATATATATATATATAACAAATTGAATCTGTGCCAGATATATATTAATGTCTATCGAAAGTCACCTAAAAAACTGTGTCATGTGAACCCGCCTTAAATCTGCCTAAACTTGAAGAGGAAGCACGGTCTACAGGCGAGGCTGAAAGGGAGAGGAGGGAAGGGAGGGGAAGGGAAGGTAAGGGAGGGAAGGGAGGGGAGGGAAGGGAAGGTAAGGGAGGGGAGGGAAGGGAGAGGGAGGGACGATAGGGAAGGGAGGGAGGGGGGTACGGAGGGTATGGAAGGTAAGGGAGGGAGAGTAGGGAAGGTAAGGAAGGGAGGGAAGGTAAGGAAGGGAGGGTAGGGAAGGTGAGGGTAGGGAAGGTAAGGGAGGGTAGGGAAGGTAAGGAAGGGAGGGTAGGAAAGGTAAGGGAGGATAGGGAAGGTAAGGGAGGGTAAGGAAGGGTAGGAAGGGAGGGGAGAGAAGGGAAGGAGGGGAGGGAAGGGAGAGGAGGGAGGGTAGGGAAGGTAAGGGAGGGTAGGGAAGGGAGAGTAGGGAAGGGAAGGGAGAGGAGGGAGGGTAGGGAAGGGAAGAGAGAGGAGGGAAGGGGAGGAAGGGAGGGTAGGAAAGGGAAGGAGGGTAGGGAAGGGAAGGGAACACACTAACATAAATTATAATTGAATTAAACACAAAAATAATAATAATGATAAAATTCCCTTACTCACCTACGCCTTCCATCCTGTTTCCAAGCCATTTTTGCCCCTATATTCTTACCTGAAAACAAGAAACAGTACATAAATATACAAATAAATAAATACACTAATTATTACAAAATATAAATATATATATAAGTAAAATATATGAATACATAATTAAAAACACAAACAAATTAAACCAACCACAGCATCAACAACAATGACCCCCAAGAGAGTGAGTGAGGCGGAGGCTAACAAAGCTCCGATCTCTCCCGCAGCTGTAGATACGAAAACCCATAGATATTCCGCTTTATTCCCAGCTTAGGTTTCCGGTGTGAAAGAGAGAGAGAGAGAGAGAGAGTCAGAGAGAAAGTCAGAGTGTGAGACAGAGCGAGAGCGAGAGAGAGAGAGAGAGAGAGAGAGAGAGAGAGAGAGAGAGAGAGAGAGAGAGAGAGAGAGAGAGAGAGAGAGAGAGAGAGAGAGAGTCAGAGAGAGAGACAGAGAGAGAGAGAGAGTCAGAGAGAGAGAGAGAGAGAGAGAGAGAGAGAGAGAGAGAGAGAGAGAGAGAGAGAGAGAGAGAGAGAGAGAGAGCTCATGGAAGAAAGGTATGCAGGGGAGTGTATATAGGCGTTTGGTCGAAGGGAGGGCTCGAGTGGCTTAGAGGGAGATAGGGTGTAAGTGATGGAACGGTGGAGTCAGTGAGGGAGGGAGGGAGGGTGATGGAATAGATGGAGAAAGGAGAGAGTGAGGGAAAGAGGGAGTGGTGGAGGGAAAGGTGGATGGGAGAGAGGAAAGGGGAGTCGTGGCTGCAGGGAGGTGATTTGGGAGAGATTTGGGGAAGAAGGTAGTGAGTTAAAGCCAGAGTCAAACGAGCACTTTTTCGAGAAATTTTTACGAGCATATATGGTCTGGAAGCTTAACAAAATTACACTTTTTCAGAATTCAGCCGCCTAACATAATCTACCTTCAGTTTAGTTACCGATACCAGTGCGAAAATGTCCCGAAATAATACGAGAAAAAACTTGCTCATGGAACATTGACGGAAAAAGCGCTCGTGTGACAACAGCTATAGGGAGGGAGTTGGAGTCATGATGAGAACATAAAACAAATGAGATGGAGTCTGCAGAAGGCCAATTGACTACTTGCGAGTTTCAAGCTATAAGGAGGAAGTTGGAGCTGTAGATATTGATACTCAGCAGTTAAAATACGGTTGTCGTACATTTATAAATACATAAAACCTAATTCAACATACTCTTCAGCCATTGGAAACCTGCATAATCATAGCATTTATATTTACCATCGATGTTTACAGTTCCTTATATCCTGAAACTCGCAAGTGTGACGTCAATTGGCCCACACAAAGCAGATATTCTCTAAAGGAGAGGTAAACAGTATTTTATTTCGTCCTATGTGCATGAAGGAGACAAAAGACAAAGCTGCCTGTAACAAGTGCCCCCCCCCCCCCCCTCCACCACCACCAGGTTAAACTAGTGATAGAGAGCCAAAATCAAGGTACGTTCGAGGGAATTTAGGTGCGTTGCATACAAGTGTGGTGTGCTTATTAAGGGGAGATTTCCACTTGAGGGATTTTTTTCGGGACCCCTTTCTCCCTCATGTTTAGCCCCATTGCTTTTGATATTTTAAGACGTTCGCCCCATAATTAATAACTTTCGCCCCATTTCTGTACATTTTAAGACCTTTCATGCAAATTAGGTGTCGATTTTTTCCTGGCGAGCGATAGCGAGCCTGTAATTTAAGAGGAAGCGGCCTTTGGCCGGGAAATTTTTCTACCGAAGAATGTACAAATTTATCTTGAAAGGGGGTTAAGGGAGTGAAATTTTAAGATTGCTGGAGTAGGAAACAAACTAAAAAACTCCCCTTAAGTTTAGTGAAATGAATAGGAAGAGGAAGTGTTTGTGAGAGTTAGCTGGATTACTCTCTGTGTAGGTGTGGCACTAATAGAATCAGTGGGGAAGCCAGGCAAGTGAAACAGGAGTTCCAGTAACTCCTTATCAAATGCCTATGTGGCCTCCCCTGGGTACTGCCCTGCTCCATTGGTGGCTAACATCTGCCCAATCGAATGTGAGAGAGAGAGAGGGAGAAAATATCATGATGAAAGACAGGGAGGAGAGGGAGAGAGATTTACATAGATTTGCATAAATAGATACACTGGCCACACAGACCTTAAGATCCAAACGAGGTGGTCAGGGCTTAATTCTAGTAGAGAGAGGGAGAGAGATTTACATAGATTTTCATAAATAGATACACTGGCCACACAGACCTTGCGATCCAAACGAGGTGGTCAGCACTTAATTCGAGAAGGGAGAGAGAGAGAGAGAGAGGGCGATACATAGTTAGAGAGAGATAGTTAGACAATGAGAGGGGTAGAACAGGAGTCATGATAAGAGGCCCCCGTCGTCCACTCTGGCGGGCCCTTTAGTCCGGCCTCACACGGACACCACTGGTTAGGAGGGTCCGCAAATCGCGCCCATGTATCTCACCCAAGCTCTTATAGGGGGATGGGCGTATTTATTGGCTCATTTATGTATTGTTTTGAGTTTTTTGTTAGTTTCCTCCCTAGACCTCCATCAAACTTAATAAAATATCCATTAGATCCCCTTTCTAGATTAATTTGTACATTTTTCGGTAGACAACGGTTCTTCAAAAATGACAGGCTCAGTATTGTTCGCCAGGAAAAATATCGACACCTAAATAGCACGAAAGATCTTAATATTGACAAAGAAATGGGACGAAAGGTCTTAAAATCGCCAAACTTATGGGCCGAACGTCTTATAATCTGAAAACTAATAAGTTTGGTGATTTGAAGACCTTTCGCCCCATTTCTTTGTCAATATTAAGACTTTTAGTGTCATTTAGGTGTCGATACATAAATATAAATATACATAAATATAAATATACATAAATATAAATATATATACTGTATACATAAATATATATATACATAAATATATATATACATAAATATAAATATACATAAATATAAATATACATAAATATATATATACATAAATATAAATATACATAAATATAAATATATATATATATATACATAAATATATATATACATAAATATATATGAGATGGTTCGGCCATATGGAACGTATGGAAAGCGAGAGAATGACTAAGAGGGTGTACGAGAGCGAGGTGGAGGGACAGAGGGGGAGAGGTAGACCGAATATGAGGTGGAAGGATGGAGTGAGGAAGTACATGAACGAAGGCGGTGCTGGTTGGGGGGAGGGGCGTCGACTGACTGGGGACAGAGGTGCATGGGGGCGGTTCGTTCGTGGCCACCCCTTCGGGGATCACGGCGTCAGGCAATAGATAGATAGATAGATAGATAAATATATATATACATAAATATAAATATATATATATAAATATATATATATACATAAATATATATATACATAAATATATATATACATAAATATATATATAAATATATATATATATATACATAAATATATATATACATAAATATATATATACATAAATATATATATACATAAATATATATACATAAATATATATATACATAAATATATATATACATAAATATATATACATAAATATATATATACATAAATATAAATATACATAAATATATATATACATAAATGAGCAAATCAATACGCTCATCCCCCCTTAACCCCTTCTGTACCGGCTACGTCTTTTCAATTTTATTCTAGCTACAGGTATATTTAGACGATTGTGTGCAGCTTAAGAAGGATCTGTGGTAGTATGAGGGTTAAGGGGAGATTTCCACTTGAGGGATTTTTTTCTTGACTCCTTTCTCCCTCATGTTTAGCCTCATTGCTTTTGAGATTTTAAGACGTTCGCCCCATTAGTTTGACGATTTTAAGAACCCTCGTCCCATTTAAGTCAATTTTAAGACCATTCGTGCCATTTAGGTGTCGATTTTTTACTGGCGAGCGATAGCGAGCCTGTAATTAAGGGGAATCAGCCTTCGGCCAGGACATTTTTCTACCGAAAAATTTACACATTCATCTTGAAAGGGGATCAAGGGGGAGTAATTTTAAGTTTGATGGAAGTCTAGGGAATCAACTAAAATCCTCCCCTTAAGTGAGATAGTTTGAAGCATGTTTAAGTGAGATAGTTTGAAGCATGTTTAAGTGAGATAGTTTGAAGCATGTTTAAGTGAGATAGTTTGAAGCATGTTTAAGTGAGATAGTTTGAAGCATGTTTAAGTGAGATAGTTTGAAGCATGTTTAAGTGAGATAGTTTGAAGCATGTTTAAGTGAGATAGTTTGAAGCATGTTTAAGTGAGATAGTTTG
Organism: Paralithodes platypus; assembly: GCA_032716605.1. Lineage (NCBI taxonomy): Eukaryota > Metazoa > Arthropoda > Malacostraca > Decapoda > Lithodidae > Paralithodes > Paralithodes platypus. The sequence goes on from CM064507.1 coordinate 37,468,622, forward strand.
AAGCATGTTTATTGCTGGAGGTCCTTTTGAAACTGAGTAAAACCGTTTAATAGTAGCCAGAATAATGCTAAAAGGACGTTGCGGTACAGTCGCGCTAATAAGTCATGTCCCGGCACCAAGCTATGTTTTGATCAATAATTGGTATCAGCAATATCTAAGCTTCATTTCGTCATATCGAGTGAAATATATAAATATGATGTTCCTACACTTACCCACCTTATTCAACATCTGACAGACATTAATGAAGCACAGAGCAAGCCAAACGTAGTGACAGCTGGGACATGACTCACACGAGATATTTTATAGTCAACATTTGATGATCAAAAAAATTCTGGCAACATTTCTGGAATATTTTGCACTGGTGTCGGAAACTAGGCTGATGATAGATGAATTTAGGCCAAAGAAATATTTTAAATGTTGACCTCATAAGCAGCCAGACCAGTGTTAAGGATAAATGTTGAGGGAAAAAGCGCTCGTGTGATACCGGCTTAAAGGGAGATTTCCACTTGAGGGATTTTTTTCTTGACTCCTTTCTCCCTCATATTTAGCCCCATTGTTTTTATACTGTTAAGACATTTGCCCCATTATTTTGACGATTTTAAGAACTTTCAAACCATTTCTGTCAATTTGAAGACCTTTCGTGCCATTGGTGTCGATTTTATCCTGGCGAGCGATAGCGAGCCTGTAATTTAAGAGGAACCGGCTTTCAGCCGGGACATTTTTCTACCGAAAAATGTAAAAATTTATCTTGAAAAGGGCTCAAGGGGGTGTAATCTTAAACTTGAAGGATATCTAGGGACCAAACTAAAAACCTCCCATTAAGAGGATAGTGTCATAATTATATGGCTGTTTTTTTGGTCTATTAATTCATATAGTTTGTAGTTTCCTCGCTAAACTAATGGGGCTAAACACGAGGGAGAAAGAGATCCAGCAAAACGACTCATCTCCCCCTTAAGCCGGTATCACACGATCACTTTTTCCTTCAACATTTATCGTCAACACTCCTCTGGCCGGTAATGAGGTAGACTTTTTATATCATTCTTATTCCCAAATTAATCTACATTCAGCCTAGTTTCCAAAACCAGTGCAAAATATCCCAGAAATGTTGCCAGAAAAATTTTAACCATCGAATGTTGACTATAGAAGCACTCGTGTGATACCCGCTTTATGGTATACAACACAAATTATGTTCTGCTTTTTATAGCTTTAAAAAAAAAAAAAAAAAAAAAAAAAAAAAAAAAAAAAAAAACACCGATGTATAACTAGGTGTCAGAAATATTATATTGATATCATTAGTTCAGACAAGGTTAGTGACACCTCTCTCTTTATTGAACACAAAATACATGGCTAGACAAAAAATAAAAGTATAAAAGTGAAGTCTCTAGACACGAATATAAACTATAAAGTCAGAGTTGTGAGAGCAGCGTGGAGCGGAGGGATGGCTGGTGAAGCTTAAAGAGGAGATACACTAGTGAAAAGAAGGGTTGAAGGTGCAAGCAAACCATGGCAAGGAGAAGGTAAGGGGGCACGGGAAGGCAGGGAGTAAAGCGAAGCAGTTAGGTAGAAGAATTGTGATATTTTTTTTTATAAAGTTATCACAATTGGCACACAATAATAAACGCAGTATAATAACAATTTGATATTGAGCCATCATAGGTTGAGCCTATGTTGGATTTGGCAGCCCCTTTTCATTTGGCAGCCCCTTTTCATTTGGCAGCCCCATTTCATTTGGCAGCCCCTTTTCATTTGGCAGCCCCATTTCATTTGGCAGCCCCTTTTCATTTGGCAGCCCCTTTTCATTTGGCAGCCCCTTTTAATTTGGCAGCCCCATTTCATTTGGCAGCCCCTTTTCATTTGGCAGCCCCATTTCATTTGGCAGCCCCTTTTCATTTGGCAGCCCCTTTTCATTTGGCAGCCCCTTTTCATTTAGCAGCCCCTTTTCATTTGGCAGCCCCTTTTCATTTGGCAGCCCCTTTTCATTTGGCAGCCCCTTTTCATTTGGCAGCCCCTTTTCATTTAATTTCCATTCGAGTTCTGAAACACTGATATTTGCCCCAAACTGCATTCCATGGTAGAGATGTCAAACTAATCTCAAATGACTCGTCTGGGCAAGTGAAACAACTTATTATCAGAGAATGTTTGGCTATTGTTGACCGTTTGACTTGTACTGGTCCCTGCAGTTTATTATCATGTTACAAATTGGTAGAAATGTGTGTCAATGGTCACTCATTTGTTGAACTACAGGAACCAGTACACGTCAAATGGTCAACTTTCTATCAGCATTGTCTGAACATTTATTGTTTCCCTTGTCCAGACGAGTCATTTGAGACTAGTTTGGCATCTCTACCGCAGTATACAGTTTGAGGTAAATATCAGTGTTCCAGTACGCTAATGAAGATTAATTGAAACGGGGCTGCCAAAGCCAACATAGGCTAAACCTATGATGGCCCCATAACTAATTATGATTATATTGTGTTTATTATTGTGTGTGCCAATGTTGACACTTTTATCAGGAAACGTACAATTCCCACAAATTCTCTGACTCGGCTGCCACACTATAAGAGAGTGTTATGGCAGAGTGGCTTGGTGGTTAGAGTTAAGGGCAGATATCCACTGGAGGCATTTTTTTCTTAACTCCTTTCTCCCTCATGTTTAGCCCCATTGCTTTAAACAAAATTAAGACGTTCGACCCATTAGGTTGGCGATTTTAAGAACGTTCGCCCCATTTATGTCAATTTTAGGAATTTTCGTGCCATTTAGGTGTCGATTTTTTCCTGGTGAGCGATAGCGAGCCTATATTTTAAGAGGAACTGGCCTTCGGCCAGGAAATTTTTCTACCGAAAAATGTACAAATTTATCTTGAAAGGGGGTCAAGGGGGTGTAATTTTCAACTTGATGGAAGTCTAGGGAACAAACTAGAAACCCCCCCTTAAAGAATACAAAAATGGAAAATCATGATAAGTTTCAATTCGGCTCGAGGTGACTTTACAATTTAATAAACATAATTAGTGACAGTGACTGTATTTTGATCTATAGAAATATTTTATTAACTTTATGTATTAACTAGGACGCGTGCACCAACTAAATAAAGAACAGCGAACAGTGCAATAACATCTAAAGAACACTAGATGCCAAAATGAAAATAAGTATTCCAAGAACAGATCTGACGGAAATATAACACCCGGAAGAGATACTGGGTAAGACAAATAGTAGTGTGTTTCTGAATAGTGTTGCCGGAGGAGAGAGTTGGGGGGGGGGGGGGGAGGGGGGGGGGGGGGGGGGGGCCACTGGCTACATTGTTAGCTTCACAAAGATGGAAACGAGGGCTACCCGGAAAACAAAAAAAATGTGGAAGAACTGACTAAGACATAATATATCACCCTGAAGAGAACGAGTGTCTGGAAATATATACTGTATACTTAAGGGGAGGCGGACCGTTTTTCTGGACCCCCTTCTCCCTAATGTTAAGCCCCACTAGTTTTGAGATTATAAGACGTTCGGCCAATTAGTTTGGCGATTTTAACACCTTTTGCCCTATTTCGTTGTCAATTTTAAGACCTTTCGTGCCATTTAGGTGTCGATTATTTCCTGGCGAGCGATAGCGAGCTTGCAATTTTAAGAGGAACCGGCCTTCGGCCGGAATTTTTTTCTACCGAAAAATGTACAAATTTATCTAGAAGGGGGGTCTAGGGGGTGTTCTTCTAAGCTTGATGGAGGTCTAGGGAGGAAACTAAAAAAAATATATGAATAAATGAATTAATAGACCAAACAAACGATCAGTCTCCCCTTAAAGGACTACTCTCATAGAAAACATTAGCTGCCCAAGGATGTTAATGAGGATTACCAACTAAACAAAAGTATGGAAGACTCACTGTTAGTAATATTCCCATCCTGATGAGGTTGAATGTCTGATTTCATATATATCCTAAAATTTTGAAGCTGCCAGACAACCATTGCTCGTAAATATTGATAGAAAAAGCGCTCGTGTGACGCCCGCTTAAGGGAGGATGGGCTGGTTTTCTGGACCACTTTCTCCCACATGTTTAGCCCCATTAGTTTTCAGATGTTAAGATTTTTGCCCCATTAGTTTGTTGGAAGAACCGGCCTTCGGCCGGTAAATTTTTCTACCGAAAAATGTACAAATTAATCTAGAAGGGGGATCTAAAGGTTGTGTTTTTTAAATTTGATGGAGGTCTAGAGAGGAAACTAGAAAAATAATGAATACATGCAAAAAAAAAAAACGCCCAAAAAGTGAACCATCCCCCCTTAATTCTGAAATTGTGTAGCTGGTGGGGAAAATGTGTGTAACAGAAACAGTAATAGCTTCAACATGAAAATTAAGTGTAGCAGGAAAACAAAGGTGTGGAAGGACTCCCTGCAGAAACCAAAGGTGTGGAAGGACTCCCTGCAGGAAAACAAAGGTGTGGAAGGACTCCCTGCAGGAAAACAAAGGTGTGGAAGGACTCTCTGCAGGAAACAAAGGTGTGGAAGGACTCCCTGCAGAAAACAAAGGTGTGGAAGGACTCCCTGCAGGAAAACAAAGGTGTGGAAGGACTCTCTGCAGGAAACAAAGGTGTGGAAGGACTCCCTGCAGGAAACAAAGGTGTGGAAGGACTCTCTGCAGGAAACAAAGGTGTGGAAGGACTCCCTGCAGAAAACAAAGGTGTGGAAGGACTCTCTGCAGGAAACAAAGGTGTGGAAGGACTCCCGGCAGAAAACAAAGGTGTGGAAGGACTCTCTGCAGAAAAACAAAGGTGTGGAAGGACTTCCTGCAGAAAACAAAGGTGTGGAAGGACTCTCTGCAGGAAAACAAAGGTGTGGAAGGACTCCCTGCAGAAAACAAATGTGTGGAAGGACTCTCTGCAGGAAACAAAGGTGTGGAAGGACTCCCTGCAGGAAACAAAGGTGTGGAAGGACTCCCTGCAAGAAAACAAAGGTGTGGAAGGACTCCCTGCAGGAAACAAAGGTGTGGAAGGACTCTCTGCAGGAAACAAAGGTGTGGAAGGACTCCCTGCAGAAAACAAAGGTGTGGAAGGACTCCCTGCAGAAAACAAAGGTGTGGAAGGACTCTCTGCAGAAAACAAAGGTGTGGAAGGACTCCCGGCAGGAAAACAAAGGTGTGAAAGGACTCCCGGCAGGAAACAAAGGTGTGGAAGGACTCTCTGCAGGAAACAAAGGTGTGGAAGGACTCCCTGCAGGAAACAAAGGTGTGGAAGGACCCCCTGCAGGAAAACAAAGGTGTGGAAGGACTCCCTGCAGGAAACAAAGGTGTGGAAGGACTCCCTGCAGAAAACAAAGGTGTGGAAGGGCTCCCTGCAGGAAACAAAGGTGTGGAAGGACTCCCTGCAGAAAACAAAGGTGTGGAAGGACTCCCTGCAGAAAACAAAGGTGTGGAAGGACTCTCTGCAGAAAACAAAGGTGTGGAAGGACTCCCGGCAGGAAAACAAAGGTGTGGAAGGACTCCCGGCAGGAAACAAAGGTGTGGAAGGACTCTCTGCAGGAAACAAAGGTGTGGAAGGACTCCCTGCAGGAAACAAAGGTGTGGAAGGACTCCCTGCAGGAAAACAAAGGTGTGGAAGGACTCCCTGCAGGAAACAAAGGTGTGGAAGGACTCCCTGCAGAAAACAAAGGTGTGGAAGGACTCCCTGCAGGAAACAAAGGTGTGGAAGGACTCCCTGCAGAAAACAAAGGTGTGGAAGGACTCCCTGCAGGAAACAAAGGTGTGGAAGGACTCCCTGCAGGAAACAAAGGTGTGGAAGGACTCCCTGCAGAAAACAAAGGTGTGGAAGGACTCCCTGCAGAAAACAAAGGTGTGGAAGGACTCCCGGCAGGAAACAAAGGTGTGGAAGGACTCCCTGCAGAAAACAAAGGTGTGGAAGGACTCTCTGCAGAAAACAAAGGTGTGGAAGGACTCCCGGCAGGAAACAAAGGTGTGGAAGGACTCTCTGCAGAAAATAAAGGTGTGGAAGGACTCCCTGCAGGAAACAAAGGTGTGGAAGGACTCTATACAGGAAACAAAGGTGTGGAAGGACTCTGCAGAAAACAAAGGTGTGGAAGGACTCCCGGCAGGAAATATTTCACTCTGAGGAGGTAGAATGTCTGGAAAAAATACAAAAAGACTTCCGAAATTGACCACTGGCGAGTTTCAGGCTATAAGGAAGTTGGAGCTGTGAACATCGATATTAAACAGAAATGCAATAATAATGTACGTTTCTGATGGATAAATAGTATGTTGAATTGGGTTTTATGTATTCATAAATGTACTAGAACCGTATTATAGCTGGTAATTCTGCTAAATATCGATGTCTACAACTCCAACTTCCTTATAGAACGGAACTCGCAAGTGGTCAATTAAATGGAAGTCGTCGACAATATTATTAGCTTTACAAAGAGGGTTAACCCCTTCTGTACCGGCGACGTCCTTTTAAGGGGAGATCTCCACTTAAGGGATTTTTTCCTTGACCCCTTTCTCCCTCATGTTTAGCCCCATTGCTTTGGATATTATAAAACGTTTGCCCCATTAGTTTAGCGATTTTAAGAACTTTCACCCCATATTAAGACCTTTCATGCCATTCAGGTGTCAATTTTATCCTGGCGAGCGATAGCGAGCCTGTAATTTAAGAGGAACCGGCCTAAGGCCGGGACATTTTTCTACCGAAAAATTTACAATTGTATCTTGAGTTCCACACAGATGTTAATGAGGGGCCTACCGAGGAACCAAATGTAAGGAAAGACTCGCTGGGGAGGCATAGTGAGTAACTGATGAAAGAAAAAATGTGATGCCTAGAAAACATCATTAGTTCCACACAGATGTTAATGAGGGGCCTACCGAGAAAACAAAAGTGTGGTAGGACTCGGCTAAGATAAAAGAAGTCAGGTAAAAAAGCGCCGAGGAGAGAGCGTTTGGAGAGGGTGACTGTTTGTTTTTAATGAACTTGAGTAAACACCTTCTTCTTTGGAGTGTGTTCCCCAGTTCTGTGACGGCGCGGTGCATATGTGTAAACGTTTCTCTAGTAGGTAGTAGCTTTTACCTGTGTGTTTGTGTGCGTGTGTGTGTGTTCTTGTTTGTGTGAGTGTGTGCTTCCGTGTGTGTGTGTGTGTTCTTGTTTGTGTGAGTGTGTGCTTCCGTGTGTGTGTGTATGTGCTTCCGTGTGTGTGTGTACTGTATATGCGTTAGTGTGTTTATGTGTGTGTGTGTGTGTGTGTGTATGTGTGTTCTTGTTTGTGTGAGTGTGTGCTTCCGTGTGTGTATGTGTGTGCTTGTATTTGTTTGGGTGTGTGTTTTTTTTTGGTATGTGTGCTTACTTGAGTGAGTATGAATGAGGTTACGTGAGTGTGTACGTGTGTTTGTGTGTAGGTTTATGTGTTTTAAACTCATATATCAACTCTGCATGGACAGAGTGGTATCACCCCCTCGTATAGTGGTACCCTGCAGGCCCGAAATGTCTGTCGTCTTGGTCGCCCCACGATATAAAAAAAAATCTTATAAACTGTTTCTATATCTTGCATTGCCCCTTCCTCCTGACCAATAGACCACCCACCAACACACCAATCTACTCTCTGGGCAGCTAAATAACTCATAATTGGATTTCTGTAGAGTATGTTTCGGTAGCCGTACACCCATTTCTGTAGAGTATGTTTCGGCAGCCGTACACCCATTTCTGTAGAGTATGTTTCGGTAGCCGTACACCCATTTCTGTAGAGTATGTTTCGGTAGCCGTACACCCATTTCTGTAGAGTATGTTTCGGTAGCCGTACACCCATTTCTGTAGAGTATGTTTCGGCAGCCGTACACCCATTTCTGTAGAGTATGTTTCGGCAGCCGTACACCCATTTCTGTAGAGTATGTTTCGGTAGCCGTACACCCATTTCTGTAGAGTATGTTTCGGCAGCCGTACACCCATTTCTGTAGAGTATGTTTCGGTAGCCGTACACCCATTTCTGTAGAGTATGTTTCGGCAGCCGTACACCCATTTCTGTAGAGTATGTTTCGGTAGCCGTACACCCATTTCTGTAGAGTATGTTTCGGTAGCCGTACACCCATTTCTATAGAGTATGTTTCGGTAGCCGTACACCCATTTCTGTAGAGTATGTTTCGGCAGCCGTACACCCATTTCTGTAGAGTATGTTTCGGTAGCCGTACACCCATTTCTGTAGAGTATGTTTCGGTAGCCGTACACCCATTTCTGTAGAGTATGTTCCGGTAGCCGTACACCCATTTCTGTAGAGTATGTTTCGGTAGCCGTACACCCATTTCTGTAGAGTATGTTTCGGTAGCCGTACACCCATTTCTGTAGAGTATGTTTCGGTAGCCGTACACCCATTTCTGTAGAGTATGTTTCGGTAGCCGTACACCCATTTCTGTAGAGCATGTTTCGGCAGCCGTACACCCATTTCTGTAGAGTATGTTCCGGCAGCCGTACACCCATTTCTGTAGAGTATGTTTCGGTAGCCGTACACCCATTTCTGTAGAGTATGTTTCGGTAGCCGTACACCCATTTCTGTAGAGTATGTTTCGGTAGCCGTACACCCATTTCTGTAGAGTATGTTTCAGTAGCCGTACACCCATTTCTGTAGAGTATGTTCCGGTAGCCGTACACCCATTTCTGTAGAGTATGTTTCGGTAGCCGTACACCCATTTCTGTAGAGTATGTTTCGGTAGCCGTACACCCATTTCTGTAGAGTATGTTCCGGCAGCCGTACACCCATTTCTGTAGAGTATGTTTCGGTAGCCGTACACCCATTTCTGTAGAGTATGTTCCGGTAGCCGTACACCCATTTCTGTAGAGTATGTTTCGGTAGCCGTACACCCATTTCTGTAGAGTATGTTTCGGTAGCCGTACACCCATTTCTGTAGAGTATGTTTCGGTAGCCGTACACCCATTTCTGTAGAGTATGTTTCGGCAGCCGTACACCCATTTCTGTAGAGTATGTTTCGGTAGCCGTACACCCATTTCTGTAGAGTATGTTTCGGCAGCCGTACACCCATTTCTGTAGAGTATGTTTCGGCAGCCGTACACCCATTTCTTTCCTATATCCATAATTGTGTGTTCGTGATGTAGTGTGCGTTTCTTGACAGCCGGAACTCTCATATGGCAACGAGATTCTATATAGATTGTAGGCTGTATTAAATGTAAAATATAATCTTGAACAGGAATTAAGGGGAGATTTCGACCTGGAGGATTTTTTTCTGGACCCCTTTCTCCCTCATGTTTAAGATGCTCACCCCATTAGTTTGGCGATTTTAAGAACGTTCGTCCGATTTCTGTCAATTTTAAGACCTTTCGTGCCATTTAGGTGGCGGATTTTTCCTGGCGAGCGATAGCGAGCCTGTAATTTAAGAGGAACCGGCCTTCGGTCGGGAAATTGTTCTACCGAAAAATGTACAACTTTATCTTGAAAGGGGGTCAAGGGGGTTTAATTTTAAGCTTGATGGAGTTCTAGGGAATAAACTAGATACCTCCCCTTAAGTCTTCATAGTTATATCAAACGTGTGTATTAATTGAATTACCAGTGAGGCATACATAATTTCACGAACGAATACTCCTTACGTAACCCTTCCGTAACATCATTCTGTATTAACCTTTTCAAGACCGTGACGCATTTTGACAGTTCATTCTGGCTCTCACTAGACGATGACATACAGCTTAGGAAGGCTGTGTGGACATTATATGGGTAAAGACTGTCTCAATTAAGGGGGGGTGACCTGCTTTTTGTTATTTCTGTCCTTTTCTCTCTTTCTCTGGCTTGTATCCATTCGGCCCCATTCAGCCAACTATTTTAAGACGTTTATCCCCATCTTGGTGTCGATTTCTTCCTGGCGAGCGATAGCGAGCCAGCATTATATGAAGAAATCCGGCTTCGCCGGAGACATTTTTCTATCGAAAAATGTACAAATTTAGACTACTGTCAAACAAAAATAAAAAATATGCTGGCTCGCTACCGCTCACCAGTAAAACAATGACACCTGGATGGGGATAAACGTCTTAAAACAGTAGGCTAAATGGGGCCAAATGGATACAAGCCAGAGAAAGATAGAAAAGGACAGAACCAAAACAGGTCACCCCCCTTAACCCTCTGACTTCCATATACTGTACCTATCCTAGTAAGACTACACTCGTCTAATAATAGGCCGATAACCAAACATATATGCGTAATGTCTCTTCTAAGGGTTAAATGTATATTAAATGTATTCACTCGTTGTAACTCATGATTCATTATCAAACTAGCTATATAATTGTGTATAATTGTGTATAATTGTGTATAATTGTGTATAATTTCAACAGCCTATTCATCTACCTATCTATCTAAACGCCTATCTATCTATCTATCTATCTATCTATATTTCTATATATATTTTCGGTAGGGTTATTATAGTTATCCATCTACTTACCTACAGTATATATATATATATATATATATATATATATATATATATATATATATATATATATATATATATATTATTCAATCTCCTGACTATTATTATTCATTATTCTCTATCTTTCTCTCTCGTCGCCGCGGTTCGGAAGTCAGCGGTCGCAAAGCTCTCCTAAAAGCGTCCCCCGATCGAATCCCAGGGTAGAGTTTTTTTTTGCGAATGTCGGGGGAGCTTCGTAACATCCCGGACGCCCATGATTCGTGAACCGCCCGCCCACCCACCCCCACAGATCGCCGGATAAGAGGCGGAAAGTCGGGCGGGATTTGGGGGAGGAAATTGGTGTGGGTGTGTGTGTGTGTGTGTGTGAGAGAGAGAGAGAGAGAGAGAGAGAGAGAGAGAGAGAGAGAGAGAGAGAGAGAGAGATACAAAAAGTTACAAGGAATCGTTAGTATCTCGTAGACCTTTCAATCTATTCCGGGGAGATAATCGACGCAGAAAGAGAGAGAGATTGTGTAGAGCACTACCCTCATTACAGAGTGTGCAAAATACTATATACCCTCTTCTTTAAGGGGGTGACCTGCTTTTTTGATCAACTTTTCTCACTTTCTCTGGCTTGTATCCATTCGGCCCCATTCAGCCTACTGTTTTAAGACGTTTACCCCCATCAAGGTGTCAATATTTTCCTGGCGAGCGGTAGCGAGCCAGCATATATATATATATATATATGTTTTGACAGCATACTAAATTTGTAAATTTTTCGATAGAAAAATTTCTCCGGCGAAGCCGGATTTCTCCATACAATGCTGGCTCGCTATCGCTCGCCAGGAAGTAATTGACATCTGGATGGGGATAAACGTCTTACAACAGTTGGCTGAATGGGGCCGAATGGATACAAGCCAGGGAAAAAGAGAAAAGGAGAGAAAGATAAAAAACGCCAGTGACCCCCCTTAACTGCTCTACTGAAGAACTGCTTACAAATTATGAGGAAAGTTTGTTACAGGTAGAACAGATCTTATGAATTTATGTGAATAAGTTTCCACAAAAACTAGTGCTGAACCTTTTCAATTCAAGAGAGAGTGAGAGAAAGAGAGAGAGAGAGAGAGAGAGAGAGAGAGAGAGAGAGAGAATGAAACTGAGATTGAGAGAGAGGGAGAGGGAGAGAGAGAGAGTGAATTAGTGTGCATGTCTCTGTGTGTATTTGTTTGCTCGTGAGTGTTTATGTCTATATGTATGTGTATGTTTATCAGAGAGTGTATGTGTGCGCCTGTGTAAAAAAAAAGAGAGAGAGAGAGTGTGAATGTGAGTGTGTGTGTGTACTTACTCTAGTTGTATTGCGGGAGTGAGCATGCTCGTTATTTCCCGCCTCCAATATGTGTAGGTGTTATATGTATCGTTGGAATGGCTGTGGATGTGTGTGTAGTCTGTAATTTTTAGCCAATTGGCGACATCGGAAACGAAGGCTTAGGGTGGATCTGTACGGTACCATTCTCACTATAGACGGTACCGTCTCGCCCGAAGGCTTAGGTAGCCATCAGCTTAGGTGAACCATATGATACCCATCTCGCCTTGTACCATTTTTGCCAACCCCAGATGGAACGTCACAACTTCGTCCACTTATACCAGGTTCCTATTTATACTGCTAGGTGAACAGAGGCTACACCGTTAGGAGACTTGCCCAAATGCCTCTTCCCCGCCCGGGTCGAGGCATTTGGGCAAGTCTCCTAACGGTGTAGCCTCTGTTCACCTAGCAGTATAAATAGGAACCTGGTATATGTGTGTGTGTGTGTGTGTGTGTGATTGTGTGTGTGTGTGTGTGTGTGTGATTGTGTGTGTGTGTGTGTGTGATTGTGTGTGTGTGCGTGTGATTGTGTGTGTGCGTGTGTGTGTGTGTGTGTGTGTGTGTGTGTGTGTGTGTGTGTGTGTGTGTGTGTGTGTGTGATTCTGTGTGTGTGTGATTCTGTGTGTGTGTGTGTGTGTGTGATTGTGTGTGTGTGTGTGTGTGTGTGTGTGTGTGTGTGTGTGTGTGTGTGTGTGTGTGTGTACTCCCAGGGGGTTCTTACCAATTGGAAGGCGAGTTAATCCCATTCTCAACAAGAGAATAGTCTGATATACAGTATATAGGCTGTTTGGAGCCATGGATGTATATTCTCTATGTATATACAGGTATGTGTATATGTTTATGTATACAAATAGTTTTCTATCCATCTTTTGTTGTTAATGGAATCTAAATGTTAGCTATATATATATATATATATATACAATGATATACTGTATATGGGGGAAAACATTTGTATGTAGTCACGTGTATATGTGATATTACAAGTACACACACACACACACACACACCCTCCCACCCACATACACACACGCTCACACACACACACACACACACACACACACACACACACACAGGTATATATGTATATATATATATACACACACATATTAAGGAAGGTTTTCAGACATTCCCCCTCAAATCAGATTTCATAAAGCTTCTATTGAGCTTACCTCGAATTTGGGGTGGTGAAATCCCTAGACTAATGTTGGTTTACATAAAGGTCCACAGGGTTTTTATACCATCGTTCTCTTTGGTTTAAAGTACTAACATTCCAAATCGGTCCTAAGTATGTGTTTATTTAATATTTGTAATTTGTTGATGGAGTACTACCTATTATGATGACGCATAATCTCTTTAGTTATTTTTATTGTTATATATTTGTATACAGTTGGTCACATATTGAGTTTCGTAGGACTCAGCCCGAAAGCAGTGGACTGTAAACATTTATCTGAATATTTAAGAGTATTTGAGTGCGTAGTGTGCAAAGGCGAGCTTGTGTTAAGTGATGATCCTGTGGCTGTGAATTTTGGAAATGAGTCTTTGGAGCTGGTGAACAAGTTTTGTTACCTAGGAGATACAATCTCTGCCGGTGGTGGGGCCGAGGCTGCCACTGTTGCTAGAATTAGGTGTGGCTGGGGGAAGTTCAGAGAACTGATGCCAATCCTGACCATGAAAAGAATGCCTCTCCCCCTGAAGGGAAAGGTGTATGCCTCATGTGTTAGAAGTGCAATGACGTATGCCTCAGAAACATGGGCCGTTAAAGTAGAGGATGTCAACAGAATGGAGCGTAATGAGATGAGAATGGTGAGATGGATGTGTGGGGCCAGGCTACAGGATAGAATAACAAATGTTGAGCTGAGGAGACGTTTAGGTATAAAGAGTATTAGCGAGGTGATGCGTACAAGTAGACTGGGATGGTATGGACATGTGGAGAGAATGGATGAACAAAATTGGGTGAAAAAATGCAGGTCTGTGATTGTGGAGGGAGCTGCACCAAGGGGTGGACCAAGGAAGACCTGGGATCGGACTATACGCGCCTATCTCAAATCCAAGAACTTGACAAGTGAAGCAGCCCTTAACAGGGTTGCCTGGAGCGCCGCCATTAGGACAAGAGACTAAAACTGCACTTATGTGTGGAACACTCAGTCTTAAAATTTTATGTATGTATGTATGTATGTTGACCTCTTTCGGTACCATTATCATATCATTGATTCTGGATAATATTAGACAAGTTACTTGTGATTAAGAAGTATCTGTAGACATATAATTAGTAAACAGATAATAAATATAACGCTTACAGGTCCTTCCTAAATTGAATAAATCCGTTTAATGATAAAAGGAATAACGGAATAAGAACCCTAGTACACTAAGAAGGTTAGGTGGCGTCACACGAGCGCTTTTTCCGTCAATTTTCGATGAGTAAGTTATTTTCTTGTTCAGCTTTCTGGTATTTTCACGTTAGGAATCGACAACTTGACTGAATGTATATGATTTTAAGAGAATGCAATACCATCTAGCGTTAACTTGTAAGACGTTAGACCACAATTGCTTGAACACATTGCCGGAAAAAGCGCTCGTGTGACACCGGCTTAACACCAACCGATGGTTGGTTTTTCTTGACCCCCTTCCCCCTCATGCTTAGCCACTGTAGTTCTGAGATTTTAAGATGTTTCGCCCCATTTTCTTGCCAATATGGGAAGAAATATGGGAAGCAATTTTGGTATCGATTTTTTCCTGTAATTTAAGAGGAACCGGCCTTCGGTCGGATAATTGTTCTATCGAAAAATATACACATTTATCTCGAATGTGTCTAGGGGGTGGTATTTCAAGCTTGATGGAGGCCTAGGGAGGAAAATATAGAAATAATATAAATATATATAAATGTATGTATTTATGTATGCATGTATGTATGTAGCCTATGTATGTACAGTATGTATGTGCAGCATGTATGTACTCTGGCACATACCCCCCTTTCTTTATTGGGGGTGGCCGACTCGAGACAGATAAATATAAAATATGCCAAACAATACGCCCATCCCCCCCCCCCCCCCTTAATGCAATGATGAAGGGTCCGAGTGGCAGGCAAGCATCCACTGAACAAATAATTCCGCTCCCACATGCAAAGGGGGTCCCCGAAAACAAACACCAAAGGTAAATATAGACTCACATTTAAATTAACCCCCCTCGCTCTCCCCCCCCCCCCCCTCCCGTGATCTTAGAAAACAAATTGTGATCTGATATGACGGGTTTGCTTGCTTGCTTGCTTAAAGGGGGGGAGGTCGTTGTTTTTTTGTTTTCTCTCTCCCTCGTGTTTAGTCCCCTTAGCTTTGAGATTTGATGACGTTCGTTCCATTAGTTTGGCGATTTTATGACCTTTCGCCCCATTTATGTGTCAATATAAAGACTTGTCATCCCATTTAGGTGTTGATTTTTCCTGGCGAGCGATAGCGAGCCTGTAATTGTAGGAGGAATCGGCCTTCGGCCGGGAAATTTTTCTACCGAAAAATTTGCAAATCTATCTTGAAAGGAGACTAGAGGGTGTTTTGTTAAGCTTGATGGAGGTCTAGTGAGGAAATTATAAAATAAATTCATAGATAATTAATTATACCAAAAAATGCCCCCTTACCCCCTTAATGGATGCTTGGGACTTGGAATGATTTATTTGTTTGGTTGATGTGATGTGCGGGTTAACCCTTTCCGTACCGGTGACGTCCTTTATTGTCCATATTCTAGTTACTGTCAGACGATTTTATTCAGTTTTAGGAAGGACCTCTAGCAATTACAAGACCTCTAGCTGTCTCCATAACCCCTTTTAGCTCCCACAGATCTTTCGTAAGCTGCTTAAAATTGTCTAAGTATAGCAATAATAAGACAACACAGACGTCTCCAGCACTGAAAGGGTTAAGATCAAGTATTAACCCCTTCTGTACCGGCGACGTCTTTTGTACATAATTCTAGCTATATTTAGAGGATTTTGTGCAGTTTAAGAAGGATCTGTGGTAGTAAAAAGGGTTAAGTGAGATAGTTTGAAGCCTGTTAATTGCTGGAGGCCCCTATAAAACTGAATTAAATCGTCTAATAGTAGCCAGAAACAGTTAAAAGGACAGCCCCGGTACAGAAGGGGTTAACCCTCTCAAGATACGAGAGCGCGTTTTAATGTTTATTTTCTGGCTATTAAGGGGAGATTTCCACTTGAGGGACTTTTTTCTGGACCCCTTTCTCTCTCATGTCTAGCCCCATTGCTTTTGAGATTTTAAGATGTTTGCCCCATTAGTTTGGTGATTTTAAGAATTTCCGCCCCATTCTGTCAATTTTAAGACCTTTCGTGCAATTTAGGTGTCGATTTTATCCTGGCGAGCGATAGCGAGCCTGTAATTTAAGAGTAACCGGCCTTCGGCCGAGACATTTTTCTACCGAAAAATGTACAAATTTATCTTGGGATCAAGGGGGTGACATTTTAAGATTGCTGGAGGAGTAGGAAACAAACTAGAAACCTCCCCTTAATAGACGATTGTGTTTGGATTAACTTGGGTATATGCAGTCAGAGGGTTTAATGAGAAAGTCTTAGCTCTATTCATTCTCACAGATCCTTCCTAAACTGTGTATAATTCTCACAGATCCTTCCTAAACTGTGTATAATTCTCACAGATCCTTCCTAAACTGTGTATAATTCTCACAGATCCTTCCTAAACTGTGTATAATTCTCACAGATCCTTCCTAAACTGTGTATAATTCTCACAGATCCTTCCTAAACTGTGTATAATCGTCTAATAATAGCCAGGATACACTCAAAACCTGTCATAATCCTCAAGGGGTAATATTTTGTCTTATGTTACATACATTAAGGGGGGATCTCCACTTGAGGTACTTTTTTCTTGACCCCTTTCTCCCTTATGTCTAGTCCCATTGATTTTTCTAAGTTTAAGACGTTCGCCCCCATTATTTTGACGATTTTAAGACCTTTCGACCCATTTCTGTCAATTTTAAGACCTTTCGTGCCATTTAGGGATCGATTTTCTCCTGGCGAGCGATAGCGAGCCTGTAATTTAAGAGGAACCGGCTTTCAGCCGGGACATTTTTCTACCGAAAAATGTACAAATTTATCTTGAAAGGGGTTCAAGGGGGTGTAATCTTAAGCTTGATGGATATCTAGAGACCAAACTAAAACCTCCCCTTAACAATAAATAGTATATATAGTATTGTAACTGATGTATGAACAGTTATATTCATTCATTCGTTTCCCGAGATATGCCTCCATAATTAGAAACACATTATGGGAGTGGGTTAGAGACTATAGGCATCCGAGTGTATATATAACATTGAATCAGGCATATTAACCCCTTCAGACTCATATAGGCATCCGAATGTATATATAACATTGAATCAGGCATATTAACCCCTTCAGACTCATATAGGCATCCGAGTGTACATATAACATTGAATCAGGCATATTAACCCCTTCAGACTCATATAACATTGAATCAGGCATATTAATGTGTTTGTTCATATCTCTCTCTCTCTCTCTCTCTCTCTCTCTCTCTCTCTCTCTCTCTCTCTCTCTCTCTCAATCAGCCATATTAATGGATACAAAAACACCATCTGAGGACGAGCACTTTATTGACAACATTCTTCCTCAGATGGTGTTTTTTTTATCCATTCTGTCTACATTTCAAGTACCGCTCAACAGCCATATTTATGTTTATTTTCTCTCTCTCTCTCTCTCAATCAGCCATATTAATACCTGTTTATTCTCTCTCTCTCTCTCTCTCTCTCTCAATCAGCCATATTAATACCTGTTTATTCTCTCTCTCTCTCTCTCAATCAGCCATATTAATACCTGTTTATTCTCTCTCTCTCTCTCTCTCTCTCTCTCTCTCTCTCTCTCTCTCTCTCTCTCTCAATCAGCCATATTAATACCTGTTTACTCTCTCTCTCTCTCTCGCTCTTAAGCTCTGTTATTCTCTTGTATCTTTCTCTTTCTTCTCATTTCCTTGCCTGTGTGTCTACTAAAGATCAGGACATCGGATTTGAACTCCTTTCAACGGAATATCAAGCTAGAGTATTGTTATGAATGTATTGTATTATATACATATCATTCATGATTGGATTGAACATGGAAGCAGTAGAGGAAACTCTAATATGAGTATATTGTTTTGGCCATTTTATCACCAGTTTATCACCAACTGTTAAATCACTTTAATCTTGTGTATAATGATGGGCATTATTATTATTATTATTATTATTATTATTATTATTATTATTATTTTTTTTTTTTTTTTTTTTTTTTTTTTTTTTAAATTTGATCCCGAGACCTCCGTCAAGGTTGAAAATAACACTCCCAAGATGAATTTGTACATTTTTCGGTTGAAAAATGTCCCGGCCGATGGCTAGTTCCTCCTAATTTGCAGGCTCGCAATCGCTCACAAAGAAAAAATCGACACTTAAATGGCACAAAATGCCTGATTTCTAAGGTATCCACTACAGTAATCGCGTATCCGTGCATTTAGGAACACCCTTCCTGAATACGCGATTGGAGTATCAAAGCGTGAGAGGGTTGACCCGTTGATCACCAGGGACGTCTTTTTCCTCATATTCTGACAATTATTAGACTATTTTATTCAGCTTAGGAAGAAGCTCCAGCAATAATAAGGCTTTAAACCATCTCAACTAACCCTTTTAACTACCACAAATCCTTCCTAAGCTGCATAACATCGTCGGAATATAGCTAGAATAAACTATAACACACGTCGTTGGTCCAGGGGAGGTCTCCACTTGAGGGATTTTTTTCTTGACCCCTTTCTCCCTCATGGTTAGCCCCAATGTTTTTGAGATTTTAAGACGTTTGCCCCATTAGTTTGGTGATTTTAAGAATTTCCGCCCCATTCTGTCAATTTTAAGACCTTTCGTGCAATTTAGGTGTCGATTTTATCCTGGCGAGCGATAGCGAGCCTGTAATTTAAGAGTAACCGGCCTTCGGCCGGGACATTTTTCTACCGACAAATGTACAAATCTATCTTGAAAGGGGATCAAGGGGGTGACATTTTAAGATTGCTGGAGGAGTAGGAAACAAACTAGAAACCTCCCCTTAAACGCATGCTCGAGTCGGTGTTTTCCCTCGATCAATAATCAGTGTGCCCATCACTAACTTGGTGGATCAATAATCAGTGTGCCCATCACTAACTTGTGGATCAATAATCAGTGTGCCCATCACTAACTTGTGGATCAATAATCAGTGTGCCCATCACTAACTTGTGGATCAATAATCAGTGTGCCCATCACTAACTTGGTGGATTATAATTGGTTGGCTGCTGGTGTTATTATATGTTCATCTTCCATAAATATACCGTATCTTTCTTCCTCCTGTCACTCTAATTGTTTCTCACCTCATTTACCATAATGTTATCACCGCTTTAAGGGGAGTTGTTTAGTTTGTTCCCTAGATTTCCATCGAGCTTAAAATTACACCCCCTAGATCCCCTTTCAAGATAAATTTGTACATTTTTCGGTAGAAGAATGTTACGGCCGAAGGCCGGTTCCTCTTAAAATACAGGCTCGCTATCGCTCGCCAGGAAAAAATCGACACCTAAATGGCACGAAAGGTCTTAAAATTGACAGAAAAGGGGCGAAGGTTCTAAAAATCACCTAACTAATGCGGCGAAATTCATAAAATCTCAAAAGCAATGGGGCTAAACATAGGGAAAACGGGGTCCAGAAAAAAATCCCTCAAGTGGAAATCTCCCCTTAATGTTCCCTTTATCACCTCTCCTGACACTTCCACTATTTATAATGGATGATATCGCCCAAATGTTCCCATCTCTTCTTTTATCTAAATGTTTACAACCATTTTAACCCTTTCACGCTCATATGACGCAGAGGTTGCCAGATTAGCAATAAGAAATAGAGTTCTCTCACTCTTATAATTACCTCTCCAAAATTAGTTTTCTGCCCACAGCTAACTCAAAGACAACTGCAGAGGTTGAAGTAACTAAACTAAAGGTTTCTAAATACCCCTGATGGTAACAAAGGCTTTAAAGTATCCCCAATAGGCTCAACATCGCGTCATACGTCGGAGAGGGTTAATGTACAACCGCCTGCTCAAGTAACGGGTACACTACTACTGCATATGATACATTTGAGACAGTGAACGTTGAATGAGACAAAACACTATCTCGGGGCATGTGTTTGAAGATAATTTTTGGAAATATTCAACGTTCACTGTCTCAGATGTATCATATGCAGTAGTAGTAATTACCTTTTCAGAATCGTTCGGTATAAGTTTGTACCACTTATCACACTAAAGTCCCGAAGTAGAAAAAGTAGTACAGGAAAAGAGACAGACAGAAACAGCTAAGGTTGGGTAGAGGTGTTAGGTCAGGTGAAGGTATTGAGGGATAAGCCTTTACAACGGCACCTCGTATCTACATTCTACCTTTCCTATTTTTCTGAAGAGTGTAGAGAGGGGAGAAGGGGTGTTGGAGAGAGAGGAAGCTGTTGGAGTGGCTTTGTTATGTGTGTTATTAGTCTGTATGAGAGGCCAGACCTCACTCCGGACAGGACCAACCCTCACCAAAACGAAATGTGACCAACTAATTAAAAAAAAAAACATTAGTTTGATAAAAAAAAATAAAAAACCCCACATAACAAAAGGGCAACTGGGACTATAAATATAGACATAAACACATAACACTATAGGTAGCGCCAGCGAACTTGACCCTTAACTTCTTATAACTCGAAATTAATGATAGCAATCGGGCTGACGTTTATATCATTTGGGAAGAGTCCACCAGGAAATAGGTGTGGATATTTACAGCCAGTTTGCTCTAGGCCCTTTTGAGTTACGAACAGCAATGGGATCGAGATAATTGTCAAGTTCGTTGGCGCTACCTATAATACTACTACTACTACTACTACTACTACTACTACTACTACTACTACTAATAATAATAATAGCATATAAACATAATGGGCGTATTCAAAATAACCAAACATATAGACCAAACACAAACTCCCCCTGCAACCACGAATCATTCATATTATTATTATATATTGCATACTATTTTTTAGTTTCCCCTAAGACCTCCATCATGCTTTGAAAAAAAAAAAATAAATAAATCCAGATCCACCCTTTGAGATACATTTGTACACTGTTCGGTAAAAACATATCTGGCTTCTCCCTAATTACCAGTACAGGCTGTCTATCGCTCGACAGGAAACAATCGCCACCTAAATGGCATGAAAGGTCTTAATATTGGCTAAGAAATGGGGCGAGAGGTCTTGAAATCGCCAAACTAATGAGGCGAACGACTTATAATCTCAAACATGAGGGAGAAGTGAATACAAATAGAACAAAAACACCTGCTTCACATACAGTATATACCTTGTGACCTGTTTAACCCCTTCTGTACCGGCGACGTCCTTTTAAATTTCTTCAGGCTACTATTAGACGATTGTATTCAGTTTCAAAAGGGCCTCCAGCAATTAACAGCCTTCGAACTATCTCACTTAACCCTTTTTACTACCACAGATTCTTCGAAAACTGCAAAAAATCCTCTAAATATAGCAAGAATAATACTAAAAATATGTCGTCGGTACAGTCGCGCTAATAAGTCATGTCTGCAGGCACCAATTATGTTTTGATCAATAATTGGTACCAGCAATATTTCCACATGATTTTTTTTCTTTTTGAGTGAGATATACCAACATGTTCCTACACTTACCTACCCTATTCAACATCTGACAGACATTAATACAATACAGAGCGAGTCAAACGTGATGATAGCTGAGAACCGTCCTGGTGGTGTAATGGTTAAGGTGGCAAAAATCTGTATGTGATAACCCGGGTTCGAATCCCAGTGGATCATATATACTTTAAATAATTTCATTGAGGGTGTTGTGGTGAGATTAATAAAAATAAACATAACTTATTAGCGCGACCATACAGAAGGGGTTAACGTCTCCCGGGGTTTTAATGTTTGTGTGCCCAGCTGACTAGTGGGTGCAAGGGGGAGGTTGTGTTGGGACGATAGTTCTTGTTTAAGGGGGGGGGGGGGGGGACCTGTTTTTGTTCTGTCCTTTTCTATTTTTCTCTGGCTTGTATCCATTTGGCCCCATTCAGCCTACTGTTTTAAGACGTTTATCCCCATCCAGGTGTCAATTTTTTACTGGTGAGCGGTAGCGAGCCAGCATATTTTTATTTTTGTTTGACAGCAGGCTAAATTTGTACATTTTCGATAGAAAAATATCTCCGGCGAAGCCGGATTTCTTCATATAATGCTGGCTCGCTATCGCTCGCCAGGAAGAAATCGACACCTAGATGGGGATAAACGTCTTAAAATAGTTGGCTGAATGGGGCCGAATGGATACAAGCCAGAGAAAAGAGAGAAAAGGACAGAAATAACAAAAAGCAGGTCACCCCCCTTAAAGTTAATGTATAGCTACTGACTATTATAACTAGATGCTTGTTGTTAATGTAATGCCTACAGTGTATAATTATATATATTAGAAAGTCTTAACCCGACCCTCGTGTCAAAACCTCAAATTGTGAACGTCGACACATCTTTTGTGCTAATAAAGAATAATAAAGGTACAAAAATAATACTTGCGTTAATATACAGACCTCCAGCTCAATCAGTGCAAACTGACCGAGAAATTTACGAACAAATTGCAGATGTAAGTAACTCACAAGATACCGTAATTTTTGGCGACTTTAATTTACCTGTGACCAAGTGGGGCGATACTCTTACTTCACACTCCGGACATGACTTGTATACGAACTTGCAAGAGAGTTCGCTTTATCAATTTGTTCGAATGCCGACCCGTGGTAATAACGTTCTTGACATTGTACTTGCAACAAAAGAAGAATTGATAGAGAATTTGAATGTTGGTGATGAATTCAGTAACAGCGACCATCGTACGATAACTTTCACTTTAAAGTTTACTAGTAACGAACCAAATAGTAGCATCGAAAAAAGTCCCTAATTTCAAGAAAGCAAACTTCCATAAACTTAGAGCTATGTTTAAAGAAACTGACTGGAGCTTTTAATTAACAATAACGACATAAATACATCTTGGAAGTTATTCGAAACCACTTACCTAAAAGCAGTGCAAGACTGCATACCATCGAAAATACGGCGTCCAGGCCATAATAATAAGCCCAAATGGTGGAATAAAGATATTTCAAACTGCCTGCTTGCTAAAAAATTTGCTAATGATAGATTAAAATCCTCACAAAATGACGAAGAACGGGTGTGAAATTTGTAGAGCTACGACGCAAAGCCAAAAAGTTAATTAAGCAAAGTAAAAAGACCTTAGAGTTACATATTGCGAATC
Organism: Paralithodes platypus; assembly: GCA_032716605.1. Taxonomy (NCBI): domain Eukaryota; kingdom Metazoa; phylum Arthropoda; class Malacostraca; order Decapoda; family Lithodidae; genus Paralithodes; species Paralithodes platypus. The sequence continues at coordinate 37,491,670 of CM064507.1, forward strand.
AAAGTAAAACAAACCCGAAAGAATTCTATAGTTATATCAGAAAGAAAAAAGTAGTTACTTCAACTGTTGGACCGTTAGTCGATGAAAAGGAGAATACACCAAAGACGAAGTACAAATGAGTAATGCCCTCAATACCTTCTTTGCATCAGTTTTTACAACAGAAGACCTCAGTGATATCCCTACACCATCGCCGATTCAGATTGATAATTCAGATGTTCTAAGCAATATCACCGTTACAGAGAGAGAAGTATTGAATTGTTTAGATAAACTCAAGGTAAATAAAACGCCAGGACCTGATACAATCTCGCCTAGAGTTCTAAAGGAAGCTAAGAATGAGCTCTCCAAACCACTGACATTACTATTCAATAAATCCTTGCAGTCTGGAACTATGCCTGATCAGTGGAAGCTAGCCAACGTAACACCGATATTCAAAAAAGGCAGCAAATCCCTACCCAGTAACTATCGTCCAATTAGCTTAACCTCAGTTGTATGTAAAATGCTAGAAACGGTCATACGAGACAGACTCGTAAATCACTTAGAGGAAAATAACATACTTAAAGATACTCAACACGGCTTTCGTAAAAAACTTTCCTGTTTAACAAACCTCTTAGACTTCTTCCACGATATCCTCAACCTCTACGATGAGAGTAAAGCTGTAGATATTATATACCTTGATTTTCAAAAGGCCTTTGACAAAGTTCCCCACAAACGTTTACTGCTAAAACTAAAAGCGCATGGAATACAAGACGGTGTGTTGAAATGGATAGAAAATTGGCTCAGCAACAGAAAGCAAAGGGTAGTCATAAACGGTAAGGCATCTAAATGGACCAATGTAAGTAGCGGGGTACCCCAGGGATCGGTACTAGGACCAATTCTCTTTCTAATTTACATCAACGACATAGATGAGGGTCTCACCTGCACAATCTCAAAATTTGCTGACGATACAAAAATTGCAAATAGCGTACTCTCAAAAGAACAAGTTGACGATATGCAACACAATCTAGATAAATTGTCATGTTGGGCCCAAATTTGGCAAATGAGTTTCAATGCGGATAAATGTAAAGTACTACATGTCGGATACCTAAATGAGAAAGCAAACTATTCGATGAATGGCACTCAGCTTAAGAATGTAAACAGAGAAACTGATCTGGGAGTAACAATATCGAGTAACCTAAAACCGAGTCAACAATGTTCAGAAGTTGTTAAGAAGGCAAACAAATAATTGGCTTTATAGGCAGGTCATTTGAGCATAAATCCAAAGAAGTTATCCTAACCCTTTACAATTCCTTAGTCCGCCCTCTTCTGGAATACTGCGTTCAATCCTGGTGCCCTTATTACCAAAAAGATATAAACAAGCTAGAACGAGTTCAACGTAGAGTTACCAAAATGATACCTAGCCTAAAGAACAAACCATACGAAGAGCGTCTTAGAGAATTAAATCTATTTCCTTTAACCCGCGCAGATTAAGAGGCGACTTAATTCAAGTGTTCAAAATCATCAAAGGCATCGACAATATGAACTGTAGTAAGTACTTCACTATCGACCAATCTAATTACACGCGGGGAAACGGTTGCAAAATTATTGGTAAATCTTTTAACTCGCACGAATCTAAGAATTTCTTCTTCAATCGAGTTGTCAACTTGTGGAATGGGCTTCCCCGAGACGTTATAGACTGCAGCACCGTTGATTCATTTAAATTCCGCCTAGACAAATATCTCGCATCAAACCCGCGACTGACTGCGTTTGTAAATGAATAACTTTATCCTCCCCTCAGTTACTAACCCATATGTCCCCTACTAACTTCCTAGTCCTGCCACGTTAGTGGCAGGGCAGTAGTTCCCTTTCCAATGTTCCCTTACCCACTCTAAACCACTGTTTGGACACTTGATCCTCAGTGTTTTGGAGGACAAGCAACCTAGAAGGGTCACTAGACCTGTTGTTGCTTGATTTCCTTTGTACTCCTTTGTACTCCTTTGTAGTGTATTTGTTGTTAATGTAATGCCTACAGTGTATAATTATATATGTACTGTATTTGTTCTTAATGTAATGCCTACAGTGTGTAATTATATATGTACTGTATTTGTTGTTAATGTAATTCCTACAGTGTATAATTATATATGTAGTGTATTTGTTGTTAATGTAATTCCTACAGTGTGTAATTATATATGTACTGTATTTGTTGTTAATGTAATGCCTATAGTGTGTAATTATATATGTACTGTATTTGTTCTTAATGTAATGCCTATAGTGTATAATTATGTAGTGTATTTGTTCTTTGTCCACATAATTATGGCGACTGTGTAATTAACCCTCTCCGACATATGAGGCAATTTCAAGCCTATTGGGGATACTTTAAAACCTTTGTTACCATCAGGGGTATTTAGAAACCTTTAGTTTAGTTACTTCAACCTCTGCAGTTGTCTTTGAGTTAGCTGTGGGCAGAAAACTAATTTTGAAGAGGTAATTATATGAGTGAGAGAGCTCTATTTCTTATTGCTAATCTGGCAACCTCTGCGTCATACATGCGTGAAAGGGTTAATGTAAATCCTATAGTGTATAATTAGTAGTGTATTTGTTCTGTATCCACAACAATTACGGTGACAGTGTAATGCCTTTGTTATGGTTTGCTGTCATTCTTAACCCCTTCTGTACCGGCGACGTCTTTTTAATTTTACGCTAGCTATATTTAAATGATTTGTTGTAGTTTAAGAAGGGTCTGGCGTAGTAATAACGGTTAAGGGGAGATTGCCACTTGAGGGATTTTTTTCTGGACTCCTTTCTCCCTCATGTTTAGCCCCATTGATTTTCTAATTGTAAGACGTTCGCCCCATTATTTTGACGATTTTAAGAATCTTCGACCCATTTCTGTCAATTTTAAGACCTTTCGTGCCATTTAGGTGTCGATTTTATCCTGGCGAGCGAAAGCGAGCCTGTAATATAAGAGGAACCGGCTTTCAGCCGGGACATTTTTCTACCGAAAAATGTACAAATTTATCTTGAAAGGGGCTCAAGGAGATGTAATCTTAAGCTTGATGGATATCCAGAGACCAAACTAAAAACCTCCCCTTAAGTGAGATAGCTCGAAGCCTTTCAATTGCTGGAGGTCCTTATTAAACTGAATAAAATCGTCTAATAGGAGCCATAATAAAGTTAAAAGGACGGCACCGGTACCGAAAGGGTGAATAACTATAGACTCACAAATAAATGCGCTGAATTTCGGTGTGAGCATCCTAGGTTCGAATCCCTGGACTGCCACATGTATTTGTTGATTTCATTAATTGAGTTTAGGAGTAAAGTCGGGTTGATGGAGGGAACATAATAAAACAAGGATGCACGATATTCTTGCACGATAGCAACATATACAACATGATCGCTTTGCATAGGTAAGCCAGGCGCAGTATATATGTTTAAGGGGAGATGGGCCGTTTTTCTGGTCCCCTTTCTCCCTCATGCTTATCCCCATTAGTTTTGAGATTATATGACGTTTGGTCAATTAGTTTGACGATTTTAAGACTTTATGCCCCATTTCTTTGTCAAAAATAAGACTTTTCGTCATTTAGGTGTCGATTTTTTCCTGGCGAGCGATAGCGAGCCTGTAATTTAGGAGGGACCGGCCTTCGGCCTGGACATTATTCTACCGAAAAATGTACATATATATCTTGAAGGGGTTCCTGGGGTATTTTTTCTTAAGTTTGATGGAGGTCTAGAGAAGAAACTAAGAAATAAAGGAATAATGAATTAATAGATCAAACAGACGGCCCATCTCCCTTAACAATATTTCTGAAGCCATAATTTTAGTGTTGAGGATCGTCGTCCTCCATTTGGCCGGTATGAGAGTTATGTTGCACGAACGAAAAACATGCACTTGTTTTGCTTGAACAATCTACATATAACATACATATAATCTACATATAACATAATCTACATATAACATACATATAATCTACATATAACATAATCTACATATAACATACATATAATCTACATATAACATAATCTACATATAACATACATATAATCTACATATAACATAATCTACATATAACATACATATAATCTACATATAACATAATCTACATATAACATACATATAACATACATATAATCTACATATAACATAATCTACATATAACATACATATAATCTACATATAACATACATATAACATACATATAACATAATCTACATATAACATAATCTACATATAACATAATCTACATATAACATACATATAATCTACATATAACATTATCTACATATTACATATACTTTTAGCCGTAATTCGCGGATCGTATTTACTCCTACTAACGTGGCACTTCACTATCACCATCACTATTACTATCACTATCACCACCACTATCACCATTACCATCACTATCACCATCACTATCACCACCACTAGCATCATTACCATCACTATCACCATTACCATCACTACCACCATTACCATCACCATTACCATCACCATCACTATCACCACCACTATCACCATTACCATCACAATCACCATTACCATCACAATCACCATTACTATCACCATTACCACCACTATCACCATCACCATCACCATCACGATCACTATCACCATCACTGTCACCATTACCATCATTATCACCATCACTATCACCACCACTATCATCATTACCACCATTACCACTATCAACATCACAATCACCACCACCATCACAATCACCACCACTATCACCACCACTATCATCATTACCATCACTATCACCATCACCATCACCATCACTATCACCATCACAATCACCACCACTATCATTACCATCACTACCACCACTATCACCATCACCATCACAATCACCACCACCATCACCATCACCATCACCATCACTATCACCACCACTATCATCATTACCATCACTATCACCATTAGGCTGATATAGAGATATATTGCACGAACACAAAACACGCTTAGATATTCAACATATATTTTTAGCCACATACTTATCTCGGATCCTATTAAGGGCAGATTTCCACTTGAGGGATTTTTTTCTTGACCCTTTCTCCCTCATGTTTAGCCCCATTGCTTTTGATATTATAAAACGTTTGCCCCATTAGTTTAGCGATTTTAAGAACTTTCATCCCATATTAAGACCTTTCGTGCCATTCAGGTGTCGATTTTATCCTGGCGAGCGATAGCGAGCCTGTAATGTAAGAGGAACCGACCTTTGGCCGGGACATTTTTCTACCGAAAAATGTACAAATTTATCTTGAAAGGGACTGAAGGGGGTGTAATTTTAAGCTTGCTGGAGGTCTAGGGAACAAACTAAATACCTCCCCTTAATCCTACTAACGTGGCAGTTCTTCCATTTGGCCGATATATGAGAGATATTGCACGAACACAAAACACGCCTAGATAATCAACACATAACATATATTTTTAACCATATATCTCGGTTTCTATATATTGATGGGTCACGTCCTCCATCAGTGCGATATAAGAGGGAGTGGGGATAATCCATTAATTTAGGCGGGGGACGTCCGTTCACCAAAAAGGTCCTGTCAGATCCAGAGGGGCCGGGCTGTATAATGGGGGGGGGGGGGGAGGAGATATACAGAGAGAGAGAGAGAGAACACACACACATATATATATATACAGTAAACTCCCAGGCGGGATCGAACCTCTGACATTCAGAACGGGTGTCCAAGCTTTTATTTTAATCCACTACACCGCGGTGTGATGAAGAATATTTAACCTTTTCCTATTTATGATAAGATAGGTCCTTCTTAAACTGCATAACATTGACTAATTTTAGCCAGAATACAAAGCAAACAGGCGTCATCGTGCTGAAGGGGTTAATATTCTTACAATGTGTACTAGTTATATACAGTACATGATCAATTATATTCATACAGTATTCTTCAATGTATGGACGTGGAGGGTCATTTTATGTATTCCGTATATTCCAGAAGAGATTAAATGGTGAAAGTTTTAATCGTCTCAAGATTAAGTATGCATGAACGAACCTTCGCAAACTTTGCAGTTTCTTAAGATAAGCAGATTATTCTATTCTGTATCATTCCACGCAATATATATATATATATAAAACCTAACATTATTTATCCTTATAATTAATTACATATACTTCAATACCTCATTTCTTCATCTTTCGAATTAATTAATTATACAATTGTTTAGTTATATTTTAATACTTTTCACTTATTGACCCTTTGAAGATTATTCCGCATTTTGAAAGTTAATTTTGGGTATTATTAGACAATTTTGACAGTTTACGAAGGATCTGTGGGCATTATATGGGCAAAGACTATCTCATTCAACCTCTTGACTTCCATATACCCTTCCAAATCTGAAAGAAATCGTCTAATTATAGCCAGAAAACAGAAAAGAAATGCGTATCGGACCCTGAAAGGGTTAAACATTATTCCGCTGTAATAAAGACCTACGCCCGCTTACGCAAAACAATAAATGAAGAAAAAAAAAAAAAAATTGACAATTGACTTATTAGTTTCTCTTTAGATTCCGAATCGTTTTTTCTCTCCATATTTAAGGGGATTTTTTTTTCTGGACCCCATTCTCTCTCACAATTAGCCCCATTAGATTTTGAGATTTTAAGGCCTTCGTCCCATTAGTTTGGCGATTTTAAGGCTTTTGACCCCATTTATTTGCCATTCTAAGACCTTTCGTACTATTTATTGTCGATTATTTTCTTAGCGAAAGCGAGCCTGTAATAATAAAGGCCGGGATATTTGTCTACCGAGAAATGGATAAGTTTATCTCGAAGGGGGGGGGGGGTTAAAAGTTTGATAGAAGTCTAGTAGGGAGCAAACGTAATATATATATATATATACATATATATATATATATATATACAGTATATATAAAACAATGAAAACATATAAATATAATCCCTTCCCCGTCATATTCATGTTTACAATGATATTTTCACATATATCAACAAATATATCATGTTGCACATTTACGCACTGTTGTCTATTGGCGTCATAGGGAACTACTATACTCGCCTTTTGTAATTCGCTTTTGTTATTCGCGTTTTGTTATTCGCGCTTTGTTATTTGCGTTTTGTTATTCGCGCTTTGTTATTCATGTTTTGTAATTCGCGTTTTGTTATTCGATTTGATATTCATGTTTTGTAATTCGCGTTTTGTAATTCGCGTTTTGTAATTAGCTTTTGTTATTCGCGTTTTGTAATTCGCTTTGTTATTCGCGTTTTGTAATTCGCGCTATATAGTCAATGTTCAGTCAGTCGTCCTTGCTCGTCGCTGCCTGCAATATTTCCACGGCTTTCATTTCTGTTTCCCATTCAACATTTTGGTCTTTATTTTCGTACAAATATCTCTCTCGTTTTCTGTTTCTACTCGCTCCATATTCCCTTTTTCCCCTTTACATTCTCTAATTAATTGTTCTTTGTTCGAATTCTGCTGTTGATAGGTTATATTCTCCATTTTCTTTTGATTTGATATTTTCTTTCTTATTCTATTCTGTTTTAGTCGTTCTACCTTCTGTTCCCAGCGAGAGAATACAGTCGGTGCATGTAAACAATACCTCTCTCTCTCTCTCTCTCTCATTCATATATATATATTATATATACACACAATGATTTATTCCTATCCCACATACACCTACTAATGTAATTGTATTATATATTATATAAATGAGTCCTACATGCGATAATTTGAGCCGTTGAACACAGTCAGACGAAAATGAATTAAATGTGAAGAAAAAATACATTTCAAACGAGAAATGGTGACGTGACTATTTCGGATTTCCACACTAAAACGTCTTGAATATATATTAACTACCACTGACCAACTTATATATATATATTTGCTTTGTTACCGTTAAGGGGAGATTTCCACTTCAGGGATTTTTTCTTGACCCCTTTCTCCCTCATGTTTAGCCTCATTGCTTTTGACATTATAAAACGTTCGTCCCATTAGTTTGGCGATTTTAAGAACTTTCGCCCCATTTCTGTCAATTTTAAGACCTTCCGTGCCATTTAGGTGTCTATTTTTTCCTGGCGAGCGATAGCGAGCCTGTAATTTTAGAACAACCGGCCTTCGGCCGGGAAATTTTTCTACCGAAAAATGTACAAACTTATCTAGAAAGGGGCTCAAGGGGGTGTAATTTTAAGTTTAATGGAAGTATAGGGAAACACTAAAAACCTCCACTTAAGCGGCTAGTGCTTGTTATTTTGGGCTAGTAATTCATTTATTTTTTAGTTTCCTCGCTAGACCTCCATCAAGCTTTAAAATAAACACCCCCTAGGCCCCCTTCAAGATAAATTTGTACATTTTTCGATATAAATTTTGTCCACTGTCTATCTGTCCCTGTCTGTATGTCTGTCTATCTGTCCCTGTCTATATGTCTGTCTATCTGTACCTGTCTGTATGTCTGTCTATCTGTCCCTGTCTGTATGTCTGTCTATCTGTCCCTGTCTGCATGTCTGTCTATCTGTCCCTGTCTGTATGTCTGTCTATCTGTCCCTGTCTGTATGTCTGTCTATCTGTCCCTGTTTGTATATCTGTCTATCTGTCCCTGTCTGTATGTCTGTCTATCTGTCCCTGTCTGTATGTCTGTCTATCTGTCCCTGTCTGTATGTCTGTCTATCTGTCCCTGTCTGTATGTCTGTCTATCTGTCCCTGTCTGTATGTCTGTCTATCTGTCCCTGTCTGTATGTATGTCTAGCTGTCCCTGTCAGTATGTCTGTCTATCTGTCCCTGTCTGTATGTCTGTCTATCTGTCCCTGTCTGTATGTCTGTCTATCTGTCCGTCTGTATGTCTGTCTATCTGTATGTCTGTCTATCTGTCCCTGTCTGTCTATCTGTCCCTGTCAGTATGTCTGTCTATCTGTCCCTGTCTGTATGTCTGTCTATCTGTCCCTGTCTGTCTATCTGTCCCTGTCTGTATGTCTGTCTATCTGTCCCTGTCTGTATGTCTGTCTATCTGTCCCTGTCTGTATGTCTGTCTATCTGTCCCTGTCTGTATGTCTGTCTATCTGTCCCTGTCTGTATGTCTGTCTATCTGTCCCTGTCTCTCTATCTGTCCCTGTCAGTATGTCTGTCTATCTGTCCCTGTCTGTATGTCTGTCTATCTGTCCTTGTCTGTATGTCTGTCTATCTGTCCCTGTCTGTATGTCTGTTTATCTGTCCCTGTCTGTATGTCTGTCTATCTGTCCCTGTCTGTATGTCTGTCTATCTGTCCCTGTCTGTATGTCTGTCTATCTGTCCCTGTCTGTATGTCTGTCTATCTGTCCCTGTCTGTATGTCTGTCTATCTGTCCCTGTCAGTATGTCTGTCTATCTGTCCCTGTCTGTATGTCTGTTTATCTGTCCCTGTCTGTATGTCTGTCTATCTGTCCCTGTCTGTATGTCTGTCTATCTGTCCCTGTCTGTATGTCTGTCTATCTGTCCCTGTCTGTATGTCTGTCAATCTGTCCCTGTCTGTATGTCTGTCTATCTGTCCCTGTCTGTATGTCTGTCTATCTGTCCCTGTCTGTATGTCTGTCTATCTATCTGTCCGTATATCTGTCCCTGTCTGTATGTCTGTCTATCTATCTGTCCCTGTCTGTCTATCTGTCCCTGTTTGTATGTCTGTCTATCTATCTGTCCCTGTCTGTATGTCTGTCTATCTGTCCCTGTCTGTCTATCTGTCCCTGTCTGTATGTCTGTCTATCTGTCCCTGTCTGTATATGTCTGTCTACCTGTCCCTGTCTGTATGTCTGTCTATCTGTCCCTGTCTGTATGTCTGTCTATCTGTCCCTGTCTGTATGTCTGTATATCTATCTGTCCCTGTCTGTATGTCTGTCTATCTGTCCCTGTCTGTATATCTGTCCCTGTCTGTATGTCTGTCTATCTGTCCCTGTCTGTATGTCTGTCTATCTGTCCCTGTCTGTATATCTGTCTATCTGTCCCTGTCTGTTTATTGGTTGTCTTTATGCTGTCTGTCTCTCTGTCTATCTGTCACCGTCTGTTTATATGTCTATTTTACACTGTCTATATATTGGTTGTCTGTATGCTGTCTGTCTATCTGTCCCTGTCTGTCTATTGGTTGTCTTTATGCTGTCTGTCTCTCTGTCAACGTCTGTCTATATGTCTATTTTACACTCTCTATATATTGGTTGTCTGTATGCTGTCTGTCTATCTGTCACTGTCTGTCTGTATATCATTATGTCTAACCGTCTATATGTATGATAAGCCTGTCTGTTTGCCTGTCCGTCTTTCCCTCTCCTGTCTACTCTACCGTCCATGTACATGCCTCCTGGGCTGGGGATTGTTTTTGTTTCTCCTTCTATCGGATCAGGACCGGAACACGTCGCAGGAAATGTAAGATAAGAACACTCTCTCTCTCTCTCTTTATCTCACTTTCGCTCTCTCTCTCTCTCTCTCGCTCTCCTTCACACACACACACTCTCTCTCACTCACTTTCACTCTCTCATTTAATTCCCAGGATGAGCCCCCCGTTCGCTTTGTAGTCACGACAGCGCGAGTTACGAGAATACGCCAAAATCACGCCCCCCCCCCTCCGAACCCCCCTCTCTCGCTGCGGCCGTAATTAGGGATATACGCCGCTACGCTAAGAGGCAGGTGGTTAATTACGCTCGCAACTTGTCCAGGTGAGTCGTAAGTTAAAGCGCCGGATCTCGGGGTTATGAGATTCACGCACGTTAGTTTGGGTACGGCGGCGACCTGTTGTGGATTTGGGTACTAATACATTGTGACGAGTAGGTAGAGGGGGTGGAGAGAACGAGAGGGAGAGAGATAGAGATAGAGAGAGAGAGAGAGAGAGAGTAAGGAGTAAGTGAGATAGTTCGAAGCCTGTTAACTACTGGCGGCAATTTTAATCTGAATAAAATCGTCTAATAGTAGCAAGAAAAAAGCGAGGTGGGCTCCCTTGAAAATCACAGCCCCCCCTACCGGTTGAAACAGGTCTTCCAACAGGTCTGGCGTTCGTGACTGCAGGGTAATTATCTCAATCAATTTAATTAAGGTCGATTAGTGTCTTAAACGCCGCTTGATGTTGACATACTTGTTATAATAATAGCTATGACCTTTGCTTTGTACACCACCCACTCTCCCAAAGGAATAGTAATTTATTCAACTAATTTTAAGCGGAGTTTTAAATTGGATGCCAAAATTATACACGCGCTACAGAATGGGACTTCAAAGAACTTGATTTACTGTACTTTGTTTTAAAATGATCTATCCTTTGTAAAATTCTCCTACTCAACGAGACAGAGAAAGGGGCAAGGGAACGCGAAAGTGGTCCCGGACCCTGAGAATAGACTTTAAATATTGCTTCTGTTCGAGCTCTGTCTCGTGTCGGCTACCCCCAGCAATGGGGTATGTCCCTGAATACATACAATACATATACAATACATATACATACAATACATATACAATACATATACAATACATATACATACTGTACATCTATTGCCAGACACCATGGTCCCCGAAGGAGTGGCCACGAATGAACCACCCCCAAGCTCCTTTGTCCCTTGTTAGCCGACGCCCCTCTTCCCAACCCACACCGCTTTCTCTCATATACCTCTCAACTCCATCTTTCCACCTCACTCTCGGTCTAACTCTCCCTCTCTGTCCCTCCAACTCACTTTCGTACACTCTCTTTGTCATTCTCTCGCTTCCCATACGCTCCACATGGGCGAACCATCTCAAGGTGTTCCTTAACACAATTTCCCGCACATCCACATCTTACTGTTTTAAGGGGAGGTTTATGGTTTTCCTGGGCCCCCTTCTACCTACTGCTTAGCCCCATTCGTTTTGAAATTTTAAGACGTTCGCCTCAATAGTTTGGCGATTTTAAGCCTTTGCACCCTCATTCCTTTATCAATATTATGACCTTTGGTGTCATTTAGGTGTCGAATTTTCCTGGCGTGCGATAGCGAGCCTGTAATTCAAGAGGAACCGGCTTTCGGCCGGGACATTTGTCTATCGAAAAATGTACCCATACATCTTGAAATGTGTGCGTACGTGTACAAAGGAGTACAAAGGAAATCAAGCAACAACAGGTCTGGTGACCCTTCTAGGCTGCTTGCCCTCCAAAACACTGTGTGTGTGTGTGTTTTAGCTTAATAGAGGCCTAGGGAGCAAACTACCACCCCCCCCCCCTTCAATCTATACCCTAGTTCCCTTTCTACCATGCCCTCTCCCTCTCATGTTTTATACCCTAGTTCCCTTTCCACCATGCCCTCTCCCTCATGTTTTATACCCTAGTTCCCTTTCTACCATGCCCTCTCCCTCTCATGTTTTATACCCTAGTTCCCTTTCTACCAAGCCCTCTCCCTCTCATGTTTTATACCCTAGTTCCCTTTCTACCATGCCCTCTCCCTCTCATGTTTTATACCCAAGTTCCCTTTCCACCATGCCCTCTCCCTCTCATGTTTTATCCCCTAGTTCCCTTTCCACCATGCCCTCTGCCTCTAATGTTTTATACCCTAGTTCCCTTTCCACCATGCCCTCTCCCTCTCATGTTTATACCCTAGTTCCCTTTCCACCATGCCCTCTCATGTTTTAAGCCCTAGTTCCCTTTCTACCATGCCCTCTCCCTCTAATGTTTTATACCCTAGTTCCCTTTCTACCATGCCCTCTCATGTTTTATACCCTAGTTCCCTTTCCACCATGCCCTCTCATGTTTTATACCCTAGTTCCCTTTCCACCATGCCCTCTCCCTCTTATGTTTTATACCCTATTTCCCTTTCCACCATGCCCTCTCCCTCTCATGTTTTATACCCTAGTTCCCTTTCCACCATGCCCTCTCCCTCTCATGTTTTATACCCTAGTTCCCTTTCCACCATGCCCTCTCCCTCTCATATTTTATACCCTATTTCCCTTTCCACCATGCCCTCTCCCTCTCATGTTTTATACCCTAGTTCCCTTTCTACCATGCCCTCTCATGTTTTATACCCTAGTTCCCTTTCCACCATGCCCTCTCCCTCTCATGTTTTATACCCTAGTTCCCTTTCTACCAAGCCCTCTCCCTCTCATGTTTTATACCCTAGTTCCCTTTCCACCATGCCCTCTCCCTCTCATGTTTTATACCCTATTTCCCTTTCCACCATGCCCTGTCCCTCTCATGTTTTATACCCTAGTTCCCTTTCCACCATGCCCTCTCCGTCTCATGTTTTATACCCTAGTTCCCTTTCCACCATGCCCTCTGCCTCTCATGTTTTATACCCTAGTTCCCTTTCCACCATGCCCTCTCCCTCTCATGTTTTATACCCTAGTTCCCTTTCCACCATGCCCTCTCATGTTTTAAACCCTAGTTCCCTTTCTACCATGCCCTCTCCCTCTCATGTTTTATACCCTAGTTCCCTTTCTACCATGCCCTCTCGTTTTATACCCTAGTTCCCTTTCCACCATGCCCTCTCATCTTTTATACCCTAGTTCCCTTTCTACCATGACCTCTCCCTCTCATGTTTTATACCCTAGTTCCCTTTCCACCATGCCCTCTCATGTTTTATACCCTAGTTCCCTTTCCACCATGCCCTTTCCCTCTCATGTTTTATACCCTAGTTCCCTTTCCACTATGCCCTCTCCCTCTCGTTTTATACCCTAGTTCCCTTTCCACCATGCCCTCTCCCTCTCATGTTTTATACCCTAGTTCCCTTTCTACCATGCCCTCTGCCTCTCATGTTTTATACCCTAGTTCCCTTTCCACCATGCCCTCTCCCTCTCATGTTTTATACCCTAGTTCCCTTTCCACCATGCCCTCTCATGTTTTATACCCTAGTTCCCTTTCCACCATGCCCTCTCATGTTTTATACCCTAGTTCCCTTTCTACCATGCCCTCTCCCTCTCATGTTTTATACCCTAGTTCCCTTTCTACCATGCCCTATCCCTCTCATGTTTTATACCCTAGTTCCCTTTCTACCATGCCCTCTCCCTCTCATGTTTTATACCCTAGTTCCCTTTCTACCATGCCCTCTCCCTCTCATGTTGTATACCTTAGTTACCTTTCTACCATGCCCTCTCCCTCTCATGTTTTATACCCTAGTTCCCTTTCCACCATGCCCTCTCCCTCTCATGTTTTATACACTAGTTCCCTTTCCACCATGCCCTCTCCCTCTCATGTTTTATACCCTAGTTCCCTTTCCACCAATCCCTCTCCCTCTCATGTTTTATACCCTAGTTCCCTTTCTACCATGCCCTCTCCCTCTCATGTTTTATACCCTAGTTTCCTTTCCACCATGCCCTCTCATGTTTTATGCCCTAGTTCCCTTTCCACCATGCCCTCTCCCTCTCATGTTTTATACCCTAGTTCCCTTTCCACCATGCCCTCTCATGTTTTATACCCTAGTTCCCTTTCCACCATGCCCTCTCCTTCTCATGTTTTATACTCTAGTTCCCTTTCCACCATGCCCTCTCCCTCTCATGTTTTATACCCTAGTTCCCTTTCCACCATGCCCTCTCATGTTTTATACCCTAGTTCCCTTTCAACCATGCCCTCTCATGTTTTATACCCTAGTTCCCTTTCCACTATGCTCTCTCATGTTTTATACCCTAGTTCCCTTTCCACCATGCCCTCTCCCTCTCATGTTTTATACCCTAGTTCCCTTTCCACCATGCCCTCTCCCTCTCATGTTTTATACCCTAGTTCCCTTTCCACCATGCCCTCTCATATTTTATACCCTAGTTCCCTTTCCACCATGCCCTCTCATGTTTTATACCCTAGTTCCCTTTCCACCATGCCCTCTCATGTTTTATACCCTAGTTCCCTTTCCACCATGCCCTCTGCCTCTCATGTTTTATACCCTAGTTCCCTTTCCACCACGCCCTCTCCCTCTCATGTTTTATACCCTAGTTCCCTTTCCACCATGCCCTCTCATGTTTTATACCCTAGTTCCGTTTCCATCATGCCCTCTCATGTTTTATACCCTAGTTCCCTTTCCACCATGCCCTCTACCTCTCATGTTTTATACCCTAGTTCCCTTTCCACCACGCCCTCTCCCTCTCATGTTTAATACCCTAGTTTCCTTTCCACCATGCCCTCTCATGTTTTATGCCCTAGTTCCCTTTCCACCATGCCCTCTCCCTCTCATGTTTTATACCCTAGTTCCCTTTCTACCATGCCCTCTCCCGCTCATGTTTTATACCCTAGTTCCCTTTCCACCATGCCCTCTCCCTCTCATGTTTTATACCCTAGTTCCCTTTCCACCATGCCCTCTCCCTCTCATGTTTTATACCCTAGTTCCCTTTCCACCATGCCCTCTGCCTCTCATGTTTTATACCCTAGGTCCCTTTCCACCATGCCCTCTCATATTTTATACCCTAGTTCCCTTTCCACCATGCCCTCTCCCTCTCATATTTTATACCCTAGTTCCCTTTCCACCATGCCCTCTCCCTCTCATGTTTAATTGTATTTCTTTCCCTTTCCTCCCACTCTTCTCTCGGTCCACAGGTGCTAGTTAAATATTTGGTTTACTTAGCCCTCCCTGGAACCCTCCCCCCCCCCCCCCTCTCTCTTTCTCTCTCGCTCTCGCTCTCTCTCTCTCTCTCTCTCTCTCTCTCTCTCTCTCTGACACCCACACTCACTCTGTCGCACTCACACTATTTCTCTTTCTCTCTCTCTCTCTCTCTCATCGGATCTTGAAAGGTTGCTATCTCTACTAGGATTAAGTCTTGGTCACATCGCAGGAATCGTAAGACCTGTGTGGCCAGTGTATATATGTACATTTATGTAAATTTATGTAAATCTCTCTCTCTCTCTCTCTCTCTAGCAGTCCACCTTCCACCCAGCACTCTACCTGGCCCACCTGTTCCACCACAAACACGTCCCACTCTGCATATAAATAGAGGCCTTATCACCCCCTCTGTCCAGTCTCCCAGGTGTTGCTGCGGGGGTAGGTTGGTTGCTTGTCTACTGAGCTATATATATACCATTCAGTAGCAGTGATATCCTTTTCATTATATTCTGGCAATCAGTAGACGATTGAATTCAGCTTTGGAATGACGTCTACCTATTAAAAGGTTATAGACCATCTCAATTAATCCTTTTAGTTACCCTATATCGTTCTTAAGCTTTATATAATAGTCCCAATATAGCTGAAATAAAATACAAAAGACGTCACTGGTACTGAAAGGGGTATACATATAATCACTCACTTAACCCTTTGAAGATTATGACGCATTTTGACAGTTTATTCTGGCTAACATTGGGCGATATTATACAGTTTAGGAAGGATGTATGGGAATGATATGGGTAAAGACTATTTCAATTACCCCTCTGACTTCCACATACCCTTCCTAATCTGAACTAAATTATTTAATAATTGCTAAAACACAGAACACATACGTAATCGGATCTTGAAAGGGTTAACCTACACTACACTTCACTACATCACCTTACACTTCACCATTTCCACCCTACACTTCACTACATCACCCTACACTTCACTACATCACCCTGCACTTCACTACATCTTCCTACACTTGACCACTTCACCCTACAATTCACTACTTCACCCTACACTTCACTACTTCACCCTACACTTCACCACTTCACCCTACACTTCACCATTACCACCTCCGCTCGTTATATTGCCCTATTCGTTTGCTTGATATGCCTTAACGCTATGGCTTACAGGGTGTGCATGTGTGTGGTCATGTATGCTTGCGTGAGTATGTGCATGTGTGTGTGCATGTGTGTGTGTGTGTGTGTGTGTGTGTGTGTGTGTGTGTTTTCTTCAATGATGGTTTGAAAGAAATTAATTTTTTGAGGACTAACTTTATTAAAATTTCCTAAGTGCACATATACTATATAAATAACAAACTATAACTGACATCTGTGGGCCTCAGAGGGATACAAAATAATAGAGTATAGTTATCAAGGTCTGAAACAGAAATTGATGGGGGACATGGAGAGTCACAAGATTGGAAAAATGAGAATATATGGAGACTGGACAGATCTAATGGGGGGAATGGGGATAAGAGAGAGAGAGAGAGAGAGAGAGAGAGAGAGAGAGAGAGAGAGAGAGAGAGAGAGAGAGAGAGAGAGAGAGAGAGAGAGAGAGAGAGAGAGAGAGAGAGAGAGAGAGAGAGAGAGAGAGAGAGAGAGACAGACAGACAGACAGACAGACAGACAGAGAGAGAGAGAGAGAGAGAGACAGAGAGAGTCACACGATTGAGAACAACGTGATAGGATGCGAAGACTGGAAAGGTCTATAGGGAGGAGGGGGGGGGGGGGGGTAGGCATGGAGGGGAAGGAAGGAGGATGGAGGGAATTAGTTACCCGAGAGATGGAGGAAGGGTAGGGAAGAGGATCAAGATGGTATTACGTGGGTTTAGTGTGTGAGAGAGAGAGAGAGAGAGTGTGTGTGTGTGTGTGTGTGTGTGTGTTTGTGAAAGAGAGTAACAGAGAGAGAGAGAATATCTGTGTTTCTAAGTGGGTACGTGGGTGTGAAAGACAAAGTGAGTGTGCGTGTGTTTATGTGTGTGTGTGTGTGTGTGTGTGTGTGTGTGTGTGTGTGTGTGTGTGTGTGTGTGTGTGTGTGTGAAAGAGAATAACTATAAATAACACCCCTGTCCTTAATTTTTGAAACCCTATAATAATTATAGTCTGTTTATTTACAACTGACGGTAAATTGCAATGTTCCCATCAAGATTTCTCAGTTATTTTGACGATTTTTGTTAGTGAGATATGGTGCTAATTATATAAACTTGGTCTTGTTATGATGCAGAGACATAGTAGTGTCATATTTTCCATTAGGTATCGAGAAATTAGGTATCGAGAAATTAGCTGCTAAGATATTAAATTAACCGTCAGTTGAAAAGAAACAGATTTTAGTGATAGAAACGAACCAATTAACGACCCCCTCTCGAGTAACATATTAAGGTGGGTGACCTGTTTTTTGTTATTTCTGTCCTTTTCTATCTTTCTCTGGCTTGTATCCATTTGGCCCCATTCAGCCTACTGTTTTAAGACGTTTATCCCCATCCAGGTGTCAATTATTTACTGGTGAGCGGTAGCGAGCCAGCATATTTTTTATTTTTGTATGACAGCAGGCTAAATTTGTACATTTTTCGATAGAAAAATGTCTCCGGCGAAGCCGGATTTCTTCATATAATGCTGGCTCGCTATCGCTCGCCAGGAAGAAATCGACACCTAGATGGGGATAAACGTCTTAAAACAGTAGGCTGAATGGGGCCAAATGGATACAAGCCAGAGAAAGAGAGAAAAGGACAGACATAACAAAAAACAGGTCACCCCCCTTAAGCCGCTATATACAGTATAACCTCCCAAATTAAGGGGTAAATGTCGTCAACAATAAATCGAAGCCCGGAAGGACCCACCAGCAACCCACCTGCTCCACGTCAGATAAAACCCTTCCAGGTTAATTGGCAGAGAGCAAAGGGGAGCGGGGGAGGTGAGGTGGGGTGGGGGGTGGTGGGGTGGGGGGAGGTGGGGGGATCAGAGAGCATTACCCATCAGATTGGCTCTCGAACATTAACAAGATCAGAAAAGACAGACAGCTTGATTACAAACATATGGGGCAATACAAAAAAAACAAAACATAGATGAACACATAACAGACAGTTGAATTAGGGGCTGTACAACCAGATACAATAATTTTGTATCATTGACATTTCAGAGAAAAATACCCATAACAGATTGGTTCTTGAAATTTCAGACGATCAGAAAAGACAGACAATTTGATTACAAAAATATGGGGAAATTACTAAAACGCCGTAGCAGAAAATGCCCCCAACAGCTTAATTAGGGAATGTACAGTCAGATAAACAAATAATTCTGTACTCATGAAATTTCACAGAAGAATACCCCTCAGGCTGGCTCCCGGAAATATACTGAACGGAGAGACAAGCCAGACAGCTCGATTACAAAAGCCTGTTGTTTTCCTGGCGAGCTTAATACGGACGAACAGAGAGACAGACAAACACACAACAGATATGTCACAATCAGCTTAAGGGAAGATTTCCATTTAGGTATTTTTTTTTATGGACCCCCATCTCCCTCATGCTTAGCCTCTTTAGTTTTGTGATTTAAGACGTTCGCGCCATTATGCACAATTACAAAAGTACATACAATTAATTGAATGTATAATACTGTATATGCAAACATAATACCAGTAGCCTCCGCATGTGGATAAATAGATGTATAATTGTTTTCAGACAGTGAGTGAAACATGATTGTTCTTCCAATGTTTGGAGAATAATTGGTGAAGCATCTGTTGATATCAGGGAATGTTGGGGGTATATTTGGACAACAAACACTCTGCACTGCAATATTGTTAAGTATATTATAACAAAAGTGGTATATTATATCCTGGCTGGGTCATGTCACAAAAATATTATATATATAATTATATATATACAGTATATTGCCAGTATGTGTTTTTTATGTTTTTCTCTGTTATGTGCTACGACAATAATACAGTGTTTCCAGCGTTATTTTATACTTCGCAACTACTGTATTTCTGAACAAAAGTATATGCTAATCTTTCCCTTTAAGGGGAGGTTTTTAGTTGATTCCCTAGACTTCCATCAAGCTTAAAATTACTACCCCTAGACCCCCTTTCAAGATAAATGTGTACATTTTTCGGTAGAAAAATGTCCCGGCTGAAAGCCGGTTCCTCTTATATTACAGGCTCGCTATCGCTCGCCAGGATAAAATCGACACCTAAATGGCACGAAAGGTCTTAAAATTGACAGAAATGGGTCGAAAGTTCTTAAAATCGTCAAAATAATGGGACGAACGTCTTAAAATTAGAAAAGCAATGGGGCTAAACATGAGGGAGAAAGGAGTCAAGAAAAAAATCTCTCAAGTGGATATCTCCCCTTAATGTCAAGACAAACATTCACAAACCTCTACATACAACAGTACCATTATACGATCCTACACATTTCTGTTGTACTTGGCCATTTAGAGGTCGAATACATGTGATTTTAACCCTTTGAAGATTATAACGATTTTTGACCGTTTATTCTGGCCATCATTAGACGATTCCATACAGCTTAGCAAGGATGTGTGGTAATTAAAAGGGTAAAGACTGTCTCACTTAACCCTTTGACATCCATATACCCTTTCTAATCTAAATAAAATCGTCTAATAATAGCCAGAAAACCAGAGAGAAATGCGTTGAGGGGGTAGTACTCGCTTTTTCTGGACCTCCTTCTCCCTCATGTTTAGCATAATTGTTTGGAGATGTTAAGACGTTCGTTCCGTTAGCTTGCCAATTTTGAGACGTTTCCCCAATTTCTTTGTCAATATTAACACCTTTCGTGCCATTTAGGGGTCGATTTTTGCCCTGGCGAGCGATAGCGAGCCTGTAATTTTAGAAGGGGCCGGGACATTTTTCTACCGACAAATTTACAAATTTATCTTGAAAGGGGGTCAAGGGGGTAATATTTTAAGCTTGATGGTGGTCTAGCGAACAAACTAAACACTATATTAGTAGATAAATATATTAGTAGATAAATATATTAGTAGATAAATATATTAGTAGATAACTATATTAGTAGATAAATATATTAGTAGATAACTATATTAGTAGATAACTATATTAGTAGATAAATATATTAGTAGATAAATATATTAGTAGATAAATATATTAGTAGATAAATATATTAGTAGATAAATATATTAGTAGATAAATATATTAGTAGATAAATATATTAGTAGATAAATATATTAGTAGGTAAATATATAGACTAAAACCAAGCACTATCCCCTTAACCCCTTCTGTACCGGTGCCGTCCTTTTAATTATATTCTGGCTTCGTTTAGACAATTATATTAAGGGGAGGTTTCTAGTTTGTTTCCTACTCCTCCAGCAATCTTAAAATGTCACCCCCTTGACCCCCTTTCAAGATAAATTTGTACATTTTTCGGTAGAAAAATGTCCCGGCCGAAGGCCGATAACTCTTAAATTACAGGCTCGCTATCGCTCGCCAGGATAAAAATCAACACCTAAATGGCACGAAAGGTCTTAAAATTGACAGAATGGGGCGGAAATTCTTAAAATCACCAAACTAATAGGACAAACGTCTTAAAATCTCAAAAGCAATGGGGCTAGACATGAGGGAGAAAGGGGTCAAGTAAAAAGTCCCTCAAGTGGAAATCTCCCCTTAAGTTTAAAAAGAGCCTCCAGCAATTAACAGGCTTCGAACTATCTCACTGAACCCTTTTTACCACCACGTCAGTTTCTTCTAAAACTGCACACAATCGTCTAAATATAACCAAAATGAAATTAGAAACAGGTCGCCGGTAAAAGAAAGGGTTAAGGGGGGTGACCTGTTTTTGTTCTGTCCTTTTCTATCTTTCTCTGGCTTGTATCCATTTGGCCCCATTCAGCCTACTGTTTTAAGACGTTTATCCCCATCCAGGTGTCAATTTTTTACTAGTGAGCGGTAGCGAGCCAGCATATTTTTTATTTTTGTTTGACAGCAGGCTAAATTTGTACATTTTTCGATAGAAAATGTCTCCGGCGAAGCCGGATTTCTTCATATAATACTGGCTCGCTATCGCTCGCCAGGAAGAAATCGACACCTAGATGGGGATAAACGTCTTAAAATAGTGAGCTGAATGGGGCCGAATGGATACAAGCCAGAGAAAGAGAGAAACGGACAGAAATAACAAAAAGCAGGTCACCCCCCTTAAGGTATCATGAAAGAGTTAATTACACACCCAGCCCCGGTTGTGTTTTACCGTGTTTTGCAAATTTCGGAAGTTTGCAATTACCGAGTGCAATCGCGAGTTTCGTTCTATAAGGAAGTTGGAGCTGTAGACGTGGATATTTAGCCGAATAACCAGCTGTAATACGGTTTTCGTGATGTTATAAATACATAAAACCAAATTCAACATGCGATTTATCCATCATAATTACTGTATCTGTGTTTAATATCGATGTTTATAGGCCGAACTTCCTTATAGCTTGAAACTCGCAAGTGGTTAATTGGCCTGCCCGCCGATAAAGTAAATGAAGAGCGATTAGCGGAAGAGAGTGATCGGGTTTTTGCACATCCGGTGACGGGGAGATACGTGCATATTTTTCACATTGAGTTCACGTAATTAGGGCAGTGCAAATATTCAGGGTAATTTTGTCTATAGTTTATATTTATTTATTTTGCATTTATTTATTATTATTATTATTATTATTATTATTATTATTATTTCACGTAATTAGGGCACTGCAAATATTCTGGGTAATTTTTTGTTTATAGGTTTTATGTATTTATTTTTTAATTTATTTATTTAATATTATTTTTGTTCACGTTATTAGGGCAGTGCAAATATTCTGGGTGCATTTTTGTTATCTTATATTTGTTGATTTCTTATTAATTTATGAAATATTAAAATTATTAATTTTTTGTATACTGACGTTTCTTATCGATTAACCCCTTGAGGATTATGGCGCATTTTGATAGTTAATTAGTTAAGTTCGCGCAATTAGAGAACGGTATATTGTATGATATCTATTTATTTAATTATTTGTTTTGTATAGCGATGTTACTAATCGATTAACCCCTTGAGGATTATGAGACGCATTTCGTTAGTTAATCGAGTTCGCGTAATTTGAACAGTATTTTTTTCTGTTTTTTTTTCTTTGTTTATACCCACGTTTCTTATAGATTAAACCCCTTGAGGATTATGACGCATTTTGATAGTTAATTTTGGCTGTCATTAGACGATTTTATTCTCGAAGTCAGACGGTTGATTAAAACCTGTGCTGCAATTTAAGTGTCGATTTTTTCCTGGCGAACGATAGTGAGCCTGTAATTTTGGAAGAACCGGCCATCGGCTGGGCCATTTTTCTAACGATTTTTTTTTTACAAATTAATCTAGAAGGGGGAGCTAATGGATGTGTGATTAACTTTGATGGAGGTCTAGGGAGGCCAAACAGTATAAATAAATATATGAAATAATCGACCCAAAAACATACCCTTCCCCCTTTAAAAATGGTGTTGTTTATATTACGTTTAACTCATTAATAGACTCAAACAGACAAAGGGTGAAATACAAATGACGAAGAGCATGGGTTCAGCTTTCAATTGTTAGTAAAGTGAACTACTTGTAGGTAGTTAGGTGTTAGGTTCTGATTAGGCTACAATATACAGTATATATATCACTTGCGGGAGTTAGTGAAGTCGGAAGAGTCATTACCGCAGAGTTTAAGGTGTAGACTTTTGTTTCCTGGCGAGCGAAAGCGAGCCTGTAATTTTAGAAGGAACCGGCAATTTTTTTACCGGAAAATGTACAAATTTATCTTGAAGGGGAGTCTAGGGGGTGTATTGTTAAAGCTTGATGGAGGTCTAGCAAGGAAACTCAAAATAACAATACAAATATATATATATATAAAACACAAAAACAAGCACTATCCGCTTAATAGATGAAGGAATAATAATACCTGAGCTACAAGGTTTATGAAATAACGTCAGAGTTTATTATTAAATGTCGAATTATTCCAACACCGATAGTATAAGAAGACAATATTATACAGCAATTGTTATTATTATTATTATTATTATTATTATTTGTATTATTTAAATTATTATTATTATTATTGTTATTATTATTATTATTTCAACTACACTATCCTTTCCTCACCCTTTCAGTCACAGCCACTTAATCATTTCCTACCCTCATCATCTCAACCACTTAACCCTTTCCCACCCAATCAATCAACCCCTATGTGTCCTTCCCCACCCTCTCTGCCAAACCTACTTCATCCTTTCCCATCTACTCAGGTACTCCTACTCCATCTATGCCCACCCTTTCTGTTAGGGGGTCCACCTCGTTTTTTTCTTCTCTTTGTACAACAAACACACCGGATACCCTTAACCCTTTCTGTACTGATGACTTCTTTTTCATTTTATTATAGCTATATATAGACAATTTTATTCAGCTTAGGATGGATATATGCTAGCTAAAATTAGTAATGAGATACCGGTAGTCTGTAGCCTTTTAAGTGCGAGGCGTCCTTCTAAAGCTGAGTAAAATAGCTTAATAGTAGCAATAATAAAATATAAAAAGACGTCGCCGGTACAGAAGCATTTAACAATATAACTCTACGGACCTTCCCCACCAGCCTTCACTAACAAGCGGGCACACATCTGGGGCCCTTGTTTGGAAAGTAAATAAAGTGGGGGAATTAGAGAGAGAGAGAGAGAGAGAGAGAGAGAGAGAGAGAGAGAGAGAGAGAGAGAGAGAGAGAGAGAGAGAGAGAGAGAGAGAGAGAGAGAGAGAGATATATATGGTGGAGAGGAAAATGGATGTGGTGTGTAGAGGAAAGTTTATGAGGGAGAGGAGTGGACATATCTGGTAACCTTCTATTGCTTTTTAGTGTTTTCCCTAGACCTACATCAAGCTTTAAAAAAATACCCCCACGACCCCCCTTGAGGGTAAAATGTGTACATTTTTGGGTAGATCAATGTCTCGGCCGATGGCCGGCTCCTCCTTAATTACAGGCTCGGTATCGCTCTCCAGGAAGAAATCAAAACACACATTGCATAAAAAATGCATAAAACTGACAGAAATGGGAGATGGGGTGGAAGGGACTAGTCAAACTTATTCGGCAACCCGTCTAGGGGAGCAAACCTTATGCAAATCTTTACAGAGCGTCTTAGAGAATTAAATCTATTTCCTTTAACCCAGCGCAGATTAAGAGGCGACTTAATTCAAGTGTTCAAAATCATCAAAGGCATCGACAATATGAACTGTAGTAAGTACTTCACTATCGACCAATCTAATTACACGCGGGGAAACGGTTGCAAAATTATTGGTAAATCTTTTAACTCGCACGAATCTAAGAATTTCTTCTTCAATCGAGTTGTCAACTTGTGGAATGGGCTTCCCCGAGACGTTATAGACTGCAGCACCGTTGATTCATTTAAATTCCGCCTAGACAAATATCTCGCATCAAACCCGCGACTGACTGCGTTTGTAAATGAATAACTTTATCCTCCCCTCAGTTACTAACCCATATGTCCCCTACTAACTTCCTAGTCCTGCCACGTTAGTGGCAGGGCAGTAGTTCCCTTTCCAATGTTCCCTTACCCACTCTAAACCACTGTTTGGACACTTGATCCTCAGTGTTTTGGAGGACAAGCAACCTAGAAGGGTCACTAGACCTGTTGTTGCTTGATTTCCTTTGTACTCCTTTGTACTGCTCACCAGGTCGGTGGATGAACTATAGTCACCCACAACTGTTGAACATTAGTGCTAAACAGGTATGTAGAGGGCCTCGGAATCGGACGAACCCTAACGTAGTGGTCAATCCTGTAAGTCCTTGAATTAATCTTCATTCGAGCAACATTTCGGAATTTACTGCATCTATCTATCTATTCTCTATGCTCAGGCACAATCCCCACTTTTCCTAATTTTTTATTTTATTATCCTCTATTTGTTTTTATTTGTTTTTTATTTTTTTTTCTTGGGGGTGGCCGACTCAAGACAGAGCAAGAACAGGAAAACACAAAACACAAGACAAAACAGCGAACAAACCCAGACAAAACACAAAATTCACACACATCTAGGTCACCCTGGAGAATACCCAGAGACCAGGGTCACCATGGGCGCTCCAGCACTCCCCAGGCCCCCGACCACCCGGAGAGGCTCCGATCTCGGTAGGCAGACATGTAGCGGAGCCAAAGCCACAAGCCCGCCCACCACTGCATGACTATCAAAAAACAAGATTGAAGTTAGATTAGGCTATACTTCGTAGCTTCGTTCTGATAAACCTAAATTTTGTAATCTATCATACAAAAAGTGCTGACATATATTGCCAGAAAGAATGTTCGTGTGATACCGGTAGAACAAGAAAGGATGAGACGGGGCAAGACAAATTTCCGAGAGCCTAATGAAAGGCAGAAGTGGCAAAAGATGGAGGAGTGCGAGAGTGGTGGAGGGGCAATAAAAGAAGAAGAATAGAAGCTACTGAATAAGGAGGAGGAGGAGAGAGAGAGAGAGAGAGAGAGAGAGAGAGAGAGAGAGAGAGAGAGAGAGAGAGAGAGAGAGAGAGAGAGAGAGAGAGAGAGAGAGAGAGAGAGAGACGAGGAGCAAGAAAATATACTGGTGATTCTAGCATAATGCTGTAGCGTAAGCAAAGGGTAATATTATCAATTAATCGTAATCATAATTATATTCCCTTCTGAGTACATATCAAACAATACTTTCAGAGGCTTGAAGAAAGGTGCATATAGTGAGGAAGACCTTTGGGCCGAAAAATGTACACATTTATCTACAAGGGAGATCTTGGGGATGTTTCTTTAATCTTGATGGAGGTCTAAGGAGGAAACTAAAACAATAATTAAGGAACACCCCATTCTTAACATTAATCCTCCATTACTAACCCCAATGCACTTGCATAAATTAATGAAAGCATGTGGTCCTCATGGGATTCGAACTCGGAACACCACACCCAGAACATAAGCATATAAACCATTACACCACCAACGCAGTTAAAGGCTATTTACTTGATTACGATTGATATCCATTTTCGAATTTTGGATAACAATCTAATCATGTACTCAGACCCAACCCCAATCTAACTGCATTGTGGACAGCCTAATGTTCTAGTACCGGTGACGTCCTTTTGATTATATTCTGGCAATGTTTAGACGAATTATTCAGCTTAGAATGGACCTCTAGCAATAATGAGGCTTCAAACTATCTCAACCAACCCTTTTTAACTACCACTGATATTTTTTAAGCTGCATAATATCGTCTAAATATAGCTAGACTATAATATAGCACACGTCGCTGGTATTCAAAAGGTTAATTGAACTACTAACATACGGATAATAACCAATCGCAAAATCAGTGCAGTATCTTTGTGAAAACCGGTCCGACCCGCGCCCAACTCGAACGCTAATCCAACTCGAACACAAATCCAACTCGAACACAAATCCAACCCGAACACAAATCCAACTCGAACACAAATCCAACTCGAGCACAAATCCAACTCGAACACAAATCCAACTCGAACACAAATCCAACTCGAGCACAAATCCATTTCGAACACAAATCCAAATCGAACACAAATCAAACTCGAACACAAATCAAACTCGAACAAATCAAACTCGAACAAATCAATCTCGAACACAAATCAAACTCGAACACAAATCAAACTCGAACACAAATCAAACTCGAACACAAATCTTCAAACTCGAACACAAATCAAACTCGAACACAAATCAAACTCGAACACAAATCCAACTCGAACACAAATCAAAATCGAACACAAATCCAACTCCAATTGCTTGTTTGCGACCCAGACTTTCGGAACCAATTACCGCATCGATACTCCTGTTTTTGTTTACGGGAAGCTGGGTCGGGTCGGTTGGCATAATTCGAAAACCTTTTAGAATTCGAAAGCAAAAGAAACACGCTTGTACTTACCTTTGCATTGTTTTATTGATTGATTGATTGACTTTTATTGACTTTATTCATATATATATATATATATATATATATTGTACCTGTACAAATTTTGGTACAATATCTGCAAAAGGTCGGTGTTTAGTCTTAAAATCGCCATACTAATGGGACAAAGGTCTGAAAATCTAAAGTCTAATGGGGCTAAACATGAGGGAGAAAGGGGGGGGGGGGGGGGACGGAAAAAATGCTTCTTAAAATGTTTGGTGAAAAATGTGGCCATATTGTTTTTAGTTAATTTTGGCATCATACGAGAGCCTTCATTTTATTATCCACAACCATATTTTGCCACATTTGAAGTTTTTTGTGCACAGGTATTGGCAACTGTACAGACTAAAGTTATACTACGTGACCCATTGTTTATAAAAAACGCATACCTGAAGGTGTCCGCTCAGAGTTGTGGAATACAAGTTGAAGAAAGGATTTTTTTTTTTCTTTTTTTTTTTTTTCTATATTCCAACTACTCCCTCTCGGGCATAGGCTGAGAGCCTGTACATTCCACCGCTCAACACGGTGAAACCCGTGAAGTCTTGTTCCAGCCTGGGGAGTGAGACATGTGAAGCATCCATCATGGCTCAAAGCAGCTCCATCTCTGAAGCGGCTGGTTGCTTCGCTCAAGTGCTTCACCGTCTCACCCTCCAGACTCAGACCCTCACTCTCAGAACGCCACCTATTGAGCATTGAACTCACTAGGCATTGTCCCCCTGTAACATATTTTGAATATGGGAATATTCATACAGTGTTATTTAATCAGGGAACAATGAGGGTATTTTTTGGCATTTCGGTGGGCTTTGTGGTAATGCACTGATACTAGGTACAGCACAAATTCAATCCCAATAATATCTTCCCATTGACATATCGGGATTTGAACCCGGGTCCATTGGATTACCAATCCAGTGGCATGACCACTCCACCACACCTCCCCTAAGGTTGTGTGTGATACCTCCTTAATACTGTATCTAGTTACTATGAAACGATATATATATATGCAGTATATAATTATATACTATATATATATATATATATATATATATATATATATATATATATATATTTTTTTTTTTCTTCTATGTGATTGAGGGAGGAAAAAGGCAGAACTGCCTATAGCGAGTGCCTCCCTCATAGTTGAAAGAGTGGCAGGGCCAAAATCAAGGGACGTTCGAGCCAAAATGGCTGGACACACGGAGTTTGAAGCAATTTAAGTCATAGGAAGAGGGAAAGACTGATTCTGGGAGAGAGTTCCAGAGCTCAGCTGTTGAGTAGAAGAGAGTTTGAGAGTAACGTTTCACTCTTGGGTTGGAGAGTTGCACAGAGCAGGGGTGGGATTGAGTTGCAAGACGGGTACCACGTGCCCTACGTAAAGGAGGTGGTATACACTGGAAGAGCTCTGAGGAACACTGATTATTATAGTAGCGCTAGAATAGCGAGAGAGATGCAACATTGCGGCGGAGAGAGAGAGATTGCAGAGAGTTGGTGAGTGGCCGGGAATTAATGATACGAAATGCCTTCCTTTCAACTTTGTCTAGGAGAGCGGTGTGAGAGGAACCTCCCCACAAATGTGAACAATACTCAATACAAGGACGCACTATGCCCCTGTACAGAGCAAGAAGCTGTGCAGGGGAAAAGAAACCCCTAAGGCGGTTGAGCACACCCAGCTTCTGGGAGGCTGCCTTAGCAAGACTTGTAATATGGTCCTTCCAACTGAGAGAAGAAGAAAAAGAGACACCAAGAAAATATATATATATATATATAAATACGCAGAGATGTACATAGATTTACATAGTTACATTAGCCACACAGATCTTAACACCCTTGCGAGAAGGCCAGGGCTTCATCCTAGTAGAGAGAGAGAGAGAGAGAGCAGGGGATAATGAGGAAGGGTAAGCTACTAATATTAATTAATATTAATTAATATTGGAGGGTGGGAGGAAACGGAGGGAGACATAAGGAGCAAAATAATGTATGTGTGGTAGATAGATATAGATATACTGTAGGTAGAAATATATATATATATATATATACCGGTATATATATATATATATATAGAGAGAGAGAGAGAGAAAGAGAGAGAGGTGGGTAGATATATAGATAGACAGATACAGACAGATAGACAGATAGACAGTTAGACAGATAGACAGAGAGATAGATAGATAGATAGATAGACAGATAGATAGATAGACAGACAGATAAAAGTAAATAGATAGATAGATAAATAGTGATATATAGACACATGCATAGATAGATAGATAGGTTGAGTGGGTGAGAGATAACAGATATAAGATATCAATTATAGATAATGTTGATAGCACGTATTGAGAGTACGTACAATGGGCCCAACCCACTAGAGAGGCCGTAGCTAATGAGATCTAAGAGCACAAGAAGGGATTTAGAAGACATTGGATGAAAGCAAGAATGATAAATACATCAGTCACTTCAGAACGGAACTTACAACTACGCCTAGTATTGAATTAGATTAGTGGATTTGATATTGATAGCTGTCTTCGTGGTGCGATGCATAAGGTGTTGATATTCGGTGTGAGCATCCTGGGTTCGAATCCACGGACTGCCACATGTGTTTGTAAATTTCATAAATCGATTTTAGGAGTATAGTTGGTTGTTGGAAGGAACATAATAATTACGAAATAGGATTAAGGGGAGATATCCACTTGAGGGATTTTTTTCTTGACCCCTTTTTCCCTCATGGTTAGCCCCATTGTTTTTGAGATTTTAAGACGTTTGCCCACATTAGTTTGGTGATTTTAAGAATTTCCGCCCCATTCTGTCAATTTTAAGACCTTTCGTGCAATTTAGGTGTCGATTTTATCCTGGCGAGCGATAGCGAGCCTGTAATTTAAGAGTAAATGGCCTTCGGCCGGGACATTTTTCTACCGAAAAATGTACAAATTTATCTTGAAAGGGGGTCATAGGGGTGACATTTTAAGATTGCTGGAGGAGTAGGAAACAAACTAGAAACCTCCCCTTGAAGCATCGCGTTACGGCTTACTGTCATAACTCCGATATTCAAACACATTTACGGCGTCGCATCAATATTCAAAACATAATATATCTTGGAATAACAATCACGATTAGTTATGGTGCCTTAAGGGGAGATTTTTAGTTGATTCCCTAGACTTCCATCAAGCTTAAAATTACTCCCCCTTGACCCCCTTTCAAGATAAATTTGTAAATTTTTCGGTAGAAAAATGTCCCGGCTGAAAGCCGGTTCCTCTTAAATTACAGGCTCGCTATCGCTCGCCAGGATAAAATCGACACCTAAATGGCACGAAAGGTCTTAAAATTGACAGAAATGGGTCGAAAGTTCTTAAAATCGTCAAAATAATGGGTCGAAGGTGGTTAAAATCTCAAAAGCAATGGGGCTAAACATGAGGGAGAAAGGGGTCAAGAAAAAAAAATCCCTCAAGTGGATATCTCCCCCTTAACTTAAAATTACGGCATTAATCGTAACCTGTGCTTAGTTTGAGTATGCAGACCCTTGTAAATATGCAGGGGAATATATGTAGGTTTTTTTTTTTTTTTTTTTTTTTTTTTTTTTTCCCTTATTGTTCGTGGTTGCTTATTTTGCGAATTTTTAGTTTGCCCATTTTTGGTTAACGTCAAATAATATTGTTCTTCTCATCGATGTGCTTCTCGATGTCAAAGGACTGAAACACCTGCTCCAGAGATATCGACTTGAGGGATTTTTTTCTGGACCCCTTTCTCCCTCATGTTTAGCCCCATTGCTTTTGAGATTTTAAGACAGTCGCCCCATTAGTTTGGCGATTTTAAGAACTTTCGCCCCATTTCCGTCAATTTTAAGACCTTTCGTGCAATTTAGGTGTCGATTTTATTCTGGCGAGCGATAGCGAGCCTGTAATTTAAGAGGAACCGGCTTTCAGCCGGGCCATTTTTCTACCGAAAAATGTACAAATTTATCTTGAAAGGGGCTCAAGGGGGTGTAATCTTAAGCTTGATGGATATCTAGAGACCAAACTAAAAACCTCCCCTTAAGTGGGTACGTGTTTTCTATTTGTTAATATATTTATTGATTATTATTTTAGTTTCCTCCCTCGGCCTTCATTAAGCTTCAAAATAACATCCTCAAGAACCCTCTTCGAGATTAATGTGTACATTTCTTTGGTAGAGAAATGTCCCTCCCGAAGGCCGGTTCCTCCAAAATTACAACCTAGCTATCGCTCGCCAGTATAAATATCGACACCTAAAGGGTATGGAAGGTCTTAATATTGACAAAGAAATGGGGCGAAAGATCTTAAATTTGACTACTGGTTGATATGGTAGAGTGGTTGATATGGTATACTGGTTGAAATGGTGTACTGGGTGGACTGGTTAACTGATTGGTATGGTCTACCAGTTGACATGATCTACTGGTTGGAATAGTCTACTATCTGAGTCGCCCTGATACCCTATTTTACTAATCCCGTTGACTCTCCTTGTTAGTTTTCTCTCGCACTATTTACTGCTCAAACAGGGGGCCTAGATGATTGTCCTCTCGCACTATTTACAGCTCAAACAGGGGGCCTAGATGATTGTCCTCTCGCACTATTTACTGCTCAAACAGGGGGCCTAGATGATTGTCCTCTCGCACTATTTACTGCTCAAACAGGGGGCCTAGATGATTGTCCTCTCGCACTATTTACAGCTCAAACAGGGGGCCTAGATGATTGTCCTCTCGCACTATTTACTGCTCAAACAGGGGGCCTAGATGATTGTCCTCTCGCACTATTTACTGCTCAAACAGGGGGCCTAGATGATTGTCCTCTCGCACTATTTACTGCTCAAACAGGGGGCCTAGATGATTGTCCTCTCACACTATTTACTGCTCAAACAGGGGGCCTAGATGATTGTCCTCTCGCACTATTTACTGCTCAAACAGGGGGCCTAGATGATTGTCCTCTCGCACTATTTACCGCTCAAACAGGGGGCCTAGATGATTGTCCTCTCGCACTATTTACCGCTCAAACAGGGGGCCTAGATGATTGTCCTCTCGCACTATTTACCGCTCAAACAAGGGGCCTAGATGATTGTCCTCTCGCACTATTTACTGCTCAAACAAGGGGCCTAGATGATTGTCCTCTCGCACTATTTACTGCTCAAACAAGGGGCCTAGATGATTGTCCTCTCATTAGTGAAAGTTATTTAGTTAGCTCCCTAGACACCCATCAAGTTTTAGGGGGGTAACCTGTTTTTGTTCTGTCCTTTTCTATCTTTCTCTGGCTTGTATCCATTTGGCCCCATTCAGCCTACTGTTTTAAGACGTTTATCCCCATCCAGGTGTCAATTTCTTACTGGTCAGCGGTAGCGAGCCAGCATATTTTTAATTTTTGTTAGACAGCAGGCTAAATTTGTACATTTTTTGATAGAAAAATTTCTCCAGCAAAGCCGGATTTCTTCATATAATGCTGGCTCGCTATCGCTCGCCAGGAAGAAATCGACACCTAGATGGGGATAAACGTCTTGAAATAGTTGGCTGAATGGAGCCGAATGGATACAAGCCATAGAAAGAGAGAAAAGGACAAATAACAAAAAGCAGGTCACCCCCCCTTAAAAGAAAATACCCCAAGGCGGGGTACCCCCTTCGAGATGGAGGTCTGGCGAGGAAACTGAAAAATATATTAATGAATAAAATAATATATATGGCAAAGAAGCAAGCACTACCCTTTTAATGGGGGGGGGGGGGGGCTGGTTGTTTGTTCTGGCCTCCTCTCTCCATTATTTTTTGCCCCAATAGTTCTCAGATTCTAAGAAGTTCGGCCAATTACTTTGTCGATTTTAGGACTTTTCTCCCCATTTCTATGTCAATATTTAGACTGTTCGTGTTATATAAGTGTCGATTTGTTTTCCTGGCGAACGAGAGCGAGCTTGAAACCAGAACATTTTGTTTCCGAAAAATGTACAAATATTTCTAGAAAAGGGATCTTGGGGATGCTTTTATAAGTTTGATAGAGGTCTAAGGAGGAAATTATGATTTATTTTGGTTTTATTTTTTCAGACGCCGTAATTCCCGAGATTGGGTGGCCATGAACATAAGGCGTTTGTCACGAATCGCTAGGTCAAGTTGCCCAAACACCTAATGTTCTAAGTTTCCTCCTTCAAACTGATATAAACATCCCAAAGATCCCCTTGCTAGATATATTTGTACATTTTTCGGTAGAAAAATGTCCCGGCCGAAGGCCGATCCTTCCTTAATTTCAGGCTCGCTAATAATATAATAAATATATGAAAAAAACGACCGAAAAATACACCCTTCCGCTTTGAAAAACAATCGACTGTTTTCTTTCCTCCATGTCCTTTTCTCTCGCCCATAATTCTCTCACGCCTCGATTCCTCCCCCTTCCCTTAACTATTACTTATTTTGCCTCGCCATTTAGCCCGCCCCTCTACCTCTCCTCTCTAACAAGGCTATAAGGTACAGTCAGGCTCGAAAATCCTGTCCTTTACCTTCGCCTAACGGCCTTATTGGGCTATACTTAGTTGGAATTATGCAAAGCTGGTACATGTCATAATTATTTGAAACATATGTTGTACCAGCATTGTAAATTACTAACTTGAATACACATTTTCTTCTTCTTCTTATTATTATTATTATTATTATTATTATCTCTCCTCGCTTCACGCAAGGATAAGTAACCCTCCTTAACACAATTTTACAAATATACCCTTGGTCGTAAGGATTGTAATTAGGTTGGAAGAAATTGTTTTTGTTTTATTAGAGAGAATAGATGGCCCAGGTTGGAATGATTGTTATAGAACACGGCCTAAGAGGGCGGCTGTTTAAGGGGGAGGTTGTTGTTTTTTCTGGACCCCCATCTCCCTCAGGTTTATCCCTATTAGTTTTGGAGTAAGGGGTCGGGCGCAAGTTGGACTAGATAATAGTCCATCAGGCGCCTGGCCCGGGGAGACGATTAATATGAAGGGTGTGCCTGGAAGTGTGGTGGGAGGGCTTGTGGCTTTGGCTCCGCTGCATGTCTGCCTGCCGAGATCGGAACCTCTCCGGGTGGTCAGGGGCCGGGGGAGTGCTGGAGCGACCTTGGTAACCCTGGTCTCTGGGTCTTCTCCTGGGTGACCTGGATGTGTGAGAGTTTGTGTTTTTTATCTGTGTTTATTTTTTTGTTTTATGTTGTTTTTGTGTTTTCCCTGTTCTTGCTCTGTCTTGAGTCGGCTACCCCCAAAATAGGGATTGGGCCTGAGCATATAGATAGATAGAATAGTTTTGAGATTTTAAGACATTCGCCTCATTAGTTTGTCGATTTTAAGACCTTTCGCCTCATTTCTTTATCAATATCAAAACCTTTCGTGACATTTAGGTGTCGATTTTTCCTGGCGAGCGATAGCGCTCCTGTAGTTTTGGAGGAACTAGTCTTCGGCCAGTATATTTTTAACTTACGAAAAATGTACAAATTCATCTCGAAGGGGGGACTTGGGAGTATTTTTTATAGATTGGTGGAGGTTTAGGGAGGAAGCTAAAACAATAATGCATACATAAATAAATATACTAAGAAATATATCCTACCTCCTAAAAGTTGAGTATCCTTTTAGCCGCTGTTTCTTTACCCACTATCTAATACTCCCAAATTCTTTTCTCGCCAAACATCTCTTCCCTTCCCTTCATTGTCCCCTTTGTGTGTTCCTGTTCACCTCTTAGGGCATTGTAGCGTTTCCTATAATAATGGAAATGTCCATCTGTCTATGTACGGTCGCGCTAATAAGTCATGTCCCAGCTGTCATTACGTTCGGCTTGCTCTGTGCTGTATTAATGTCTGTCAGATGTTGAATAGGGTGGGTAAATGTAGGAACATGGTTGTATATTTCAATCAAAAAGAAGAAATCGTGTGTAAATATTGCTGATACTAATTATTGATCAAAACATAATTGGTGCCGAGACATCACTTATGAGCGCCACTGTACTGTATATACTCAGTTCAACGGCTAAATTTGGAAGTTAGCTGAAACGTAGATGTAGTCGATTGTAATGCTAATAATCATGGTTGGTCCTTATGATAAAGAGGCAACATATTAAGGGGACAGTGGTTATTTGGGGTGGGGTGGGGTGGGGGGGGGGGGGGGGGGGGGGGGCTATTTATCTATATATTCATATATATTTTGTTTAGTTTCCTCGCAAAACCTTCATCAAGCTTTAAAAAACACTCTCAAGATAAATTTGTAAATTTTTCGATAGTAAAATATCCCGACCGAAGGCCGGTTTCTCTTAAAATTACGGGCTCGCCATCGCTCGCTAGGAAAACATCGACACCTAAATGACACGAAGGGTCTTGATATTGATATAGAAATGGGACGAAGGGTCTTAAAATCGCCAAACACATGGGGTGAGCGTAATAAAATTTGAATCTAAAGGGGCTAAGCACGAGGGAGAAGGGGGGGGGGGGGTCCATAAAAACGACCTTTCTCCCCTTAAACTCGCCGAAGCAGGAAGGACCCTTATTCATAACATTCAGCCCCACACAATGTCTACTGAGGATCGCATTGTCAGGGAGGGAAAGTTGAGAAGAAAGTCTTAAGGGGAGATTTCCACTTGAGGGATTTTTTTCTTGACCCCTTTCTCCCTCATGGTTAGCCCCATTGCTTTTGATATTTTAAGACGTTCGCCCCATTACTTTGGCGATTTTGAGAACTTTCGCCCCATTTCTGTCAATTTTAAGACTTTTCGTGCCATTTAGGTGTCGATTTTTTCCTGGCGAGCGATAGCGAGCCTGTAGTTTAAGAGGAATCGGCCTTCGGCCGGGACATTTTTCTCTTGAAAGGGGGTCTAGGGGCTGTAATGTTAAGCATGATAGAAGTCTAGCGAACTAACTAAAATCCTCCCCTTAATTCTCGTTCCGTGATTTGGAACAGTTTTTCATGCATGGGATTTTTTTGTGTATTCTAATTACGAGGTCAACATAAAACCGTCTAATTTTAGCCAGAATCAAAGGTAAACAAAGCGTCATCATGCTGAAGGGGTTAACCATCCTAAGGGAGCCCACCTCGCTTTTTGTCTCTTTCTCTCCCTCTCTCTTTGGTTTGTATCCATTTGGCCCCATTCAGCCTACTGTTTTAAGACGTTTACCCCCATCCAGGTGTCAATATTTTCCTGGCGAGCGGTAGCGAGCCAGCATATATATTATTTTGTTTTGACAGCAAGCTAAATTTGTACATTTTTCAATAGAAAAATGTCTCCGGCGGAGCTGGATTTATCCATACAATGCTGGCGGGCTATCACTCGCCAGGAAGAAATCGACACCTGGATGGGGATAAACGTCTTGAAACGGTTGGCTGAATGGGGCCGAATGGATACAAGCCAGGGAAGGAGAGAAAAGGAGAGAAAGACAAAAAAAAAAGCACGTGACCCCCCTTAAGAACCAAGCTATTTGTCCGTCATGTCAGGTTCTCATTTTCAACAAGCTCTTCGTCTTTTCTGGCGGGTTTTTCACAAACTTCTTCTTTCGCCCCTGTCAGGCAATATAGCTTGACAAAGATTTAGCTTCGTGCACACCTCTCCGTTTTTCCTTTTTTTTTTGCCTTGGTGACCCCGATACAAAAGAGATATGACATATTATTGAAATCTTAGAAATATCATAATTCTCTCTCTCTCTCTCTCTCTCTCTCTCTCTCTCTTTGCCTTGGTGACCCCTACACGAAAGAAATATGACATGATTGAAATCGTAGAAATATCATAACTCTCTCTCTCTCTCTCGCTCTTAAATCCTCCTACCATGAGTGTCCGCATTGTCCATCAGTAATAGTGCTTTTGCGTCACACATCACCTCTTCTTCATTTAGCGTCTCTCTCTCTCTCTCTCTCTCTCTCTCTCTCTCTCTCTCTCTGTTTAACTATTGTCTGCTTTCCTATGCCTTTGTGGCTCTAAACCACGTAAGCATTAGTCCCATCTCCTTTAAAGGAGGAAGGCTTTATTTCTTGGTCGATTAATTGATTCATATATATATATATATACATATATATATATATATATATATATATATATATATATATATATATATACTGTATATATATATATATATATATATATATATATATATATATATATATATATATATATATATATATATGAATATATATATATATATACAGTATATATATATATATATATATATATATATATATATATATATATATATATATTTATTTTATTTTAGTTCCAGCCTAGACTTCCATCAAGCTTGACAAAATATCCCTTAGATCCCCCTCCTAGATACATTTGTACACTTTTCTACCAAAACAAATCCTAAATTACAGGCTCGCTGTCGCTCGTCAAGAAAAAATCAACACCTAAATGGCACGATATGTCATAATATTGGCAAATATATGGGTTGAAAGGTCTTAAAATCGTCAAACTAATGGGCCGAACGTCTTAAAATCTCAAAAATAATGGTGCTAAACATGAGGGAGAAGGGGGACCATCAAAACAATCATCAAAGAACCAAACGTTTCTGTGCAGCTCTGTGCCTATGTAACTCTGTGTAGTCTCTCATCCCCTGCTTTGTGTGTGTGTGTGTGCATGTGGGTGTGTGTGTGTGTCCTGTTTGTTTGATGATGTGTACCCAGTTAACATATACACACACCTCCATATACATGCACCCAAAAACACATACATTTATACACACATTCACATCTATTCACAAACAATCATTTACACACACGCACACACAAAACACATATACACACATACAGTACATTTATACCCACATTCATATATATTCACAAACCCCCATTAACACACACACATACCCAAACACTCACAGACACACAAACACACATTACCTCAGTGCCCTCCCCCCCACCCGCCTTTGTCTCCTTGTCCTCCTCACAACAGACATAACTTATTAATTCCACCAAACTCATTACACAGTTCCCTTACATATCATACTTGACTGTGGATTTAGTCCCAGTGGAGTTTGTTCCTTCTGGCATGGAGGTAATTCGTGTAGTGGTATTAGTTAGTTAAAATAGGACTATCAACCCTTCTGGATTATTAAGCCAGCACACTGTAAGTCAAGAATAACGTCAGGACTGGAAACTCTTTTCGAGAACTCTAGTGAGTCTAGTCCCTTGAAGTACAGCATAATAAATACATTAATTAATAAATAATAAGACTACTACTACTACTGCTACTACTACTGCTACTACTACTAATAATACTAATAATAATAATGAATAAATATAAACCTCCCTTCAACATTGTAGTCAGTCACCCAGACAAGACGCTAATTATATGATAATTACCATTATATATTGCCGTTGCCTTAAAAGTCAACAGCTGACAACTTGATTATAATAATTTGACATTAATTGTACGCAGTTATAACAGGAACGTAATTTAAGTATTGTTTTGTTTACCAGATATCCAGCTTACTTGTATTTTTGTTTATAGCTTGTTTACCGTTTCTATTGCCTGATTACGTAACTGTTTTATTGTTTACTTGTCTTTACTGTTTGCTTGTTTATCTACTACTTTGCTTGTCTGCCTCACTGTTTGCTTGTCTATTTGCGTACCTTGCTTGTCTGCCTGCGTGTCTATGTCACTGTTTGCTTGTCTATCTATTACCTTGCTTGTCTGCCTTTCTGTGTATGTGCTTGTCTATTTCAGTGTTTGCTTGTCTATCTATTGCCTTGCTTATCTATTTCAGTGTTTGCTTGTCTATTTATTGCCTTGCTTGTCTATTTCAGTGTTTGCTTGTCTATCTATTGCCTTGCTTGTCTATTTCAGTGTTTGCTTGTCTATCTATTGCCTTGCTTGTCTATTTCAGTGTTTGCTTGTCTATATAGTGCCTTGCTTGTCTATCTCACTGTTTGCTTGTCTATCTATTGCCTTGCTTGTCTATATATTGCCTTGCTTGTCTATCTCACTGTTTGCTTGTCTAGCTATTGCCTTGCTTGTCTATATATTGCCTTGCTTGTCTATCTCACTGTTTGCTTGACTATCTCACTGTTTGCTTGTCTATCTATTGCCTTGCTTGTCTATTTACTGCCTTGCTTGTCTATCTATTGTCTTGCTTGTCTATATACTGCCTTGCTTGTCTATTTACTGCCTTGCTTGTCTATCTATTGCCTTGTTTGGCTGTCTACTGCCTTGCTTGTTTATATATTGCCTTGCTTGTCTATCTACTGCTTTGCTTGTCTATCTATTGCCTTGTTTTTCTATCTATTGCCTTGCTTGTCTATCTATTGCCTTGCTTGTCTATCTATTGCCTTGCTTGTCTATCTACTGCCTTGCTTGTCTATCTATTTCCTTGCTTGTCTATCTATTGCCTTGCTTGTCTATATACTGCCTTGCTTGTCTATTTACTGCCTTGCTTGTCTATCTATTGCCTTGTTTGTCTATCTACTGCCTTGCTTGTCTATATACTGCTTTGCTTGTCTATCTACTGCTTTGCTTGTCTATCTATTGCCTTACTTGTCTATCTATTGCCTTACTTGTCTATCTATTGCCTTGCTTGTCTATCTACTGCCTTGCTTGTCTATTTACTGCCTTGCTTGTCTATCTACTGCATTGTTTGTCTATATACTGCCTTGCTTGTCTATCTACTGCATTGTTTGTCTATCTACTGCCTTGCTTGTCTATCTACTGCCTTGCTTGTCTATCTACTGCATTGTTTGTCTATCTACTGCCTTGCTTGTCTATCTACTGCCTTGCTTGTCTATCTACTGCCTTGCTTGTCTATCTACTGCATTGTTTGTCTATCTACTGCCTTGCTTGTCTATCTACTGCATTGTTTGTCTATCTACTGCCTTGCTTGTCTATCTACTGCCTTGCTTGTCTATCTACTGCCTTGCTTGTCTATCTATTGCCTTGCTTGTCTATCTATTGCCTTGCTTGTCTATCTACTGCATTGTTTGTCTATCTACTGCATTGTTTGTCTATCTATTGCCTTGTTTGTCTATCTATTGCCTTGTTTGTCTATCTACTGCATTGTTTGTCTATCTACTGCATTGTTTGTCTATCTACTGCATTGTTTGTCTATCTATTG
This sequence comes from Paralithodes platypus, assembly GCA_032716605.1. Classification (NCBI taxonomy): domain Eukaryota; kingdom Metazoa; phylum Arthropoda; class Malacostraca; order Decapoda; family Lithodidae; genus Paralithodes; species Paralithodes platypus. The sequence continues at coordinate 37,532,084 of CM064507.1, forward strand.
CCTTGCTTGTCTATCTATTGCCTTGCTTGTTTGTCTGCGTGTGTGTGTGTATATGTGTCTGTGTCTGTGTGTGCTTACTTGGTTGTGAGGGTGGTGGTGCAGTAATCAGCGCAAGTGGACCTTCCTCTCTACACCACTAGTTTAACAGCTACACTACCACCACCACCACCACCACTATCATCACCATCTCCATCACCACCACCACCATTATCACCACCACTATCTCCATTATCACCACCACCACTACCATCACCACCGTTATCACCACCACCATCACCACTTCCATCAACACCACCACCACTATCACCACCACCACCATCATCGAACCATCACCATCACTACCACCACCACCACCACCACTATCACCACCACAATTAATCACCACAACTATCACCAACAATACCATCACCACCAATACCATCACCACCACTATCATCACCACCACTATCATCAACGCCATCACTACTATCACCACCATCATTACAACTACTGTCATCACTATCTCCGCCCTTGCAACTCCTATCACCATCACTACTAACTACTACCACCAGTATCCCAATTACCACCACTACTAACACCCCCCACCACCCTACCCCACAACCACTACCAACAACAACAACAACACCATTAGAAAAGTCTGTTTGTCTGTCACTTCACAAGTTTCCTGTAACGCGAGCTCTCTCTCTCTCTCTCTCTCTCTCTCTCTCTCTCTCTCTCTCTCTCTCTCTCTCTCTCTCTCTCTCTCTCTCTCATACACACATACATTAAGGGGGGAAGGGTATATTTATTGGTCGATTAAATGTACTTAGTAATTATATTGTAGTTTTCTCCCTAGACATCCATCAAGCTATAAAAACATCCCCTTCTAGATCCCCCTTCTAGATATATTTGTACATTTCTCGGTAGAACAATCCTCCTAAATTACAGGCTCGTTATTACTTACCAGGACAAATTCTACACCTAAATGGCACGGAAGGTTTTAATATTGATAAAGAAATGGGGTGAAAGGTCTTAAAATCGCCAAACTAATAAGGCGAACGTCTTACAATCTGAAAACTAAAAGGGGTTCATCATGAGAGAAGAGGGGGGGGGGGGGCAGAAAAAAACAACCATCCCCCCCCCTCCCTTTAAAGTGGTACATAAGCAAAACCTAACATTCAAATATCAACCACATACCATTCTGCCATACCCCGGACATAACCTAGGACACACACACACACACACACATACACACACACACTCGCTCTCACTCTGACTCTCTCACCTTTATGAAGAAACCACACTGTATACCAATCTGTCATCTCGCCCGCCACACACACACACACACACACACCCTTTTATGAAGACACTACACTGTATACCACTCTTGTCATCTCCCCCGACACACACACACACACACACACACACACACACACACACACATACACCTCCCCGTGGCGTAACAGATACCGCGGCTGGCTCACAACCAGAAGGTCCCGAGTTCGAGACCCGGGCGGGGAAGAGACATTTGGGCAAGTCTCCTAACGGTGTAGCCTCTGTTCACCTAGCAGTATAAATAGGAACCTAGTATAAGTGGACGAAGTTGTGACGTCCCATCTGGGGTTGGTGATCGGTTACATGGTGAGATGGGTATCGTACTGGTCAACCTAAGCTACTGGTCAACCTAAGCCTTCGGGTGAGACTGGTACCGTAGTGAGAATGGTACCGTACAGGTTAACCCTAAGCCTTCATTTCCAGATGTCGCCAATTGGCTAAAATACAGACTACACACACATCCACAGCCATTCCAACGGTACATAAACACTTAAATGTATTTCACGCAATACATTCCCAGTTAAGGAGGCGCGATAATAATGAGCTTAGCTCGCATTGCGTGGATTCCCCTTGACGAACAAGTAAGTGAAGTGTATGTGAAGTGAATTACATACACCCACACACACACCTTTATGAAGACACTACACTGTATACCATTCTTGTCATCTCCACCGACAAAAACAAGGCCCCCACCCGGATGTAACCCGCGTGGAAAGAGTCGATCTGATGGCACTGTTTGTAAACATCCCTGTACTAACAAACCAAAGGAACAGGCAGAAAATTGGCTCAGTGGGGCTCAGGCTATAAGTAAGTTGGAGCCGTAGACATCGATATTTAGCAGCATTACCAGCTAACATTTTGTAACTTGTGTTGTAGTGCATTTATAAACCCATTACATTAAAATAATCATACTTGTTATCCATCAGAAACCTACATCATTACTGCATTTCTGTTTTGCATCGATGTCTACAGCTCCAACTTCCTTATGTTATGTTTCTGAAAGTGCTCTGAACTTAATACAAATCGCATTAACGTGAGTGCTAATGCAAAAAATATAAAGATGTTAGTCCCTTGAGGAATGACGCGTGTTGACAATATATTCTGGCTACCATTAGACGCTTTTAAACACTTTAGGAATGATCTGTGGGAAATAGAAGAGTAAAGACTAATCCAATTAAACCCCTGGCTTTCGTGATTATACCCTTCCTAATCTGAATAAAATCGTCTAATAATAGCCAAACAATATATAAACAATTTGGGTCTTAGATTCCCGAGGGGTTACACTATTACCAACTATGCCAATGCGTAAAATAGATCATCATTTAACACCCATAGTACACTCGGATACCATAGTCTCTAGTCCACTCATACAAATTCCTGGACTTCACCTATTTCTAGTTATGGAAGCATATCTCTGGAAACGAATTTATGAATAGACCTTTCTATAAATCAACTACACAACTATATATACTATTTATTGAAAAGCAAGTTCTACCCAAAAATCAATCCAAATATATATAATTGCATTGATAAAAACATAGGGGGTCCACGAATTCTCCTGAGTGGGCTAGAAACTATGGTATCCGAGTGTACCTTCCTAACGCCAATACATTTTCATAAATGGATATAATCTAGAACCTATTATAATTCGCCATTCTGAACTCCCCTCGAATCTGCCAAAGTTTGCCAAGAGAACCAACCAGGGAAAGTGGCTTCAGGACAAAGTTAGTTTGGCACATATGCTCATCACCCCTCGCACAAACTCACAAACGCTCACCACCCCTCGCACAAACTCACAAATGCTCACCACCCATCACACAAACTCACAAATGCTCATCACCCCTCACACAAACTCACAAATGCTCACCACCCCTCGCACAAACTCACAAATGCTCACCACCCTTCACACAAACTCACAAATGCTCACCACCCCTCTCACAAATGCTGACCACCCCTCACACATGCTCACCATCCATCACACAAACTCACAAATGCTCATCACCCCTCACACAAACTCACAAATGCTCACCACCCCTCTCATAAACTCACAAATGCTCACCACCCCTCTCACAAACTCACAAATGCTCACCACCCCTCTCACAAACTCACAAATGCTCACCACCCCTCACACATGCTCACCACCCCTCACACAAACTCACAAATGCTCACCACCCCTCACACAAACACACAAATGCTCACCACCCCTCACACAAA